>CM060837.1:45890000-46487500 GCA_030762175.1 Metallyticus violacea | reverse complement strand
GTTTTCGTTATAAATTGTTACAAAAATAGCAATATGAGCGGTTTGGTCAGGAGTTTCGAAATAGGCTTCATCAACGTTAATGTTAATAATTGCAAATTCAAATAACAACATTCTTGGTTTCCAGGCAAAGATAAAAAATAGGTACACTCTATAAAATTTAAGTAGAAAAATGTAGGGGTGGCTGAAGTAGAGGGTGAAAACTTAATTAAATAAAAATTGGTTTTAGACTTCCCTTTAATATCAAAATTGACATTTTTTAAATTAAAAGTTTGTTATGGTGGACTAACATTACGAAAGTTCGCAATTCGATTATATTGCATCAATTTATTTTGAGTTTTCAGTTCTTTTTTATTTCTTTATTTTTTTCTATTTATTCTGTGTTATATGATACGGTCTCCTTCGATCAAATTCCTCGTTACAGTAGCTAATAATATAAAGGTTTTTGTTTTAAGCTGGAAAATACTATATTTAATTTAAGGATGAAAACACCATAATGTGGAAAGATTATTTTTCAGCCATGACTGAACAGGCATTAGATAAAAGGCATGGTTTTCATCACTTGGGGTTCAAATGCCTACCTAAACTAAGGGGAAAATTTTTCAACGAAAATATGTATAACTATATTACAGCACCAACACTTAAGTTTGAAATTTTTGGTTTGAAAAATATTAGATTATGCACTACATGCATCATATTTTATAATTAAATGTCTGTCTATAAGTTCTTAAAACTGGTACAAGCTGATTTTCATTTCATATTCATTAAGTGATATATATTCCAAATTGAAAAAAGACGTAAAAAATAAAATACTATTTTATCAATAAGTGTGTATTTTTTTTAAAAAATTCAGACACTTAGTGTTGAAACTTGTATCTTACAGTGCCAACAGTTTATATTTAATTTTATTTCGCTGTAAAACAAAAAGCGTGCCATTTTAAGTCTGCAGTAAAAATAGATAGTTCAAAAGTGAGTTATTGGATTAGACAATTTTCAAAAGATGTTTGCTGTAGAAATTTTTTCGTATGTTGATTTGAAGATTAAATGAGAAAGTTAAAGAAACCTACAAAGGTCCGAATTTATTTTATGTATACAATTAAAAAAAGTATAGGAAAACATTAGAATTCTTAAGAAATTTAATCATCCCAAAGTTTCAAAAGACGTTCGTTTATTTAGATAATACGAAAATCATATTTAAGAAAAATATTACAGAAAAATCTGAAGACAATGGTGGTGATGCACCAGCTACTCACAGAAAGAGAAATACTTGTATAACATAATTGGAAAGAACCGGATTCAAACCAATCATTAGTTTACAAATATATTTCTGTATTCTATAGAAGAATTTCATAACTAATATTAATAGAATAAGATAATATAGAGGTTACCGTGCCCTTTCTAATGGACTTATCTCCCCAAGCAATAATTCATAATGAGGAATAAACCGGGTGGTCAGATTAAGGGGCGACAATGCAGGAGGCTTCCCTAATGTTAACTGCGTAATAAGTTCCAGATTCCGGCAGGCCTGCGAACTCAACGGTATCACTCGACTTCGGCCGATAAGTACTTGTGAAATTTTTCTGTTACAACCTGAGTGACTTCGTTCAGTTACAGCTATGAATAATGGAAATTATTATTTCATCGTAAACAAAATTCTAAATACTAACAATAAGAAACAAAAAATAACAATGTTTATAAACAAAGTAACTATATTTCAAGACAAAGTGAATATACTGGTTGCAGCATACAATATTCAAGAAAAGCAATGCTTTGCGTTATACATTTCCACAAGTGATTCTAACCTAATTAACTGACATAGGCGTAAGTAAAAAGCGAAATCACCGAAAAATAAAACTTTTAGATATGTGTATAGCATATATTTTATACGCGAACCAGTATTTACATGGAATAGTCTTTTGCAAATTAGGTACGTAAAACAATTTCTAGAATATTTCCACAGATAAAAGTATGCAATTAACTTGAGATACAAAGGTCGACACTTGAGTTAATTGATGATGAAGTCGAAGACGAAAATAAAGAGGAAATTTCTGAACCGTTTATCGCTCCATTGCTTTATTGCACATCAGTAATTGATACCCAAAAAGGCGATTCTTTAATTTTTGCATTAGTTTAATTGTTTTCAAACCTACAGCGTTTCTGTCGGCACACTCTTACAATATCTTTCCATACACATCACATTTAATTATAAAGATAACCGTATATATCTGAAAGTTTTCATTTTACAATACCCTGTTCTTAATTATTTTCACTTTCATAAAAAAGGAACGAGTATTTACATACAATTTCAGAATTTAACACTAGAAACCGCGAGGGGTCATTTTAACGTCTAATAAATTTCTAAACTGCTATTGCTGCCACAAACTTTTTTTTTATTTTATTATGAGTTGTGATTTGTTCTCAGTCATTTTCATAGATCATTTAGACAGTGTAAATTTTATTCATTTCAGTTAGTTACAAGCTCTCAAACGCCAAGAGGTTAATAATAATACTTTACTTTAAATTGATGCATGTGTCGCAAGAATAGATAACTCCAAGGAAATTTTAAACCTCTGATTATTAATATCTGAAGGGCAAACACATCTCGGCGATCGGTGTGCAGAGGCCAAATCTCATCCACTCTCTGATGTAGAAATGTTGAAGATTTACAATGATAATTTCGAGATCTATCGATTCGGTAGGACGCCCTACGCATAGACATATGGTAGGAAAGCAGGTAATAACATAGATGAAGAGGATCATTGCAATTGTTACGGAGTAACCGTTCAGATAATGAACGCGGCATGTCAGTAGTAACGGTGATCTCTATTCTTCAGTCAAACAATCGGTTCAGCTTGAAGTGATATTCATTAAATTCCTCTACTATACAAATATGGACACGCTCCATTTTGGGCCTAACCGTCTGTAACTCCCATAAGACTAGATGTTGAATTTCTGCCGTTTTACTCGATTGTCATACAATGAATTCCTAAAATATTTGTGTTATACTGTTGAATGATACCTTCTGTGTCTTCTCGTGTTCTTCCTTTTGCATTAGAAGACCTACCTCAGACAGAAATTGCATACTTTGAGACTGTCAGTTATAGTTACGGCACTTTCGCGTAGTACCGCATCAGAACTCAGCGGCCAATAACGGATTATTTGCCGGCAGAGGAAAAGGCTGCCATCGGTTAAAACAGAAATCGTAATTAAACGTATGCCTTATTAATTACATAATTTAAAACAAAATTTCTCATTTTATTTTGCTATTGGTTATTTAAATTATTTTTTGTAATGTATTTGTTATATCGGTGTTGACATAAACTGTATAAAACCTACAGTTAAACTGTTAAGATGAATGTTAAGAACTAAAGGGCTCAGAGAACTTCCTACCAAATTCAATTTAGAGCAAAAACTTTATTTAGTTTAACATTTCTCTGCTCTAAATGTGTCCAATGAGAATGCCTATGACAACCAGAAACCTATATTTTTAATTGGTGTATGAAAACAAGAGATAGATAAACTAAATGATATTCCTTAAATTATAAACTACTCATAATCCATAGATCTATTTCTATTTCTTTTCTTCCAACTATGAACGTGCGTTTAGTTATCTTACAGTAGCATGTTGCATTTTTTAAATTATTTTTTCTGCAATTGCAAATGAACTACATGACTGTGACAAACTATTTTTATGTAAAAAAAAAATGAAAACACCTTCACTAATCATACATTCATCTAATTTTTGAAAGCTATGGCAAATGCATTCGAGAATAAGCGCAGAGTATACTGTAATACGGCAATAATATTGTAATTATAATACACTTAGCAATAGTCACTGCTAAATACAACGTAGCCATGTTGACAAATATTTTATTACATTATATAAGTTATTATGAATGCAGTTTACATGTCAAATTAAATCTTCAATGTGATATAACGTAACGGCTTTCTTTCCTTGAGTAGTAAAATACCCAGGCACATTAACTAAATTAAAATAAAATTTTAAAAGTTTTCTCCTTATAAGCATTGGCACAACACACAGACATCTGGCCCAAAATGGCGGCTGATGCTGGCGAACCAATCACGGAGCTCGGTTATCGGCAAATTTCTCCGCAAAGCGTGTCTATACTTGTATAATAGAGGGCTTTAGTATTTATGAGATGCTGCCCCCCCCCCCCAGTTAAAATATTACCAATATAAATATAATCAATTACATATGTTATAAATATTATTACAGTTAACATGTACAATATATATATATATATATATATTATAATATATATTGTATATATAATATATTAATATATATTAATGTTGGCAGTTAAGTTATTTGTGTATTTCATGGGTAGTGAAAAAAAAACTAGTTGATAGAAACTTCAGAAATAATCCAGAATATGTTGTTTATAACTGAGTTTTGGGCTGGACAATAGAGTCAGATGGCCATGTACATTTTTGTATATGTTGTGCAACAGACTTTGTGTAAGAAGGGTCGGCATTAAGATTTCTGGAAAATGTTAGGGAAACAGAATAGATCATAAACCTCTCTATTATGTGAAAAGCCATAAAGCTTAATTTTGTTAAAATCTTAAGGCAAGCGGTTGTTTCAACAGATTATTGGAGGTGAAATAAATTATAGAGCCCGACATAACGGAACCAAGGGTGAAGAACAGCTCGAATATAAGGCCCAAGGGAACATCCAATGCACGCGCCACGGCCAATAGATGGTCGTGTAAAGGAAATTACTGTTGAAATTATTCAATAGTGATATTTTGAAATGGCAGGAGATGGCTTACCGACTGGACCAAGGATAGTTTATAAAAAGGTTGTGATTTCGAGGTCCCGAGGGAATTAAGTTCAGAGTTCAGCTATCGGAGAGATTAAGGTGAGAGTTTATCTATCGGGAGAGGAGAATAAGTGAGTGTTCAGTTATCAGAGAAGACACACAGGGATCAGAGAATTATAGCGGGGAGAGTTACAAAGAGTTGGTTCAATTATAGTCGGTGTAATTAGACAACAATTCAACCCAGTGAGTTACCGGTCAGCCAGGTAGTATTTCGGTTTAAATAGTGCAAGTGTGATCTAAGAAACACTTAAGTTCTAAGACTTGTGTTCACAAAATACCTCATTACCGACCCTTTTCCCCCCTTGACCTGAAAGGGTCACAAAATTCCAGCGTTCTGCCGAATCTAGCTGTGGCGTAGCAACATTTCGAGACAGCAGCGGGAGAAGTGATGGAGAACGTCTTTAATTCTACATAATACTGCGCTAAATATTTTGGATTTCTGCTCTTTGATCTGGAAACCAGAAGGTCAGAACGTTTGAAAACAGATAAATACGCATTACTATCAATTCTTAGAACAGAGTCATTGATAATTGTGTACTGCGCTACTATTCGGGTACAAATGTCACTGTAGTTCAACACAATGCCCTTAACTGCAATGTATGCCAAACAAGCCTTATAAATGGGTTATAAAATTCTGGCCTTTGGTAAACATTGACATAAAATAACTTTGTAACTGATCGCCATTATCTTAGTAAAGATAAACAGAGAACAGCTAATGAAAAACTTCCCGAGAGTACAGCGATGAACTTGGTGTCACCATATCTCAATAAGGGGCTGAATGTCACTACAGACAACGCTATACTATAGTCAAACTGGGCAGTAAACTGAAAGCTGAATGGGCCAGTCTGGTTGATAAAATGAAACATGCAAGAAAGGAAATGCCTGATGCTATAAAGCACACTAAACTTCTCTGTCAATGTATCTAAAATTTTAGACCTGTTTATAAACGAAAATGAAACAAAAAAAGCAATTCATTGCACCCTGGCGTTGACATAAAAATAATACCAAAGGCCTTCAGGATACAATTAGTTCTATAACAAAACAAAGTTGGCAGTAGACATTACAAAATTCAATGACAAGAAAGAATTCTGTTCGTTTTAGAACACATTGATAGCACGGCATCTCAAATGAGCCGCCATCACTTCATGGATACCTTTCAAAGATCTAACAGGAAGTAGAGTAATTCGTAGAAATATTATCATAGAACATTCAGAACTACTCACCGAATGTATAAAAACTAGAGACCAAACTAGGAGAGGAGGAAGAAGAAGAAGAAACCCAAAAAGGATAGTCAAAGACAACAGTAGTAAATGAAGAAATGGCGAAACAAGATAAATAATAATTGCAATAAATGTAGAAAGCTCGTTTGTGAATCCTTCACATAAGCAACAATAAGAAAGTAATTGGTGAATAGTGCACTAGAATCATATTGTAGTATTGCATTGTTGTGTTTTGTAATTTTCTTGAACTCATCTGAAGATAATGATAAGAGATTTAGAGCATACAAATACACTTGTTACAATGTATCATTTAAGGTTTTCCTACATTTTATTTTGCTACATTTCAATGTGTTAATTATTAAATATATTGTACAGCAATACATTCAAGATTTATTTAGTAATAAGTGCGAGATAATGTATTTAATACACCGAGTGAGTGTTCTCAATCTGCGGATTGGTAACTAGGCAATCCTGCATTTTACACTCGATGGGAACTGCAGGTGCTCTAAAGCGGCCAGCCGCTTTCACCATATTTTTATTTCTTTTGTATGTAATAATATTATTTAATGCCTTATGTTTGTCATTTTACATTAAGTAAAGTTATTCCCATTTACTTATTATGTTCAATATGTGAGATTCTTATAGTCATTTGTTATTTAACCAAACTTAACATAATTATACCTTTTACATTAACAAATATCACAGAATAAGCATTAATTTTTCCTTCCGTGCCAGAAAACAAAACAAATCGGTATACTTTTATGGGCCAGTATTTGAACCCGGATCGTTACCTCTAAAACTCACCGCACGCACAGTGCAACACGAGTCAAAACCTGTCCAGAGATACAAGTAGCAAATTCGACCGAAATCGATACGACGCAGGGACAGTGTTTACGGGATAGAGGTAAGATGCCGGGGTTGTATAACTTCCCAATCCGCAGGATGAAGGGATTCGCTGGTATATCTGACTTCAGCGGTCAGATTGACTACTTCTGTAGTTCTAAGCGTGTACAGGTCCCAATGGTTCTAGTTTTAAGAAATGTTTTACAAATCTGTTACATGTTGTTTGATAAATAATACAATTTTTGTCGTAAGTAAAATCAATTTGATTATCAAAATTATTGAAGTTTAAATTTCTTTCACTTCTCTGCCATAGTATTTTTATCAGATAGCATAAAATTTGCAAGAGTATAATATAAATATTTCTATTAGTTATTTTCAAAAATAGTTCAATCAGCGTGGTATTTATTCTATTATATTTGCCTGGTACAAAATCTTAATATACAATGTGAAACGCTTTTTTTCAGTATTAAGACAGACAGAATACATTGACAGATTGAACTATATTTTTTATTTATTAGTTAATTTTGGCTAATTCGCTGAACATAATACTTTTTTTTAATCTAAGTTTTATATGAAAGTGTAGTTGTTACCATGACAAAAGCTTAAGTAATAGAATATTAATGATTCGATTTATATGAAAACCGCTTCTTAAGATGACAAGTTTGTAATAATAAATCCTAAGTTATTCGAGTTAGAAATGGGAAAACAAGGCATACCTGGAAATAGGGGAAACATTTTGGAGTTGGTCTACCATGTTTTAAATATCAAAACGCCTCTAACTGGAATAGTCCTTTGGAACTCATATAAGTATTTTGGACGTTTAAACGGAGAATTTCTCGCATTTTCGTAAACTTAATACTCACATAAGAATCCTAGTAATCTATTTTTATTCTGACATAAAAACTATGGTAAGACATGATTCATCAGTTTTTAAAATCCACGCTAAATGAACGGGAATTTTTTGAATACTATTATAATTTGTGTTTGTGTCTCTCTCGGTAACAAACATCCGCCCAGTAATAATGGGCTACATGAAAGTTAGTGAAGTTTGCAACAGAAGCCAATTTTCAAACCATTCCAACATTCCCACGTTCCTCCTCCTGCAGTTATCATGATTAATTATGTTATTTTAACGAACGCTATTTGCCCCATGTTTACCGTAACTTATCGCACTCAATCACAGGAAAATTAATGAATTTATCCCTCTGCACACACCGTTTTGTTTACCAAAGCAATTTTCACGATGGCATGCCGCAAAAATGGCCATCAGTGAAGTTATAAATGTTTTGCACAGAGTTATCGCTTTAACAGCTTTAGCCCGTATAGGAAACAGACTGAAGTGTGATTGACCTTTGTGGTGCGTAATTCGAGGAGAAAAATTGATGCTGTGTCAACATTTAGCATGCTATACTTGGAACCGGATTTATTGGGAGTTAGTTATTTTTGAGATATGGATATTTAAAGGTATGAAATTTTCGCGAGGGAGGAGCGAGTGCGCATAAGAGATTTAATACTAACTCTAAGAAATTAACTTTTTAAGCATTCGCGAGAGGAAGCAGTCATAACAGGAACAGTAAGAGTAGTAACAGCAGTAATGGTAGCAGCAAGAGGGGCAATTAGTATATGCATTATTCAGTGTCGTAGCAGAATAGTTAAACCGTCACGATGAGTCAAAGTTAATCGTCCGGTTAGGGAGAGTCAGTCAGGCAGTGCAACGTAATAGTAAGAATAGTCACAATTGTGTTAAAGTGAATAGATAGGCGAGTGAATACAGATAATTATAATCCGAAGAAGATCAGCATTTTCCAGAACCTTCCAAGTTAACAATTTTGCTTTTATTCGTGGGGTGTATGAATTATGTTGATTGGTTGAAGATTCTGGGTTTTACCAGGAAATATACATTTTCTATTCCCACGGTACCAAAGTCGGAGACATCTACCCTTCACTAGATTCTTGCGATAAAGCACATTTCAGCAATATATGCGGCACTCCTTTGAAATATCTAATATCTTGGTTTCTGCGAAAACAGTGTTTCTGTATGCGGCATTTCTTTTTGACGGCAAGTACCGCTTTCAATTTAATGCATATTCCTAGCCGTTTACAGTGTAATGACCCCTGGCGCCAGTCTGTCCGAGAGGATTTAAAAGAGTAGTGTTTGACAAAAGACCCTTTTCTCAGGTAAAGCTAATGTCCTCCGACAAAGACAGCATTTCCATTACCTTAAAAAAAAAAAAAAAAAAAAAGACATATGCACTGTCAATCATGGTATTACAAAAAGATAACTTGGATATTACTTACTAATAAAAAGGCATATCTACATACATACGCTAATACATATAATATTGGGGTCCTCCTTTTAATTGTAATATTAATACCCTTTATTGCCTGTAACAAGATACAATTATTATTATAGTAACCATCAGAAGCAATTATAATTAAATAGGAAATTTTGAGACAACATTTCCTGATTCAATCTGATCACTTTTAGAAAGACCATCATGGCTCTGGATAATACAAATATAAACAACAAGAGCATTAATAAGGCAACACTGAATATTTTAAGAGATAATCCTAGACTAGTCAACTAGACTACATGGCATGTTTTGTAGTTTTAAGGGCTACTTTATGACATGACAATATTATCTTTCACGTACTTAAAACATCAAAGTATTCTGAGTTGCTCTTTCTCATAACGAATTTAGTTTTGGTCTTCAGTAGTTAAAAATATATCCGCATTAATTTAGAAACACAATGGCAATGCTTGCGATTCATTATAAACTACGTTTTACAGGAAAAAAAAAAAAACAGGGAAATTGAGCAAAGTTCGGTTTATAACCTAGCATATCAAATGAGTGATATGTAAAAAATATAAAATTATTTTTACTGATAATGCCTTTCGGGATTACAGGGAACTAATGCGTAATTGCAGGAAGTTTTGTGAAGAATTAAACAGATCACTAAATAGTTAAACTTTTAATAACATAACTACTGAAAATTTTTAGCTATCGTCAGGCAATGTAAAAATTTCAAAGACTATTTCACTTATGTGACGTCATCATACAACCTCCTAATTAAATTAAACAAAATTTTGAATTTTAACAATCACACCCCGATATGGCAATGAAATTATCGTAAAGTTTTATCAAATCCCTTTTATCACGTGAAGTGGTTAAAGGAATTTGATCAGTGGTGAATGTAGCCAACTCTTTATCCCCAATATGTAATTCCTGAGCACTATTCTCTGCTCTAAGTACATGTGCATTTAGCTAGCCTAATGTGTATTCACTCAAGCAATTGTTTTTGCGCATTAAGCCAAACGTCTGAAATTATTTTGTAAATTATGTAATAATATCTGCCTAAGAAACCATAAATCTTAATAATCACGTTATTGAGAATGATAAAATTCTATGTCTCTTTTGTTTTTCTCAGTTGGTATTAGTAAATCAAATGGTAGCGATTATAATAATCGACTTTCGTCTATTTCATTCTCGCGGTTTCATAAATAATTATAACATTATATGCAATTGTTAATATTCTGTGCGCGAATTTCACACACATATATTACTTTTATTCTTATTCATTCATAAAATAGTCCTAAATCCGTATTTGGCTCTTTTCTAATGGCATTATTCACTACGTTTGTGAATTTATTGGCAATCTCAGACTCTCTTGTGATATTACTTGCGATAAAATCTTAATGAGGTATTTTCTATGTCCATAACGCTATGTAAGTAAAATCCTTTTAATTAATTATATATAAGGATAGTAATGCACTCACGGCATTTTAAATAATGAACGTGTGTTTAAATTTTCATTCTCAAAATTTATTTATTTTCTCCTATTTATATGCGTATTTAGTCCAATCGGCAATAAGTGCTATAGTTTATATTTCGAAGCAGTTACAAGTTACAAGTAATAATAATAATAATAATAATAATAATAATAATAATAATAATAATAATAATTCCAAGAGGTGCCTTCTTTTAGGCTTGAAGTCCTTTTTGCGTGCTGTAAACTGTGACACAGGACCAATAACTTTGCCTCCCTTTCGAAGGAATGCATATTTAAGCTTTTCTTTGGCCTAAAATAAATAGCCATCAAACAAGGGCGGGTTTGGTTACTATAGACTAAAAGGACTCACTATACAACTACAAAAGATATATATTTTCACAATAAAATACAAACACCTAATTTTCGTTTATCTCAAAAGTTGTGTATGGTGATTTTGCCTTTAAGATGTATATTTCAAGTTCGCCAACATACTTACACTCCATTTCACTTGGTACTCTTTTGTATTGCAGAAATTTAGTGATGAAAATTCTCGCCATGCTGAGAAAACCAAGATTTTCGAGGAATAATTATAATTGAGAGTTCAAGAGGTCAAGTTTTAAACATATTACATCCCGTCATAGCTTTGAAATTAATTTACAAGAATACGTATTATATTGTGGATAAAAATCTGCTTTATGAGTTCCAGTAATACCACAACAGATGTGTTTTTTTCGTCAGTTGTTTTTATAAATGTTTGCATAATTTCTAGCTAAATATGTAGGGGAGATGAATGTATTTTTTCAATTGCAACAAAATGAGTTTTGGTACAATTTTCTGCTCAGGCTATTATTTTATATTGTAATGATAAGTTATTCCTGTTATCTCAGATGAATTTAATATATCCAAAATGAAAATTATGCAATAAAACTATCATCTTTAAGTTTGTACAGATATTCCAGTTATGCTTTTATATGGAGCATTTTATAAAGATAATTTCATATTTTCATGTATCTAACTTGTATAAGTGACATTCACTAAACGTATTGATGAGAATTCATGGCAATTGTGCAGGAATAGAGTCATTGATTGAAAAGTCTATGAATAATTGCTACTCATATGGACTGTGCTGATGTCCAAAATTCTCTATAACCGAGCAGACATTATTATAAAAAAGACACCTTTTTTTGTAGAGAAGCACTACATTTGGCGGCTAAGGTGAATGTATGATCTTGCAGCTTTGTGAGTGAAATTCAGCATTTGAGTCTGGAACTTAAAGGTTAAGATTGTTGTTTAAAAATGTATATATAACTAGAAAAGCAGAAAAGATAAAACACTAAGAAAAAGCCCCTGATTAGAATTCGCTATATTTCGAACTACTTGTATTCATCTATGGCAAGAAGACAAGCGAAGATGATAAAAATAAATATTGAATATCGAAGGTAACGTTATGCCTGTTTCATTTGTTTTCATGCAAACGTTACCTTCATTATTCAATATTTATTTTTATCATCTTCACTTGTCTTCTTGCCAAAGAACAACTCAAGCAGTTCGATAGACAGTGATTACTTATCTGTGTTTTATCCTTTTCTGCTTTTCTAGTCATTATTATTTTAGTCACCTTGTACATTCTTTTTCATCTCGTATATCATCAAGATGTTTTGGAGTTAATAAGCGAGATCATGAAGATAACTTGCTTCCAATTTAGAATCACTTCTCTCGTCTGTTTCTTCCTCACCTAGGTCAGAGTAGGGGGTTATCATTTAATGTCACAAAATCTAGATTTTAACTTAGATGAGATTCTTCTGTCATCTTTTAGGAATTCACCTCTGATAGATGAAAAAACTTAGGGAGGTCTTCAGGGTATATAGAATCAAATGAGGGAGGCTTGTGGTCCCGTTCTTGGTAGCTCAGTTGATTAAAATGTCAGTTTGGAAGGTTGAAGAACCGTTGTTGGTATTTTCAAATCTGATTTTTCACTTTCGATTATTCTAATGATTGTTAAACAAAAATAGCAATCAGTTGAACGGTTCTTTGGTTCCTTCCAAATTATGGAATTGTTATGACATATAATATGTAAAATTTTTAATTCATTGAGAAGTGCAAAAATATTTAGGGCTTAGTTTTTATCAACACCATCGACTATACATGCAAAGTAAAGCCAATGTTACTTTCACCTTTTGTAAATTAGCAGTGAAAGTGTGACTTTAGTACGTTTCTGTATGATAAACGCTTTCTTAGCATATTGATATTTTGTAAAACTGATAATGTGTATCAGATCCATCTTGCACACATCCAAATATGAAGTGTAAGGTAGATAAAATTGAACCATCCAATGAAAAGAATTTATTCGAACGTTTAAGGAAAGGCGCGAAGATACGCATCGTTTTCCAGCGTCTCCTAGCTAACTAATTTCCATTTGAATTTAATATATAAGAAACAGGTCACTCCGCTGGGGCTCTCAGTTCTGGCATTTCAGTTTCTGCACTTCAGAAGTCAGTTATCAGTCGGTCAGTTTGCAATTTACTAGTTCGGCAGGAGGTGTAGGCATTTAGCCCTCAACTCTTCGGGGTTACATTAGTTAAGAAGTTTAAGAAGTTCGCGACGGGCAATCATTTGAGCATAATCATTTTAAGTTACGCAGTTTGTTTCGGTGCAATTAAATTAAATATGTCCTAGTACTTGCCTGAAAGTGTTATGCGTGGCAACTAAATTTATACACAGAATATCCCAGACTACCAAACCTAAGAACACCAAAGGACGAAATAAAACTTGGACATAATAAACTACGTGAACGTGTTATGTCATATTGAATGTTCATTTACACCTTAAAATTTTCCTCCCAGTCCTGTCGCGCCCCATTCAAAGAAAAAGCAAAATCATCCTGAGAAATTATCGTCATTGGAGAATGGGCGGCAACACTGACGCACCCTATAACCAACCAAGAAACTACTCCATAAAATAGGGAAAACATCAAACCGTTCCATAAATTTGGCATCCCACGTGCTTCCCACGTCAGAACCAGCTAGCCGCAAATAAAAACCGCTCCACTAAACAGGATTCACAACTCACAATTTATGCTGATATTTTTGTATGTGCGCGGATGGAGGGGGGGGGGGTTATGAGTCATGATATTTAATTTCTCTTTTTTCTTTATACTTAACGTTTATAGGCCAGCTTAGACTTTTCTCTTTTAACAAATCCCACACTATTTGACATTGAAATTTGGAAATACATGTCGAAAGGTATGCATTAAGCGAAAGGTTGATTTTAATATTTAACAATGTGACTTTCTCCTTGCATTGCCCTCATAGACAGAAACAATAAGAGTAGTAGTTAGGGTTAGAAGACTTTTACAAGAAGCTCTTAGCTTAAAAGGACTAATTTGAGATATTTTACATTTTCTATCCCTTGAGTTCCAATTGGGCTGTTATTGTAATTAGCATTAAATCGCGTTAATTACTAAACAAATTTAATACACTACAATGAGAAATGGCTTTAATGCAAAACTAATTCATAGTGAACAGTTATAATCAGGAAATATAGTGTAGATTTTGAATGAAGCAAGAAAGAATGACAAAAAGAGGATATTGTTATCATTATTATTACTGCTGGCATTTGTAGGTAATAAAAGTTGAAAAAACGCAAATTTTCTGCGAGTTGTGTAGGGCTTAATTAAAACCCGTGCATGTATTTATGAATTGTTTTTAAGTTCTAATTAACCAGGGCATGGTTATTCACAGCTGATGGCACAGTGATTCGCGGTTAATCAAGGTAGTCCACCGCTCCGCGCATGCGCGCTATTAATACGCATGGTCACCTCTGCAGATTATGAAGAGCTCTTTCAGTTCCTTTGCTGTCGAACGTCTTTCAGTTTAAATATGATTGATGAGCGTGTCTTTCACGTCGCAGGTTTTAATAAAGCAAGGATTTAGCTCACTTGTCTCTGAATCTAAATGTGTAAACAATACTGGGCGGGCTTGACAGTTGGAAAGCTCAATAATTTTCGATTTGCTATTTGTGTAAATGCAGTTCTTTAGGCTGAGAAAATTTAATACGTGCTTCTGTTGGTATTGCCATATAATTTTTTTAGCGCAAGTTTATTCTAAAAAGTGTTTCTCGTCCATTGTTATGTAAATGGCTTTGCATAAATGTTCATTCGCGATAGGAATGCATATAGCTTAACTTTTCTTTTTCATGTTTAATATGCCATTAACACTCTTAAAATACTTCTAACATTTGCTGCTGCTAACATTTGCAGTTAGCTTTCTTAAATTTCACAAACTCGTCGATTACCAGGTTCTAAAGAACTGTTTGTTATTGATAAATAGGCAATAGCGATAATATCGGGAATTTCACTATCATTATTATGAAAAATAATTATTATTTATACATTAATTGTGAAATCAGAGTTGTGATATGTAATATCTTCTAACTTCCAAAATGTATTATTTATTTATTCTAATTTCCAAAAAGATTTTCACTCCCCAGTTATACCCCATTCTTCTTTGCTCTTCTTATTCTCGTTAAATCTTTTACTCTTCCTTACAAGCCACATTCATATTTGTTTTAACCAAGAGTTCTTCTATATAGATTAACTTGTTTAAGATTAATAAACACGTTAAGCTTTTATTTCATTGCACCCTCTATCCCCAAAATTTAAAAAAAAAATCCAAACATTTCTTTTTACATATACTGGGCCATCCAATTATTTGATGACCGACGCGGCGCAGGGAAATTCCATCAGCCGATAAGCATGTTAAGCTTTTATTTAATTTCACCCTCTATCCCCAAAATCCCCCCCCCAAAATCCAAATTTTTTTTACACATATTAAGTCATCCAATTATCTGACGGCCGACGCGGCGATGGGAAATTCTATCGGTCGATATGCTATTGCCCAAGGCCAGCCGGGCTATAAGAGTTCGCATGGGCGTATATGAAAGTGCTACTTTGGCCTTGTTCCCATCCCACTCAGTGTGTGTCCTTTAAAAAAAGTGTCTAATCTTAGAATAAATTCTGCTAAGGATACTAAATAAAAAATACCAGGTTAAATATTTCAAAACGACTTTTATTAATGATTCATACCAAGTTCTTTGCTGTCAGGAAATATTTGAATGAAAATTCCCCAGTGATCGAGTTCCAAACCGTAATGTGGGTTTATAAATTAATTAATGAATTTCGTGAAACGGGAAGTAAGGAAAGAGAATTATCTTATAACAATAGGCATATGCCAGAAATGTGCAGAAAACTCTTTTATCTTCTCTTTGCATGACAAAAATGAGCAAATAACTTATTAGTTGCATTAAACTTGTTGACAATCTAGTGTTTCTATTCTTAACCCTTTTATTAGCCTGCTTGCCCGCCCTGAGTCTACAGTTGCCAAGCTTGTCTTGAGCATTCGTCCTCCGCCGCCGCTTGGTAATAAGATAATTGGATGACAGAACTCAGTCTCTTAAATTAACTGTATTCTTAAAAATAGAATTAAAATTTTTAGTTTATAATTTTTTTCACTTCTTGTACCGTAAAGGTTATTAAGAGCTTATCGATATTTGTATTATAAGTATTTAAGCTTTAATACTTGCATACCGTAACTTTAATCCCATTACTTTCTGGTTAATACCATATAAATAATAGTTTGAATTAGTAAAGGATAAAAGGATATATATTAACCGTGTTTGTAATTTCTTTAGTGTGTACCTATTTTAAATTATTGTCAACATCACCAATCAATAATGAATACATTGTTTTTCGCTTAAAGTGCACCGTGCTGCACTGGTGCTGCACACAGAACGCTTCAGGAATACTTTTACAAACTTGGTAGCGGGTTCCTCACATCAAACCAATTTTTTTGAGTTGTTAATAAAGGTTTACCAAAATAATGAGGCGGAATATCCAGCTTCGACTCCTGTAGACATAAAATATGTATTTAAGAAATGTAATTTATTTGCCCTTTAAGGTATATTTCCCTTTTATATAGCAACTCATGATAAATATGCATAACAGAGAAATTAGTAAGTGTAAATATAGACGATACTTCATTATGTGTAACTGTTACTATATGGGTTATAACAAACTGAAGCAGTTTATGCTTTCTCTCGATTCGCTAGAGCCCTTCGCTAGGTTGCACATTGTGTTCAAATAGAACCCTTCTATTATGTATGTCTTAAAAATTTTTGAACAGACAAAACCCTTTCTGCCAGACGAGCAGGCGGATGTATGCCTTCTTTGTGGGGCTGTCCTCTAAAAAGGAAAACTTGAAAGAATAAACGTTGGTTTGAGTTAAAATAGTTTAAAAATACAAAGAGAAATCGGTATCCAATTATAACCCGAGATTTCGAACTGAGTCTCCAGAATCTTCTATCGCTAAACGTACTAGCCAATAAGAAGATAGGTTTTTCAGGGTAAACTTCTAGAATGCTCTAAAGTTTAGATTCAAACAACCGCGTGGCGTCCGTCTTAGACGACTCTTAAAAAGGTATAAATAGTCTTGAGAGCAGTCAGTTATTCAGTTCAGTTGATAGGCGATCGCGTGTAGTATGCACAAGAATTAGTGGATATTCGGTTACTTTATAATTTTCAGTGTGAATGAATTTCTTCAGCGTGCAGGAATTCAGTTCGAGTTTACGACGAGATAGTTAAATGTTAAGTTGTGTAAGTTATAACATTTATGACAGTCAAAAACCGCACCCAGTGAAATTTAGAAGTACTCGTGTAGAAAATGCGGCACCTAGGAATAAAAATATCAGGAAGAAACTGTATCGAATGAAATTGTTTTTACGTAGACTGAAGCGCATTCCATTGAGACCGAATGAGCGAATCCTCCCTCAAACGTTTTCCAATTAAAACATTAGAGGCTCAAGGTGAGAAAGTGAACACAAGTGATCATCTCAATAAATATGTAGTACAGCGTAATTTATAAAAAGTTTATTTAATGGTCCCCTTTCGATGCATATTGAGAAAAGCTGAAAACATCCCCTAAGAAAATCATCACATCTGAATGGAGCCAGATATGGTGACTACACATCAAGCGAGCTGTGACATCTTGTAGACTACAAGACACGAAATTGACCCATCCAACAACTCCCCTTAATTAATCAAGCTACTTTTCCTATTTAATAATCAAATTAGTTCAACCAAATTAATTTCCCTCGTTAATTATTCAGCGATCCAATATTATTCCCCTACCATTTAATTTAATCCAAATCCCATTATTAATTTCCTCGTCCTCCTTTAAACCCGTCATAACAAGAAACAAATTCATATAAACATATGTCAGAAATCTATTAGTGTTATTAATGAACAGGGGGGGGGGGAAGTCCATATAAACATATGTTCGGAAATCTTTAGTTTTTGAGTTATTAATGAAGGTTTACTTCAACACGTTTCAAGGTGCAATTTAACAACTTGTGCAATTGTATACTTTTATGAGAAAATATCATTCGCAAAATGCAGCAATAGCACTGTTGAAGGTTAACCATTTATGTGATTTGGTAATAACTCTATTAAAGATGTGAGAGAAATTGTCACTTTAACTCTGGCGTATTCTTTCATTAATTACTCATAAAACTAAAGATTTCTGGACATATGTTTATGTGGGCTTTTTCTTTTGTTTCGGTGGAAGGAACTCGCCACCAAAGTTTGTAAAAGCGTTTCTGAAACACTATGTATATATATATGCCATGAAACTGCGGTCTATGTTAACATATTGTACATGATTTTTGATTCTATGATTTAGTTGTTAGAAAGGCACTTATTGACACTCCTTTACCGCCATTTGGACGCACATGCGCTCCTTTAAAAACACTTTAAAAAATAAACGCCATCAGCAGTATTTGTACACTAATTGCATGTTACGGGACTGTTTCCAGTTTGATATGCTGCTTGTTTGAGCTCTCGGCATTTAGATCATTCTGCCTCCAGGCCTTTGGAACGATGTGCCTTTTTAATTAACTGGCAGAGAAATGTGGAAATGTGAGACGACCAAGCCGTGTCTCTCTCTTCCTCAGCCCTATCAGATTTGTACAAATGTGGAGGGGGGAAGGGAAGTGCGCGCGTCATAATCCCTTGCAAAGAGAAAAATTTGAAAGCGAACGGGCGATCGTATATCCCCAGACATTCGTTTGTTTTCTGCAGCTACTGCAGAAGGAAAAATAGCTCAGAATTCAGGTAAAGAACACACCAAGTATTAATGCTGCATCAAGGATGTCATTTCTAATGCCATAGCAGCAACGTGAAGGTGTTTATAATAATTTTTCCTATTTTGCAATAAATATTGTGTTTGTTAAAGTTGTATTTAATATTTTATTTATATAATATTAAGTTATAATGTTTCCTTTTTAAACAACAACTAAAATACCCGAGGAAAATGCAGATTTTGAACATTTCTATAATGCAAGATATAGCAAAATTGTGGAAATGTACAAGTAAAACGATGAGTTGGTTTCCGTCTTTCTGTAAATTACTTACGATTAAATATAAATTATTATTAAAGCGCTTTTGGTAAGTATTTCAATTCGTGGGAAATAGTGAACTTTGCCTATGCCGACATATTTCTCCTATACAGAAAACAATTTAAAAATAGTTTGATCGCATTTCTTTACATAAAATATTAAAATTTCTGTCACTGAACAACTCAGGGGCAAATAATTACATTTACTTGTATAATATTGTACAACTCATTAATGTAAAAGGTAAATTTCAAGCAGTATTTTCGCTTTCTGTTCACCTTCCTTTTAGCACCATTGTTTTTTTTTTTAACTTCTATGGTCAGAAATCACAGTAGTTCTGTAGAAACTGTATATATTAAGGAAAGGCGTGAAGTTTAGGAACTTGGGGTAGTGCTAATTACGGTGGTGAATAGAAAAACATTCTATAATTAAATGGTGATGATAAACGAGGCATAATCACTAAAATATACTTCTGTTAGCTTATTTATCAGTCAACTTTCACTTAGAATGACTTATGCTCAACATATAATTGTGTAAACTTGTAGTAACCTCGAGTTGATAACTGTGTATCAAAAAGCACCAGAACAAGGCTGTGGTTTTGGGAAGGGTGCCAGCTAAAGCCCAAGATATAATGATTTACTCAATTGAATTGAATTATTCATTGGCGAGATGAAAATCTATGTATAAAGTATTTTGAAACAGATATTGAACTCTGAACTCAGTTTATGTAGGGCTTGGAAATTACGCGTTAAATGAATAAGATTACAATCAAACAGCCCAGAATGTATCGGTGTCAGAATTAACTGGCATTCGTCTTTTCTGGTTGAGGGTAAATTATACAAACAGTTGCCTAAATGTTACCTTCCTTATACACAGCCATTTCTCAAATTATAATTTCATCTCATGTATCATCAGTGCCCACCATCTGTGATTCCTCAGTGAAAACGGGCTTTAAATACAACTAAAATAAAAGATCACAGCATATAAGTAGCAGGGGGTGGTGGTTATAGGCGGTAGTGGTAGTAGAAATAATGGACCCTTTTTTCCTATCAGTTTACAAATTATTACAATGGTTGTATATGCTAATTGCATAACGGATATTATTAAGCATGGGAATTTCTAGGTACTAAAATCAGGAAGAAGCAGAATGAAATTATATTGGTACTAAATTGGAGACAAGAGATGAGAGATATATAATAAATCACGAACTACAAACCACTATCTCATCTTATATATGTCACTGATCAGTCCTTGTTTAACTGCTCTTGCTCTTGTTTGAGTATACCTAACTTGATGTAAGGTGCTTAAAAATCCTAATGCTCATACATTAAATACAAAAACAGCAACCTTTTCCATGATTTGCTTCGTATATACATAAGTGAAACCCGTCCGCATCCATTTATTAATATAAAGAGATAAAATTATTTACAAACTGAACATAAACAAAAAGAGCAATATTTAAGGTATAAAAATGGAGTACTGGGTTTAGGACATGACCTTCCCTGGGCATTCAGACATGTAACCCACCGTTTCACCAAGATTGTGGTTGTTGTGTGAAACAGTTCCTTACCGCAGTCTTGGTTTCATTGTTTTGTAAGCGTTTACCGCTTAGATATTTCTTGAGAGGATCAAACAAATAAAAGTCCTGGACGATCGATCAATAACAATAGTCACCATCTTTCTCATATTGACACAGGTTTGCAGACTTAAACACACGCGCTGTTCCTTATGCATCTACGTCAACGTTTGCGGAAATCATTGCACATAGATCTTTCATGCAACCTTTTTTCTTCGTAGGGCGTGTAAAGTCGGCTATTTGCTGACATCCTAGTCAAAATTGCTTGCCCACTCCTTCCCTGTTGTTTTCGGTACACATTTCTCACCATACTCGGCATTTATGCGACGGTAAATTTCGTTCGACTGACAACTTTCCGCTGTTAAAAATTGAATTTCATACGTGTTCACAATCGCCACCATTTTTGCTAAGCGTTCGCACAGCCGTACGACGCAGGTCAACTTACCTATTATCGGCGTATGATGATCTATATAGTTGCTTCTTACACAATATCACCGCTTACTGGTATGCGCAACTGGGCGAGGAGTGGAGACCAGGCAGGTCCGCTCCTGATGCAGTTGAGAAAGTGATACGTTGACTGCCTTCTAGGACAGTCGTTGTCCAACACTCCGACCTTCTAATTGTCGGCGCTATGTATGCTAATGTGCATTCAGTTCTTACTTTGTTATCTGACTGTCAAGTGATATATTATTACTTAGCGAGAATAAAACACAATAGAACAGAGAATGTATTATGATAGTAATATTAAATTGAAATCTTATATATTGTAGGTGAAAGTTTCACCATAATAACAGATTCAAATATTTGCAAAGTTGTCATTTTCAATTTAGTGAAAAGTAAAATAAAAAAGTGTTTAAATTATAAAAAAAAAAACCTTTAAGAGTAAAACGTGTTTTAATAGAGTAGAAGTTAAGCCATTCCTTACAACAATTCTCTTCAAAAATCATTGAGAGGATTAGTACAGGAAGTTGTAATTTCAAAGACCAGTGCAAGAAAAGCAATGAAACGTTTATATTTCCGCGTTTATGCAGTTAGGTTGGTTCAACAGATTGAACCTTGGTATTATCGAACAAGTAACAGCTTTGAAATTGGTATAACAGATAAGTGTCTGGTGGAATTCTTGATCCGCAACTATAATTATTTAGTTACAAAGCTTTGTTTAATATTTTGGGATACGTTAATACTCAAAACAATATTTTCCTCCAGAAAATAAGGGTCTTGTGTAGAATAAACGAAGCTATACTTTGGGGTCTATATTTTTCTGAACGAACTGTTTAGCACTTAAATATTAAATTTATTTTTGGGAAATTACAGGAAGCAAGAAAGTTGTATGGTATTTTATAAGATGGTGCAATATCACATATGACTGAACATTCAATGCGCGCTCATAAGTGAAATGTTGGACGACAGAAAAAAAGCAGTTCAGATTTGTGACCTTAAACATTGTGGGATCTCAATTCTTGTAGCTATTATTTGTGGGGTAAACTTAAATATGAAGTATGCTGACAGTATCCACCTAACGTGGAAGTTTTATAAGAAAATATTTGTCCGCCGATATTCCGTACTGAGCAAAAGAACTTCAGGAGGGGTTTCGTAACATGTTTTGAATAAAAGCTAAATAAATATTTAAAAAATCAAATAAAAAGTAATTGTTTACAGATATGTCGACATTTATTGTCTTTGAAATGGTTTACTTTGTTTTATAACGATCATTGTTAAAGTAATTTACCTACAAATTCAGCAAGTCAGAACCACTAACAATTAAAAGAAATATTTAATATATGTCCACAAGTGCAGCAACATATGGATGTAATACCACTCCCAGAAGTTTCCATTTTACTGGCCACCGCTCCTCACAACAAACATCTTACTTTGCTAAGTTCGAAAAAATATTACAAAACATTTGTTTTAGATTAAGTGCCTATTAAATAAGGGGACAGAAGTATGGTTCCTTAAAATATTTATGTTACAGCGTTTGTTAGTTTTTATTATTTTTGTGCTAAGCAAGTTTCTTAGACTGTTAAAGGGGTTGGTACCTCTAAAAAGTAAATTTAAAAATAATAACCACTAAATAACGGTTCAGAATAATAAGTGTTTCTATGGAAGGAAATTCTTAGAAGAAATTGAACTGGGGTATATTTGGCTAAGGAGAAAGAACATTAGGCGCAGTGACTGGGAGACTATTTAACTTAGCTTGCAATGTCAAACAGTTCAGGAGAAGAAGAGATTATTTAAATATTTGCAAGCGAGAAGAAATACGAGGTGGTCTCGCATGACTCAGAAAGAAAGAGAGATATTTCCAGGGAATGAATGCCCATTGTGTAGAGAAAGCGATACCTAGAGACAAGTGTCTTCTCACGATTCTTAAATCTGAAACCATTGTGGCTATTAATCGGGTTTGCTCGAACAAATTGTAAAATTGGCGCTTTTGCTTGAATATTACGCCTAGATGCGCATGAGCCAGCATTGGATTTTCCTTATCTGCTAACCTTTGTATGTATACAACGCCGATATGGAGCTACAATTTCTCAATAAATTAATAGCATATCCAAGTTTTCTCTGGTCATGACAGATTAAATCCTGTTTCGTTTTTGAGAGAATTCAATAGCAGAATGTTGATCGAAAAGGCAACGTTTAAACATCAAGGTCATCGCATTACGTCACTATGGCATATCCTTACCCTTCCGCACGACACGTGCTGAGTCCGCGTTTACTGAAACACAGTACACTCCCACACAAAAATTCAGCCCTACGCAAAACTGTAAGTATTAGTTATTAGTTATTATTGTTAGTTATTATTATTGTATTATTTAAACTAGATAAGCAACAAACATAATGTACTAGTAAACCAGTGAATGCATGCCTTGAAAATACTCACAATGCAACTATTCTCATGGGAGCGTCAGAGCGCCCATGCATGGGTTACATATGACAATTTGTAGAAAAATCTGTATAAATTTGTATGACATGTAAATTATGACCTGTAAGGCTGTACTAAACAGCCAAAAAGGCACCCAATTCAATAAATAATCTGCAATCTGCACGTGCTGAAAACAAGTCATAAAACGTTCACAGCGTTGCAAAGTTTCTCTCAGAAATTATGTTTTGCGTAATATTTTAATTTATAATTTTGACTAAACTTTTGGAAGAAAGTTGTTTGCACAAATATTACACATCCGTTTCTATCAGCCGGAATCTTAACACGCTACATAAATTCAGATATTTGACTTAAACGAGCAATTTCTAGCTGAAAAGTGATTTATTAATCAAAACGGTATTAGACATATTTCTTTCATGTATTGCTCAGGATTGTCCGTTAACACTTGGTGCAATAGCTCTAGCTGTATATAAAGCTGCTCATAGTATATACAATTCGTGTTCTATCCTTGATATATTTCCTTACAAGGATTTTACAGCGAGGGAGAGTAGGAGTAATTGCTATATATTTATTGCATTCTGCGTCTACCCTATGCTTTTTATTGACTTCAGAGAAGGAGGCTACTTAAGAAGCAATAAGCCAAAAGTAAAGTGACTTATCCATCGTGTTACTGTTTGAAGTTTCTCTTATAAATAAAAGTGACTAAAAGTTGTTGTGTAATAGATATATGTAGGCATCCTTTTTTTTTTTTTTTTTTTTTTTTTTTTAAAGTACTATGTATAAGGATAACACTTTTTGTAGTATTCCTGTGTATGAAATATACAAGAAGACCTGCAATAACTAATTTTCAACTTAAGCAAGCCAATGCACGTAGTTATTAGCAGTGAAAAATTTAATTTTCAGGCAAGAGTGGTCCACTTGCCTCCTGCTTCAACATGTTCCCTCTCCCCACTTGCTCCCAACTATTGAGGCTCCAGCTATGCCAAGTGCGGAAGTTGGGGAATGTGAAACACGCCTTGTGCTCTTCGTGGTTAAGCTGCACCTGAGATACTGGGATTCCCTCATCACTTGTAATCACAAGTAACGGAATCCAGAAATTCAGAAACGTGTGCCTTACGGTTTGCCATGTGGATATGAGCAAAGAACAACTAAAGGATACTTAACACGTATGAAAGGAAAAGTTATACTGCGTTTGATTTTATATTCGGTCAATAAATATATCTATGTATGAATTTATGAAAGATAATGCGATGTCTACATGGATTTGCTATGATTATTGTATTTTTCATCAAGTACTACATTAACACCATATTCTGACAATATATGTTTAACAAAATATGTTCCAAAATTCAATATTATCAAGTTTTGAGTTGAGAACATATGGGGTGGTAATTTTGGACGTTCAATTGATTGAACTGAATTGCCCTTAGTTGAAATTCATCGACTAGCAAAGACTATGAAAGTATAAAAAAGCAAAAACACAGTATTTTAGGTCTAATATTTGTTATATGAAATGCATGCAATTTGTACCTTGTTTGCACAAGTTCATCCATAAAGCCAATTCTCCGAGCAGCGCTTGACATTATTCTAATGCAATCCAACGAGTTTTCTAGCGCTGATTCGTTAATATGGTCGAAACTTCAGTGTGCCTTTGTACGCCGCGAAACAAATACCATCCTAATGGTGGGCAACGAAAAAATCATAGCGGGGTAGAAGACGAAAACAGTTCCATCTGCCGAAAAGGCTAGGGGAATAGATTTTTAGGTAGCAAAGGACATTACTTTTTTTAAAGATAAAAATTTAAATAAAACACTACTTAAATGCGAGAGATCGGCCCTACTTCCGAAGAAAAAAATGAATAGAATAATCCTGTAACCTGTTTTCCCTACTTGGTTATGTAGGTCTTGGCCTCTATAAGTCTCGCGTGATAAAAGCCTTTGGAAAAGTTTATGGTTCGGCCTATAGCTATGGCATCAATGCTCCGAAGGAAAGGTGATGGTGAATATTTTTGGGCTGATATGGCGTAATTTTTTTTTTTTTTTTTGGTAAGAACATCACCACTAAATATATCATGCTATGCTATTGGAAAAATCAAACGACACTCAAGAAGAGTGGCAAAGGAAAATGTCCTGTTCCATCTAAAATTATTGAATTTAAATATATCTTCCTCATCCTCCATACTTTCCGGATTTGGTTCCCGCGGCCTATTTCCTGTTTCTCAACTGAAAAAATGGATAACAGGAAAGAATTTCGCATCAAATTAAGCGGTTTGTTATCAAAATAAATAGTATTTTTCAGAGATAAGAAATTTCATTTTATGGATAGCATAAATAAATTAAAAAATCGCTGAATAAGTAAATGTACCTGAAAATAATTTTGTTGCGAAATAAAACAAATTTTTTTCAAAAAAGTTGTGGTGACATATGCAACATCTTTCATATATCAAACTAGGAATTGTTCAGAACACAAGAGCCTCGCAGTCTAAGGATTAAACAGTTTGTTTCTGTGTTTTGCTCAATTAGTCTGGACGATACTTAACGAATTTCTGGCATTGTGATGATCCTATTTCTTTAAAGCTTTTTTTTTTTCACTAGTTGACAACATTGTAATACCCTAGGCAAGAGGGCTATATTTTTGTTGTTGTAATAATTGCAGGAACATAATCCATGCACGGTTTTATCTCGCAGTACTCCAACTTAATGAAGCAAAAACTTCTAGTTTATGAAGCTTGTTTATCATCCGTAAACAACTTTAATGGCCGTTAGGGTCCAAAACAAATGATTTAAGGAATGCGCTGGCACTGTCGACTTTTGGTCCGCGCTGGAGTTGGTTTAACCCATTGTGCTGTTTCAGCTGGTCCTATGTGGACATAAATGTTACGATAATTTTTCATTTCCCTTAACACAGCACACGTATCAATTTGATTTGAAGCAAAATTTCTCGACAATATAAATACGCTGACGTTATGTAAACACGAGTACATTATGAAAGAACACGCTATGTTTTTTTTTTTTTTTTTTTTTTTTTCGAAAGTAAGATATAATTTAAATTTCTCATATTTTATTCATTTTCCATGCAATTTAAAAAATTCCGGCTGTGAAATACACCACCATGAAATAGTACAGAGGTGTGTCGAGTGGTGATCACACATTCAATCTTGGTCCTTGGTCTATCGCGTTCGAAGCTGAGAGAGAACTGTCAGCTTTTCATCCGTAACCATATAAAAATCATTACAGCATTTGTGCAATACGAATTTTACGTAAAATGTATAAGGGCTTTTAAGGTCATACATTCTTGCATCATGTCTACCAGCTGTTAAAATAATAAGAAAAATTGGAGCATATCAATAAATACTTGTAGATATGAGATAAAATATCTGCAAATTAAAAAAGAATTCTTTCTGAAATTTATCAAGGTGTGTCAGAAAAATTTAAGGAAAGTGTTGGGTCTTATGGCACAATAAACTATAGTGTCCACAGTATAAATGGGATAGAATATCCTGTAAAGATGTGCTAGGTGGAAGTCCTTGAAATTTGTCAGCAGGAAAACATAAAAAGACTATAAGAAATGTAACAAAGAAAACATAAATCTCATAGTGTCTATATTTTATCTAAATAATTCGAGGCACCTTGAATATCCACTCAACAATTTTTGTGAGTAAAAATTTAACAGATTTTTGAAGGGAAAAACAGAAACATTTTGATAGATGTTTGACAATGGATTGACTCTATCACCATGACTCTGAAATCTATTCTCTATTCTCTACTCTATTCAAAATAAGGAATAGAAACACTGAGAAACTCAAGCAGTAGATCAACGAGGAAAATCGTGCTGTCTTTTTGGAGATATACAATTGTAGAAGTATTGTTAGTGGGTTGCTTGGGCGGTGTAGGTTTCAAATGCTTTGAGTATACCCCACTTTCTGGCGCCGGTTTGTAGAAGAGGCAATGTTGGTAGGGAATGGGAATTGTTGGCCCCACTAGCTCCACTTAGGGCTCCACCTGTGGTGCCTCAGTAGGGCGTTAAACGCCAATAAAAAAAATCCACTTCAGGCTGCAGTTTGAAACGTATTTGATAGGTGGGGGATGGGAATAGGGGTTGCTGCGGTAAATAGTTTATGCCCGCTGATCGCAGGTTTCACCACCCCTACTCTTCTTCGTTGAGACTCTCTCGAGGGCGTTTCGCTGGATTTTGGTGGTTGTGTGCCGGCCGGGCCTGAATGAACGGGACTCCGAAGATGATGGTGAATAACGCTTCGTTATTTACTTTGCTGATATAGTTTATTCCCCCAACATGAATATTCGGGTAAACTCACATCGAACCACGGGCATGGTAATCTTGGCAAACACGTAAGTTTATTGCGTTAACCAAATGGTGCCGAATTCGAAGAGATTGTCAATTTAACAGAATTCTTAATGCAGCCCAATGATCTATCGGCAGTTACCGTGGTGAATGGCGCTCAGGCTTTGTTGCCGGAACTGGTACTTGGCACTTAGGCCGCTCTTCCGCTGATCTCTGGGCGATGGCAGACACACATATCTGGACCCGGAAAATTCTGATACTTTTGGCAGAATCTGGTCTTTTTATACACAATACAAAAGGACGGCATCCAAAGGCAACGGCGCGAAATACTTCCGCCAATTTTGTGTTAACGTCACTCATATGTGAGTGCTTACCTCATTGAATTTCATTTCTATTCGCTGGACAATTTTGATCAAGCCAAATGTTTTGCTATTCGTCAGTAAGATGAATTTAAACAGATTTCATACGTTATTGTCAACGACTCATTTTTCTCGGACACCTGCAACTATGCCACATGTTTGCCCTCTGGCAGGGGCATTCAACCCTATCTACATACCAGAAGGGATTACCTTACATTGTCTGCCTTTTGCCAAATCTTTCTGTGAAAATTTTTGTTTGTATGCCCAACAGAAATAAGTTGGTTTATATAACATAAAAAGATTATTGTCTCACAAAGTTTCCCCATTCAGCTACAAGGAGTAATTAAGAAATTAGTGTTTATTGTTATTCCTAATAAGTTGAATGCTTCATCTTCTAATATTCGAGTTTTTCCTCCCCGTGGGATCTGATACTAGAATAAGTTCGTAGAATATCTGCGTTCGGAGAAAGACGAGAGTATTTCTTTACCTTGCTATATTACTGCATATCATCTCTTAAACATTAGAAAAATTTCACTTTATGAACGCATTTAAATACTATACCATGTTAATTCCATATATATCAGTTATGTCATTAAAGTTCCTCCACTGAAAGAAATTTCCCAACATACTTGCACATAATTACTGAGTTGCTGATTCTAAAATTACAAATATTAATTATTTCAATTACTCTGTAATTGATGGGGATCCAGGGACAGCTTCACAGTCTTAATTTCAAGTTGAGTGTTGTTTTAGTGGAGCCGCAATAACAGGCCAATCACCTATACAATGGGAATTTAATATTAAACTTGCGAGATGCTATCTAAGAAAAACATTGCGGAAATCTAATATGTGAGCTTGATAAAGCACAGTTTGAACTGCAGTATCATCTTCCTTGCTCTCTAGATCTAGCTCTTAGTGACTTCAATTATTCTCAAAACCGAAAGAAAAATGCAGTTTCATTAAATTGTGCAACATTGATGGAACATCTCTGGGAAGAAGGATAAAATAAATTGGGTCAGGAGAGGAACATAATAGATCGACACTCGTAAAACACATTTAAACGTAACACATTTACCCGATTTGCTGTCTGTAGAATTTCCGGCAGTCATTTCAACCCTTCATGTCTTAAATTTCTTTATATCCACCTATATTTTACTGCTGCTATTCTATTCTGCTATGGGCATGTATGTATATTGCGCTGTAAGTTGAAAAAATGCATTTATTTTTCAAAATAGGAAAATTACTGGAGAGTAGCATTAATTCTTTTTCGATTCCTATCCATATTTTCCTTGGGTGAATTCGATTTAACTACTTCAAATATTTAACTCTTTCTCTCTTCAAAGCTCTTAATACTATTAACTGTTTTATTTTTTGCAAGTTTTAAATGTGTTAAGGAAACTGAAGCCACACAAAACTAACATAGAACGATATCTCAGCATTTTTTTAGACAGCAGAAGTGTTATGAGAATTTCAGCACTCTTCACAACTACTACTAAAGACTATGGCTAAATATCTGGATGCTGTCCCTGTATAACCACAACTACTTTTCATATCAGTGCTAGTTAAGGACAGAGTGCACACTCGGAAAGCCATCAAGCTCAACCAATCGCTTCTAATTCTCACACTTTTCCCTTTGCCTTTCCTTCAAACTCTATTCGACATTTGTACCAACTGAAAACTCTCACATTTCAGTGTGGCAGTACATTATCTGCTATTGGAAAACGCTTTCTTGTTTCTAAGGTCAGATACCATCACTTCTCACTGGTCATGACCAGCGATCGTAAAACTGTAGGGCGCGAAACCTATATCTCAAAATCCCTTACTTGATATTACCAATCCAGATTATTGTAAGAAAGCCATCTGTAAGGACAATTTTATCAGCGATTTACACTTTAAAGGGTAATGCCATATTATAGAAAGTCTTTATAATTTGATATTGTAGCCCTCCTCAAAATAAAAAAAAAAGTAACCGAAAATCGTTTGCAAAATAATTCTTACAATTATTTCTATTCTTGGTATTCCATGAGCTGAAGAAGTGTCCAACACCATTCATGTGTCAATATTCTGAACATCTCTGAAACTAGTGATGGTCTGACGAACTGATGTGCTACTAATTGAACCATGTCAATGAGGTAAGTTCTTGTTTTCTCGAATGGGAAAGCCCGAATGAATGTGCACAGAGCCCATTACAGAGAAAGTGACAGGATGGACCATGTGTTTCCTTTTGGCATCATTGGTGCGTACTTCCTTGAGAATAAGCACGGAAACTGAATTAATTTCATACCTGAAGTGTTTCCAAGAATGGGACATTGAACATTTTCAGGGGGTTCGGACACATTTTGTGCGTAGAATAAAGTTTTGATATGCACAAATAAATTGCTAAACAAAGTATGCCAACCACCCATACTGATTGTGGGTATGAACGCCTACTCCGAAGGCTATTTTCTTGTCGTCTGCTTTTTAGACACTCAGGTTTTCCCATGCTTTTTCATAAAGTCCTGATTTCCCCGCTGTGTGAAGGCTTACGATAAAGTATGGAACAGTACGCCCAATGATGGAAAACGCAAATCACATATTTGCACGATAGATAAACATGTACAAAATGTAACTGAAGTACATAGATGTCCTCTTTTTAACCTTAAATTTAAAAGATGTACATTTATTATATTTTAAATATCATGTTTGCTTTGTGCCAGTTCTTGCAACCTTATTCTAATACGTCTGGGGCTCTTTGTTTCCTGCCTATAAATTCAATTTTCTGCTTATAGCAAGTCCTAAGGCTGAGTTCATTTTCGCAAATACCGTCTGACTGTGAGTGAACCCTTTGACTTCTAAATTGTTAAATTGGATCAAAAGTATGTAATTTGTTAGCCTTATTAGAAGTATTGTATACAATATTATACTCTGTGACCTTGAGTAAGAAATTTATGAATATATTTCAATATTTAATATATAGGGCCCAATTCATTGCCTAAAATGGAATTTGTAATAAAAGATAAGTGTAGAAACTAGCACATTATAGACAAAAGGAAAAATGGAACATTTATAATTTTAATTTATTTTCTTTCCCTGATTGTCATGTATGCTTACTGTTTTTTTGTAAATTAATAATTAATTTATTACCCGCCCAATTTAAAGTAAAGTAAACACTATTGTGTAATTAAATGTAAAGATTTTTAACTTTCTTTTAAGCGATATTTATTTGTGAAATCGGTATTGTTATCTAAATCAGATATTCGAATATTCCATTTAGTAAAGTAATAAAATCTTCCATGCAAAATGTCACCAGCTATGAGAAAATAATTGTTCATAATATATTGATTTTATTCATCATTTCATTGGAGTATTTTTGGATGAGTCTTCGGTTTCTTTTCTTGTTGGTGGCTATATTTTATCTACGAAGGCTTGAAAGAAAATAGTGACAACACTGTTGCCAAGCTGTTAAGAAACATATGAGAGCATTATTGTTCTCAACATCTCAAGAAAAAATGCAAAACTTTTCACACACTCAGCTTCACTAGTACCTATCTGGATACAGACGAATATGAAGCTTTGGAGTGATGGTGTAAGTTTGTATGATGTTTTCTAAAAGTGAGAACTGTGCACGGATTAAAATTGAGGCCGTACGTGTTAGGAACGTGAAGGAATGTCATTCAGGTCTGCGAGAATTTTATGACAATGAAACTTTGCCACATCGAAAAGTAGTCTGTAGGGTGTCAGGCTTTCGACAAAGACGCATTAGGGCGCAAGAAGCATCACGTTTAGGTCGTCTTGTTCCGAAGCGCATTTACATTGATTTAATTCAACCACTGCTGTAGATCGTCGGTCACAGATGGAGTTAGTCACAGGGGTCAGAACAAACCACACTATGATGTTTTAGTTCGCTCCTTCTCAAACACCAACCAAACAGCGTAGCTACGGATGTACATTGTGTTCCAGAAGTGTGATCGTTGGGAATAAACATGGCAGAGGAATGTAAAGTCTCCAGGGTCTAGAATTTGGTTTATTTATGAACGCTCTTAAACATCTCAGGTCATTAGCGTCCCATTCAATTCAGGGCGTGAAACGACAGACAAATTTTGCTCAGAGGCCTCTTTTTTCAGGCTTGAGGTTCTTTATCGTGCCATAAATGTACGACAAGGGACCCACGGTTTTACTTCCCTTCTGAAGGGAAGAAGGTAATACAACTTTTTAAAAAAAAAAAATCTTGGCCGAGGTTAACCCCACGATCTTGAGTCTATGAGGTAAGTATGGTTACCACTAGATAACCGGGATTCACGTAGCTTATGATGCACTGGTAATGGAAAGAGTCTTCGAACATGTTAAAAATATGTGCGTTCTGCTACAAATATTTTATCTAATCAAGTTTGCAGTTTTGTGTAAACCACCCAAATTACACAGTAACACATTCTTGATTAAATTGCAGGATTAGAATGGATTGACAATTTAAATAAATTAAAGGTAGATGCTTCTAAAACTAATGGGGAAGATTTGTTTGTACTTCATCGTCTGCGGGCAGAAGTATAAGAAGGCAGAAGAAAAGGAGAAGAAGAAGAGGAAGAGGTAAAATAAGATGAACAGCAGCAACAACAACAAGCGTACCCACTAGCGTCAAAGCACCAAATATTTCTGAGAATACTGGAAAGAATTCATCATGCAAAGTTGGGGAAGATAATGGATGCATTGAGGTAGCCTGAAGAAAATTTTGTGAAGTAAGTTGTTAAATATGATAATACGGAGGAATTTGGGCACATAACCCCCCCCCCCCAAATGAAAAGCGAAAGAATTCATAGAAATATATTCTATCAATTTGGATAAGTATAAAATAATGCTATCCGAAAGATGTAATGCAGCACCTTCTATAAGGTAAAATTGCATACCTACATGTTTTAGGAAGTCCAGCTGAAGAACGGTTGCGTCACACTTAATAGCCGCCATGCAAAACCCGCATAAGTTAAGAAGGTTTAAACAAAGTAAAATGGGGTATTGTTTTGGTACATTCACTTTCTTTCATAAATGAGCAAATTGTTCTTGCATAAAATATTCTTTAATAACTGAATCTTTTTTACCTGATAAGCAGGTAAAACCAGAACGGTTTTGAAAAAGAATTTACTTACAAAAATATTTAGAAATCGAAGATCAGTGTTCGAACATAGTACTAGAGGTGAGCAATTAGATTTTCAAAATGTTAAGTGTATGGGAGTATGGATGGTGCAAGTAGTTGAGAAAGCAAGATTATCAGTAAGCTAAAATTGCAATTCGGGCTCCAAATGGTGCGTTTATATTTTAAATAGAAACAGAAAATAACTTTTCAAAAAGGGATAAAAGGATAGGTAGCTCACTAGGGTGAGAGCTCAGCTCTAACATAGAAGGCAAAGTAGAAAAAAGTGAAAATAAATGAACATCCAGATAAATTAAATATATTAATGTACATGCTTAGGGTTTCACGGCCGGCATTAATCCAATAAAATGGCAAAATGAAAAATCAGCGGTGGCCAAACACGCGATGTTGGTGGGTCATGACATCAAGTTCTTTGAGACTGAAGTGCTTGACAACACAGCCAAGTATCACTCCAGAATCTACAGGGAAGTCATTGAAATGTACAAGCACAAAAATAATTTCAACAGAAAAGAGGAAGCAGTATGGATGCACGAAATATGATTTTCTGTGCTAGAAAACACCAGGATTAAGCTCTACAAACCAACTGGCAAATCACGGGACAGCAGCTGCAGCCGCACTGTGATTGGCGGACTGCCAGCCAATAAGAGTGAAGGGGAGGTCTTATTCCAGCATAGAATTAGGCGGGTATATTCCAAGCGCCACTTCAGATATCTAATCTTTAGTTGTCCTCTAAAGACGCCAGATGGAAAGACGGGCGAAACGTCAGGTGTTTTAACATCTTCTGTACAATGGCCAAAAAGCCCGGAAACTTCATTTTATTGGATTAATATATTTAATTTAATATATTTGTGTAAAGAATGCCAAATAGTGAGGACCATTTACGTAATGTACTGGTCAACTTCGGAATACCGCCGAGGTCGTTAAGGCGCGGACTCGTGAGCGGGAGATCTGGGGTTCGAATCCCACCAAGACCGTCCTCCTTGACTGAGGTTTTTTCCAGGTTTTCCTCAGTCCTCATAATGACAAATGTCAGGAAGGTATCCTAAACTTAGGCCTGGAAAATTTTCTTCCCTAAAAAAAGATCCTTTCACAATTGTCCATCGCTTATGGTGCTTGGCAGTAAAAACGGGCGTTAAACACCATTCAAAAAAAGAAAAAATTACTACGAGATGCCACAAAAAGGAAGATCAATACTCACATAAAGTGAAAGATAGTCTGTGGTAATAATATCATAGTTGAAGCTTAGGTATAAAGAGCAAGTACAGAGAAACGGAGAAAATTTTAAAAAGAACAATAGTAATAAATTACCATATATTTTGTTAGTGTAACATGTAAGTTTAGAATTTTAATAGTTTCCCTTTCTAAATTAAAATGTACTTTAATAGTCCATTATTACTTTAATTTTCTTAAAAATAAAGTTCCCTGTGATAACAGATATTAAAATGTGCAGTAAAGTCAATAAATAATATATTCGCAAATGAAAATCGTCCTTTTTTCAGTAATTAGCAGATTAAGTATACAAGACTAGACTAGCCTTCCTTGCACACATTCTATTTAATACATTTTCTTAGTGGCTGACACATAAAAATGTTCGTTCTTTTAGAAAATACAATATTTTATGTAATATAGATATTTTTCATAAAGTAAATAAAATAAGGTAGAGCCTAGAGTATACGAGAAGTTAAACACTATAGCTCGAAACATAAACATAATATTCTGCATGGCTAACTTACACATTTATAATGAATTAATTATTATTATCAATATGTATAGCGCCACCAAGGGTGACCGAGGTCATTAAGGAGCGGACTCGTGAGCGGGAGGTCTGGGGTTCGAATTCCGCCAGGATCCTGAATTCCCTGATTGAGGTTTTCCAGGTTTTCCTGAGTCCTCATAAATGGCAAATACCGTGGAGGTACCCTTAAAGTAGGCCTGAAACGTTTCCTTCCTTTAAAATATCCTTTCCCAATTTATCATTTCATTTCATGTATTATCAGTGTCCACCGTCTTTGATGCCTCAGTAGTAAAAACAGGCGTTAAACACTAATAAAAAATCTATAGTGCGATTATTTTATCGTGAACATCATTTGTCTTGAGCACACTGACTTTAGCAATAGCCACACCTGTAACAACGTGCCATGCATCCAGAAAGCCATGACATTTTTAATAGAAATGTTTGGCTATCATTTGCTGTCAAAAGGCCTGTGGCCCCCTTTTACCTCTTACTTAATTTTTTGAAAAGACTTGTATATCGAGTAAACCCATGTACTCTAAAACACCTGAAGCGAACCATTACGCAAGAGATGCATTTTATTGGCCTGAAATGTCCTATAAGGGTGCCAACATGATACGAAGGTTTCGAACATGCCTTCAAGAAAATGGTATGCATTTCCAACCCTGGCTTATAAGACATTTTATGTATAAAATCAATGTGAGTATCTCTGTATTATCAAGAGCTATAACAATATTTTTGAACTCAAAATATTCACGTAAAACGAATTATGTAAAACATTTCTAGTTTTGAAAATATATAAATGGTGTTATTTGTTCCATTTCTGTTTGGTCTATTCATTATTATTATTATTATTATTATTATTATTATTATTATTATTATTATTATTATTATTATTATTATTATTACCGGCGTGTATGTATGTATGTATGTATGTATGTATGTATGTATGTATGTATGTATGTATGTATGTATGTATGTATGTATGTATGTATCTAGATGCTTTAACATATTATAAACGTGAAAAATAATACAGAAATGCCAAACAACACCTCAAAGGCTAGAATGCTATTGCTAAAGTTTATTTTCTTTATAAAATGGAAGCATCACATAAAATTAGGGCCCTGAGTTCCCTCCACGCTACAGAATTTATAATATAGTAGTCCAAACTATAAGGAAAGTTAGTTTAACCGTGGTATTTTAGAGGAAGTTTGGTTTTCCGTTGAGTTGTGATACACATAGCAAAGTATGTGCATGGCATTGGTTTCTGAACTTTAAGATAATTGGAAGATCTTTGGGTAAACGTAGGTGGTGATGTCTTCAAATAGACCCATTACGAGACAATCAACAAGTATTTTCCAGACTTATTACCGCTTCGCCTTTTATATTCTCTTTCCCTCTGTCTCTCTGTGTTGTTTCCGACGCCTTACTATCTACCTGTGTAATTGATCATTAAAGCTTTAATTGTCATCTGAATTGCTAGGAATGTATTTCCAGTTTTATCTTACCATCTGAGTCACTCATTCTCAAATGGCAACGGGAAGCTTCTTATCCAAAGGCGCTTACATTCTTATTTACTCTCCCAATGTCCCGAAACGGTTATGATATATCAACAGTTTCATTTAATAAATAGAAGACATATGTGCCCTAAGTTCTGAGAGCAACTTAGGTTACAGATCTTCTGTTTGAAAGTGAAACTGCGGCCTACGAGCTGTTTCTAGCCATTTGTGTAATATTTAAGTATGTTATAAATAACATGGAGTTAACCTGTATATCTCATATGATTATGGCAGTATGAAGAGCCGAAAGGTGTCTAAAAGGGGAACTGCGATTATTTATAAATTATGAGAGAACGTCATCTTTCATGGCCAGAGAGATAGATGCAACTACAATTTTCTCCCGGGCTGCTGTGCCGTGGTCTGCTGGAGAAGAGCATTCCAGACGTTTCGTCTGCAACTTCGAAGAAGGTATCATTGCGCCTGAAGTGTTGGCTGTCAGAGTCGCTATATTTATGCTACCAATGCTCTCCGCTAGTTGGTCCGGGATGGGCGGTGGTCGGACGGCTGGTGGGAGGAGCCTTGCTTCTGCTGTGCTGCTGCTCTCTTGCGATAGGCTCGCCATGTTTTCATGTGTTGTGTTTTGTATTTTGTTTTCAATTGTTGGATACAGTTGTTGTTTAGTTTGAAAGCTTCATCTTTTTGTTGAAATTGTTAGGATATTTGTAAATTTCAATGGTTTCTCGTTGTAGTCTTGCATGGTAGTGTGTAGTAGAAGAAAGGACGCTAGTGTCCTGAAACTTGATGATACGTTCCCCCTCAGCTTAGATGGCATGTTTTGCTATCGCGGACATATTTATTTGGCCTAGACGACAGTTTTGTGTTCTTTGAGTCTGATGTTATTGGCGCGTTCTCTTCTCCAGCAGACCACGGCACAGCAGCCCAAAAAAATTGTAGTTACATCTATTTATACATTGTTTTAAAAGGTAATGTCTAAACGAATAATATTCATTAAAACTATATCAAATAAGTTTTAATTCTTATCTCACTCTATTCAGGTTCTCAGAGTGAAAAGAGACTTATTATTTTTATCTGTTTTTGCTCAAATATTAGTTATTAGTTAAAGGTTTGCCCGAAGTTGAAGAATCCCAAAATTGTAGTTATAGCAAAGTTTTGCAAAATACTCCGCAAGTAGATACCCAATTTTTAAATACATTATCTGAGGAATGCCCTTTAGAAGGAATTTGCCGATAAAATTCCAGCCATGCAAAAGATGTTTCTTTCTCCTCTTCCGCTTGTCTCCTTCACTTGAAGCCTGTTGTATAGTTACAAGATTATTTTTAATGGAGATGTTCCAAGCATATTTGCCATGATGCAGAATATAACTAATTAGTTTTAAATTATATACATTTGGTTATTAAACTAGATCATTTGTTAGGATACGTGGTTTTATATTAATTATTTTATATTTGTATTAATTCACAGTATTCACGAATCCTCGACTTTATTGCATCCACCATCTACCTTCAGGTTAAGTATTCGCAACGATATAGGATTACACTTTTATTATCTAGTTTAAATTCTAGCTAAAACACAACATGTGTAGTTTTTGGAATTATTAAAGAAGTAGTGTTTCTTGTTTTTATTGTTTTAAATTTTTCAATTTTTATTTAGCCTAGCGGCAGTTATAAAGCAAACATTTTTCGAGTTCCTCCCGTAACCACTGGGCGATTTTCTATTAAATGTGAACGTGGAGCTCAAATCCCTCGGGGTGGACTGTCCTAGGTTTGTCTTGTCGTTTCTCCTGTTCGCTAAGATAAATGAATGGATTTTCACTTGTCACAAATCTTCCGCCCTGGCAATTTCATGCTTTGGTTCTTGTAAAAGTATTCAAGAATTGTGTTCCTGAACATGTTAACTGGTATTCTGTTTTAATATAAGGTTTGAATGCTTTTATGTAAATTAATAATATTGTCTAAAATGTTTACTATTAATAAATTAATGATATATATGAGGAAGTAAAGGATTGTAAGAAAATGCCAGGCTGGTGGTGTGTGCAGTGTAAGGTGGCTTGCACTTCTACCCGATGTACGGTATAGAAGCGGCTCTTCTGGGGTATTGCTCCAGCGTGTTCTATCTGTAAACAATGTTAGGGATTTCGTATACGTACATATATCACCGCCCAGCGTACCCTCAACCCATCCCTTCCTTAGGCATAAGCACAAACGGCCAGCTCTTGAGCAGGCTGAAGTGCCAAAATATCCTGCTACATTCCCTAACTATCCAAGCCAGTACAGTCGATAAAACTCGATACTAGAGTGAGTGTCTAATAAAATACAACTTATTTGTTCTTAAACTTCTCACGCGTGGAGATATTGGAAATGACTATCTTATTTTATACGCATTTTTAGCATCTGAAACTTTTCATACAAGGGGCGTTTGCAAAATTTCTGACCTGACAAAGAAAACTATAATACTCAAAAAATAAATATTTTCTTTCAACCAAAGTCCCCTTGTGAGTCAATACATTTAGTCCAACGACGTTACAAGTTTTATTACCCTCAGTGTAATAAGATTTGTCTAACTGCGAATAATGAGCATCTCTTTCTGCGTCAACCTCATCATCATTTGATGTGGATCTTCATCCATCCAGATATTTCTTCAAGTTTAAGTACAAAGGTAATCACTGGGAGCCAAATCCGGCGAGTATGGGGAATGTGAAAGCTCTTGGAAACGATTTTCTTGCAGTTTTGCACCATAAATCCCAGATGTATGTGAAGGCGCATTATCGTGCGCTCTTATTAATAAGAGCTTTTTTTTCGCAAGGTTTGGGCATTTAGACTGAATACCATACTTCAGTTGGTTCAATATTGAATTGAATTTGCTTATCAATAATAATTATACATAAAGAGCTAACAATTTTCAATTAACTTTACACCGTACCTTGGTTTTCAGCTCATCAGTGATTGTTCTCTGGAATTTCCTGAAGACTCAGGTTCGACTACATGCAATATTATTAAATATGCACAAATACAAATCAAACAAGTTACTTTTATTTACCAATTTATAGCAAATATTTATGAATATTTAACAAAAATATTCTTTATTAACAAATCTAATAACATCCATCTATATGAGGCCCATTACATACAGCCCCCAGATTAACTGCCTGATGAATATTCCCATTATTATACTATACTATTATATTTCTCTAGTTAGTTAGCGTTAGTTCTCTAGTCAGCATTATTTTGTTACTTATACCCAAATTCTCTCACACTTGTTAATTATTTTAATCCATTTCTCCATTGCTTTTCCCTATCAAAAGTACCAAGCACTCATCTCTTTGTCATCATCATAATTTATTCCACTTCGCTTCTCACACACTCTCCCACCATCTCTTTGCCCTTTCACACTATAATAAACAATTAAGTGTTCCTTCAGGCTCCCTGCACATAACATATCCTTCCACATTTTCTTCTCTTGGTCCAGTAGGGAAGTGTAATACTTTCCGGTGATGGTTCTGCCCTCCTGGAGGTAGTCTATGAGACCATACCATGAGAATTCCAGAAAACCATAGCCAAGATTTCTTTGTGTATTTTCACATGTTGCCACCCACTGTTTGGACTGCTCCTTCGTCTCTGGCGTGTAGTGATGAATCCATGTTTCATCTACTGCTGTCGGTCCTGGTGGTGTAGTGGTTACCATACTTGCCTCCTAAATCCAAGATCGCGAGTTCGAACCCGGCCATGGCCGATGGGCTTTTTCGGGCGTAAAAATCGTAAGTATGGCTTCCTTTGGAAGGGAAGTAAAGCCGTTGGTTCCATGTCGTACATTTACAGCACGATAAAGAACCTCAAGCCTCTGAGGCCTCTGAGCAAAATGTGTCGGCCATTTCACTCCCCGAGTTGAATGAGACGCTGATGACCTGAGATGTTAAAGAGCGTCCGTAAATAAATCAATAAAAAATAAATCATCTACTGCCAAGAAACTTGGGAGAAACTCACTGGAATTACAATTAAGCAAATTTAAACACTTGAAAAATGTTCATTCGATGCGTTTTTTGTCCATTGTTAACAAACGCAGCACTAATCGAGCTTAAATTTTCTGATATACAAAACTTACTGTAAAATGCAGTGGGCACGGCTTATCGACGTCTTTGTAATGTCACACAATTCGCGTGCCTTAAATCGGCGAACACGATCTCGTCGATCGTAGCAGTTTTGGGACGCCCTGAGCACTCGTTTTCTTGAACGAGCATGCTTAAATTCCGCAGCCCATTTTTTAATAGTGGAAAACGAAGGGTAGGAATCATTTAATGTGGGGTTAAGTGCTTCAAAACGAACTTTATAACAGCTTGTATTTCTGGTTTATCCATTTTGTAGAAAAAGTTATTACTAATTTGCTTACACGATCGTCACAAACCAATCGCTCGAACTTTGGCGACAAGCGAACTAGCTATTGCATCACGGTAATGCGCTCTATCACAATTCCTAGTTCACCAGGAACTTTTTGACGAAAAACAACATGACGGTTGTTCCCCACACCGTACTCGCCTAATTTAGCACCCTGCGACTTCGCTCTATTCCCCAAACTGAAAATCAAGTTGAAATGTCGTCGGTTTGACACAATTGAGAGGATTCAAGAAGGAACGCTGTCTGTGCTAAACACCCTCAAAGAACATGACTTCCAAGATACACTTCGAAAATGGCAGAATCACTGGGACCGGTGTATACGTGTGGAAGGGAAAAACTTCGAGGGTGACGGGAGTCATTAGTCTGAAAGTAAGCTTTTGACCAGATGGCAGCACCTGTCCCTAATATTCTGGATACCACCTCGTAAGTTTCCAACAATTTTTAGAAAGTGTATTTCTAGCAGAAAATTGAATTTTTAAGTGAGCCATGCATATTCTAGAAAATATAACTAGATGGAATTGGAATTTCAATTGTGTTTTAAACGATTCTAGGTCAAATAATTTACGATATATCGTCATGTGTAGGACTCAAATTTTCGAATTCTATTTAGAGAGTTCCCATAATGGTTAGATAAAAATTAACACATTCCGAAATTGTAAGACAAAACAGTGAAAATCCATTCGAATTTTGTCAGAAATTTAGTGAAATTATAAACAATATGTTTTAGTTTACCATGGATATCCTACGCTTATACAGTCCAAAAGAACTATTTTCAATATTTCGGTTTTTTTCAATATTTCGAAAGCAACATCGTCCTATCTCTACAACCAATCACGACGCATTATACTCCGTATAAAGGAAATAAAGTATAAATGCATGGTGGTAATAGACAGGAATTTGTGGTACATTTCCAATCTATTAACTAAGCAGTTAAATTAGGCTGGCAACTCTTTGAAACTTTTATATGACTAGGAAATGTTACTCATCCAGTATTTTGTCGATAAATTCCTTAAATTGCAGAAACAATTATAACAGGCACATACTATATTGCCTAACAATGAGGGAATTAAACTCCTTGTTGCCTAATGATCATGGAAGTCTCCAAAATGGCCTGAAAGTCCGAGTACTACGTATTTTAATATCTCATAAACTACTTGGCCTAGAATCGGGGGTGAAAGGAGTTCATCTAGATCTGTATTCTTGAATTCAGTAGCATTTCTCCATGTAAAAAGTGTAACTTTGTGCCAGAAATACATTTTACAATAATTTTTGGAACCGTTGTATTGTTTACATTGATGAGCCTTTGTCTGAATTTCAATTCGTGGAAAAAGCAGATCAATGGCACCTTTCGTTTAAGAAATGTACGCGGTAGTAGTTTTATGGTTAACGCTGTATGTATGTGTGTGTGTGAATAAGTATGAAAACCGAATATGAATATTGGGTAATGCGATTTGTACCTCACTCTGGCTGTTTGACCGTATGACACGGTTTTATGCTATGCTCTTTTTTTGCATGACATACCTAAGCTATTTATTAGTTTAACGTTCACTTATCGCTGTTCTCTTTTAATATTTATAATTTGTTGCTAGACCTTACTTACGGTGTTGGTGTCATCCGATTAGTGTAATTATTCTAAATAAAAGAGAAGTAGTTAAAAGCGGAGAGAAAATCCGAGAGGTTTCACATAATCCTGCAAAACTGTTATTCAAGTAATTACAATTATTTTAAACTGGAATCAGAAGAAGCTGGAATTGTAGCACTTTTTTTTTGCGACCTGGGCTTTTTATAACTTTATCTAATTTTAAGATATTTCGTCTGTACACATACCTACGTGACCAGGGCAGGACTTGAATCCACATTTTTCAAGCAAGAAGTGTCAGAAAATAGTCTATAAAACTGAATGGAATAGATAATATTGCGCGAACGTGTTATAAAATAGTAAAGTTGGAAAATAAATTATAAAGGTTCCACCTTCCTTTTCATTTGCACGTTCTCAATTATTATTATTATTATTATTATTATTATTATTATTATTATTATTATTATTATTATTATTATTATTATTATTCTTATTCTTATTATTATTATCATCATCATCAACTGTTAATTTTTAATAGCATCATTATAATACCAAATACGTTTCATGATTTTGGAAATTGATTAATTCTTTTAATATTGACAATTTTCTAAATGATGCGAGAAAATATTTTTCCAAAATAAAAAAGAAATAATGACATAAGCAGTAAGAACGTACTGGACAGTACTATGTGTACAATTTTAAAACCTAAATATAGAGAAGTTTATCACATGATAACAGGTGAAATATTTTAAAAAATGGCATTGTAGCTGCCGAGTTAAACCTTTGAGGCTAACCAAGAAACTTTTTGGAGTTATACCATTTAGGGAAGGCATGCCCAAAAAAAAAAATATTACACAAAATGACGCTGCTGGTAAATGAGCATGGTTGTGGTTGTTAAAAGTTAGGAGAGAAATGTACGATAAATTAATTGCATGTCACGCTGCGTTTGAATTACCATTGTCACTCATAGCAGACTACTTTTTAAATTTAAGACCAAAACAAAATCTAAATATCAAAGAGAAACGAATTCGAATGTGTTTAAATACAGGTGTTTCTAAGATCCTAGAAACAACTAGATCCTTCAAAACAACTGAATAAATCTCCATTTCAGCACTGAACATTGTTAATTAACAGTAAATTGTGAAAACTCTAACGACTAAAATATAAATAAATCTCCTCAACCCCATTCTTATTGCCAATGAATCAATCGCAATTGATCATGTTACAATTTTTTTCGGGAAAATATTTTTGTATCGGTTTTAAAATGCCGAGGGTGCAAAAATGTATACACACTTTTACAGTAGATATCTATTTAATATATTTCAAAGTTGGAGTAGTATGATGTTCTGTAAACAGATGTGACTCACGTATATTATGCTAGCGTTGCTGCAATAAAATGGAGGCAAAACATTCGTTTGAACAGCGGAAAGCAGTTATGAAGCTGGTATTGGAAAGCCGAGAATGTTGTTGAAGTTCAAAGGCAATGGGGACGTGTGTACAGGACAGAACCGCCAACGCGAATAACTATTGCACGCATTCCAGACAAATTTAAGACGCATGATACCGTATGCGATGTTCACAAGGACAGATCTAGTAGAACTCGCACAGCTACAAGCCCCGCGCACTGGATTCAAGGCACTATCCTAGGCACTAACCAAGTCACTGGATAGGACGAAGAGGTCCAATTGAGTTTCCACCGCGTTCTCGGGATCTAACTCCGTTGGACTTCTACCTATGAGGAACCCTTAAGGATGTTGTATACCGTAGAAATCCAGTTACACTGGCAGCACTTCGGGAAGAAATTGAAACGTTATGTGCTGCAATCGCTGAGGACACTTTCGCAAGGTTACTTAATCATTAGTTCAACGTACTCAGAAGTGTATCGACGCCGGTGGTGGGCATTTTGATGAACTGTTGTAGTGCTCGTCATTTTTTTTTTTTTTTTGTGTTTTTCAGTTTTGTTATGTTAACACAATTTTTTGTTTGAAGTGCATATACATTTTTGGCACCCTCTGTGTATTTAGAAGTTAATATCAATATGAATATTGATTATTTTCCATGTTACATACTTATACATTCACGTAATTAGATGTTTAAATTCTCTGAGATAATAAATTATGAGCACTGCAGCAACTTGTACAGGTATTGAGTTATTGTAAAACCGGATTCATTTTGGTAAATTATATATGTCAGTTTCATTCCTTACTAGAAAAGTGTACAAAATTATAACGACCTTTCATTCATGATTTTAAATTATCATTATTCCCGTAATTATAGTTAACATTGTCTTATCCTTCTTCTGTAGATCAAGTTTCATAGATAAACAAGATATTTTGTGAAATGCGTACACAATTTTTACATTATATTACAAAATGATGAACGACTTGTTGAAATATTCGTAAATAATTAAAGAAATGATTATGTTCGAAGTGGGGCAAAATATTTCTTTATTAACTCGTATCGGGTTCCTATTCGGTTTTGCAGAAATTTATAGCTTCTGGCATGATGCTTTTTGCAAACCCTGATTAGTGTACGCTCAGTTATCTTTGCTTTAGGGGCAAGCATTTGACCGCCCGCCTCCTCTTAGGATGTATCAGGACCCTTCTGCCCTATATATTCTACGTTCATGTTTCCTTTTTTGCGAGGAAGCCTTGTACAAAAGTGGGTGTACATCAAATGCTGACAAAGTCGATTGTAAGTCCAACAAGCGGGCCGCTTCCTGAGAGGTTACAATAAACCTCTGATTTATTGCCTAAATATAAATCATGGTTTAAGCAAGGCTATGGTTATGTGGCGCTTACACCGCCTTCCTCCCTAGCCATACTTCAAATCTCTATGTCACAAAACAGGGAGGAGAAACGATCGTCCATTGTTTTGATTCATGCAGTATTAGGTGACGTGGCACGTAAACTCGCTCTATATATGACATTTGTAATGTCAACTGAGAGCTACTCTAATAACTTTCCCTTTTTATATTATTATTATTATTATTATTATTATTATTATTATTATTATTAAGCCAGGATGACATTGATGGGCTAATACGTTATCATTCTAGGAACTTCGCAACGCGACAAGCGAGCAGATGCTAACACAGGTGACAGCGAATGCAGTGGCTAATAAAATCACAAGCTCGCTAAAGGGAATATTTAATGATATTGCAAGTTTGGAAGATGAAGCATTGTGTTTCTTTGTTTTATAATAATGATAGACTAGGGTAGTATTTAACCATGTTACTATGTCAAATTGAATGATTAATTTAAATCATAACCTACTTGCATAATTTTGAAATAACATTGGGGCAGATGATTAAACGAAAGGAAATAAGGCATTTATAGATAAGAGGTAACAAAGTGATACGATAAAAAACAAAAAATGGCAAAAAAAAAAGTCACTCAAGCATCAGCAGGTATCGTGAAGATAATTCCGATTTAAATGTTAACACTTTTCTTTCATTTTATGAAAGGCAATCAACAAAAAATGTGTAAATGTTATTATTAAAAAAAAGAGGAAAGAATTTAGTTCATTATATTCAAAACTGCAATTTCAACCACCAAATATCCATATTTCTACACATTCAAAAAGCTTACAATTATTAGCTAGTGTTTTTCATGCATTTAATTAAACGCTACTTTTTTTAATAGTGTTTAACGCCCGTTTTATTACTGAGGCACCACAGGCGGTTAATACGGCTGATACATGGAAAGAAATAATATATTGGGAAAGGAAGGAAACGTTCCAGGCCCAAGTTTAGGGTACCTCCCCGGCATTTGCCATTTATGAGGACTGAGGAAACCTGGAAAGAACCTCAGTCAGGGAGGAGGTCCTGGCGGGATTCGAGGCCCAGATCTGCCACTCACAAGCCCACGCCTTAACAACCTCGGCCACCCTTGGCGGTTTTTCCATACGCCCTCTCGAACATTTAGTACGCGAAAATTTAAAACACCCATCCGATGAAAGTTTCTGTTTATTTTGAAGACATGCTTGGATCATAACAATGCACTTTACACAAACGTTTCTCTACAGCTTGTTATCATCCGGAATGGTTTCTTTTATGAGCAAGCCTTTATTACGCTTATCTTTAGAGTGATGGTAGAGTGTTTTAGTACCCATATTTTGCTTGAGTTAGCGCTAGTAGGATAGCGCTGCTTCTCACACACACATGCACCAAATAAGTTTTTGAACAAAAGAAAACTTTTGATGTGTGCATATGAGTTTTAAATTTCTTCTTAGAGTTCTAGTACTTCTTAGTTGATCTGATTTGTGATCTTTAGGTGCAACGTAAGCTCATAAATAGAAAAAACACAAAGAGGCCTCTAGCAATATATATTAAAATAAGTATTCATGGAACCAAAAAGTATTCTCCTAAAGCAGACATAAAAATTTAGTAATCAAACAGAACTGAAAATAAATTAAGCAAGAACCATAGATTGTTTATTAAATTAATTATAAACATTAAAATTGCTATTTTAATATTTTGGATATAATATGGCAGAAGTCTTTCAAAAATTCTAGAGGAACTAGTTACTTGCTTGTGATATCAAACGTAGCATTTTATTACAGGCTCGTAAACTGTAAACTAGCTAACGAGTAACAAGTTCATTATGCCTGCTTGCGTAAGTCTTATCATATAGTTGATGAAAAACAAGTGTTATAGGAAACTTCCTCCTTGGTCTTGTTAGATGCTGTCCGGTAGGTCACAAATTTGATTCTCGGCACCTGCTTAGAATATGTTTAAGTTACGGAGGTTTGGAACGAGGTCTACTCAATCTCAATAGGACAATTGGGGAACTTCCTGAGAGATGGTACCCTTTACTCTAGAAAGATCCATGATAAGTAGATTCGTGCCTTTAATGCATATGTACAGGTAGAAAGCCCACCGCAGCAGCATATTGCTCCGTACTGTGGCTAAAGATAAAAGAAATCCATATTGGAAATTGACACATTTGCTTTCAAAGTGTGTTCGGGTCGTTTTATATATTTTGGATAAAGGCCTTTATTGTAAAATTTACAAAGTTGGAATTACATTAACTTGTAAGAGGGAAAATAATATCGAAAAACATGAGTGCACGCACAAAGAAACATACAACATTTGCTTATCAAATTCAACATTTCACGAAGATATGTGCAACGCGTTTATATTTGCAAGTATATCACTTAACGACTTTCAGAAGAGTTAATGGAGAAGTACGAGGTGCATTCAAGTTAGAACACCTCTGATTTTTTTTTCTCGCTAACTTATTACACGAAAACTATGAAATTTGTTGCACTTCTCGACGTAATCTCCCTGCAGCCGTACACATTTTTCACAGCGTTGACGTCATCATTCCATGGCCGCTGCGAATGCTTCTATAGTACTCTGTTTTGACCATTGGAAAATCGCTGACACAATAGTGGCATTAGCGCTTCGTTTCAGGATTGAAAAACGGCATTCATGTTTCATCCATTGTCGCAAATCGATGAAAAAAATGCCGTCATCCCGCGTCAACATTGTCTGGCAACATGCCACGCGCGCAGCCTTGTGGCCGTCCGTCAGCATTCGTGTCACCCACCTGAAGGCCACTTTTCGCATTTTCAGGTCTTCATGCAGGGTTGTGTGTACAGATCCCACGGAAATGTCAACTTTGGAGGCGATGTGTTCCATTCTTATTCTGCAATGCTCTAAAACAACTTTCTTCACTTGTTCGATCATGTCGCCAGCCCGGTTTTGCAAGACCCAGGTTGCCTTGGTTTATTGTCACACGACGATCTGCCTTCCTTGAACTGTCTTTCATGAACGCACGCTAGACACATTCATGACACCATCACCACATGTCTCACTCAACTGGCGATGAATTTCACTCGGTGTCAAACCACGCAAATGGAGAAAACGAATGATTACACGCTGTTCTTGTAAATAAAACGTATCCATTTTGAAGTATCAAAAACAGTCCTTACTCTCGCCGCTGCCGCTAGAGTTCTGTGTGCTATACGTGCTGCCATCTCTGTCACGCATTGACAAAGAGTGTCGGCGTATTTTAAAACAAACCGTATGTTTTTATCTGTTTCCAGGCCTGAGTAAAATGTCCACAAAGTGTACAACAAGTAATGACAATAGCGTTAAATTAGAAAACCATAAAATATGGTTTTCACTTAATGACACGACTGGGTCTGTTAGTGGATTGGTTAATGTGGTTGTTGAAGCTCTGGATCTGGAAGACCCTGGTGGACAATACCTGTTGTGAACCATGTGAAGTTGTAGATACAGTGAGCCATTATACGATATATGTAGGACCATGACCAAGTATGTTATTCAATTATATATTAAAAGCAATAATCATACATATATAAAGATATCACATATCACGTTCCTCGCTTACTCAAATTTCAAATCTCTAAAGTAAGTGGTATGCAGTAGTTACGAAGTGTGCAAGAAAATGACCACTTTATTACATTAATGGATTCACCTCACTCTGTACAGCAGCTTATGATAATGTAGATAGATGCCTATATCCAGATGTCGTGTCAAAAATGTGTTGCAAATGCTCAAGCTCATGTTGTAATGTGCAGGATTGAGTGTTCTGGAGCGTCTCTTCCTGTAGATGTAGGTATATATGGAAATTAATGATGTTAAATGTTTTACATATATTGCTGTAGTTTCTGCAAATAGAACGCTTATATACCCTTTTTTATTTATTTATTTATTATTTATTAATGTATACACACTTGAAGCAAAGAAAAAACTGTGTTAACATAACAAAATTGAATTCACAAAAAAAAAATGATGAGCACTAATCGTCTTAGACCATTACAGTTACTACAGTTGCTCAAAATGCCCACCATCGGCGTCGATACACTTCTGAGTACGTTGAACTACTGATTGAGCAACTTTTGCGAAAGTGTCCTCAGTGATTGCAGCATATGCCGTTTCAATTTCTTCCCGAAGTGCTGCCAATGTAACTGGTTTTCTACGGTATAGTTACCATGAGCTTCAAATTTGTCTCCAATGCGTCCAATACCACTTCAACATTGCTTTCCGCTCTTCAAATGATAATCTTGGATCCATTTTGTTGTAGAATCGCTATCATGATGTACATATGTCACATTTGTTTGCAGAACATCATACTACGCATGGCCTTTTATTTTTTTTTTTTTCAGGCCAGCTTTGAAATATATTAAATATATATCTACTGTGAAGGTGTGTATACACTTTTTGGGTCCCTCGGTATGTTATTCTCTTCTGAACATCGCGTGTCAACATGCAGGAATGGTACTGCATTCGAACACTCCCTCCCGTTTGGTAAACAAGCAGTGGACTTTCTATCTGCATACATGGTCCGACCCTAGTGAAATGCGATCCAAAGGATGTATGTTTGTTGATCACATGATCCCCTGTAATACTGCCATCTACTGCTAATGCCACAAGACATTAGAGGAGGTAGCAATTGCTGCTGTTGGCCTAGATCCTGAGGGTTTTCGCGCCAAGAGGAAGGAAGGAAGGAAGGAAGGAAGGAAGGAAGAGTAAAAATGTCCGAGAATCAGAGATGTTTCGTCACTAGATAAAGTTAATGTCTTCACTCGAAAGCAGGAAGAAACCAATATCAAGGAAGGAGCCGCAGTTTATAAGTGACCACACAATAACTGTTTATCAACTGGCAGCTACAAACCACAAACGTCCAATTGCCTCTCACGTTCTTACTTCAAATTCTCTGTGAATATATTTCCAGAATATATCAGTGGGAATGAGATCAGTAAATTTGTTAGCCAATGAACTGCATTCAGCAACTGCTAAGGGTAAGAATGAAATGAGCAGGTACACTTGTCCTGTTGAAACTATGTTGGTCCGTTTACACCAAGCGGCGCATTTTCAAGGCTACCTGGCGTCAATCTTGGAGTGTGACTGAATATTTGTTTTGGAGTTGATAACATTGAATAAAGTGGAATCCCCTTGTTACTAATTTAACTAGTTGTGCTTATATTAGCCAATCTGGCCCTATTTATTTCAAAAGCGTGTAGAACACTGAAAAACTGCCACTGTCTGCTATTTAGCGGGTTCGAGCTTTTTCAGTGAACCGAATTGTTTGGATGAAGTTTCTTTTGCAGTTTTTTCATCACACAGAAGATGAATATAACCTGTTGGAATGTCACAATGTCTAAATAATAAAGTGGAATTGCTAACTATATGAAACTAAAATTTTACTTGTGAATTAATGTACGGAGTGTTTCACTCAGCCCTGCGTTTGCGTTGTACCTTTCACACTAATGTAATTCAATGACATTAGATACGAATACATGTTGATGAAAAGCATGATGACTTCATAGTATTAGGTATTCATTCTTAAATCTCATATTGATGTATGGAAAACAAGATGACCTGATAGCATAAAGGTATTCATTTTTAAATCTCATATTGTTGGTCCTGGTGGTGTAGTGGTAACCAGACTTGCCTTCTAAACCCTAGATCGCGGGTTCAAACCTGGTCAGGATCGATGGATTTTTAGGGCGTATGGTTTCCTTCGGAAGGGAAGTAAAACCGTGGGTCTCGTATCGTACATTTACGGCACGAACCTCAAGCCTGAAAGAAGGGGCCTCTGAGCAAAATTTATAGGCTGTTTCACGCCCTGAATAGAATGGGACGCTGATGACCTAAGATGTTAAAGAGTGTCCATAAATAAACCAAATCAACGAATTAAATCTCATATTCATGTATGGAAAATGATAACCTCATACCATAAAGGTATTCATTCTTAAATCTCATATTGATGTATGGAAAGCATGATGGCTTCATAGCATAAAGGTATTTGTTCTTAATTGTCATATTGACGAATGGAAAACATGATGGCCTAATAGCATAAAGGTATTCATTCTTAAATCCCATATTGATGTATGGAAACATGATGACCTCATAGCATAAAGCTATATTCTTAAATCTTTCCATATTAGAGATATCTTTAGTAATTATATGATATGTTGTAGCATAAGGGAGCAAACAGCCTCATGCTTAGTCGTTAATAACATTTGTTGTTTTACTAGCTCTGGGTCCCTGGTTTTTTTTTTTCTTTCAAATTAATATATGTAATTAAGTAAAATTTGACAAGGCGTACTTTGGAATATGAAAACATTATTACGGAAGAGTACCAGTGATGATGTTACCTGCCTTTGTGCTGTGGGGAATGCAGTACAAAAAGAATCGGTACACAGTGCAATAGTGCGTTTCATTGTTCGCATGCATTGAAAAACAGAGCCGACAAAACAAAACAAAACAAAAGACGTTTTATTATGTACTTTGGAGCTCGGGAAACAATGACATTGTAAAGAAACTGGGAGCCAAGGGGACACTATTGGATGTCCATAAAAGAGAAGGTCTGAAGCTGCCAGAACAATAGTGTAGGTGAAACAGACGGAAGTCCTTGAGTCTTCTGTAACAGGAAGTGGTTTCTGCAAACACATGTCAATAATTTGCAAAACAGCAAAGCTATATGGCTGTTCAAGAAACGAATAGCAAGAGACTATTTTAATTTAATTGATTTTTGCAGTTTGTCAATAATCTACATCTGAAGAAGTTATCGGAAGGTGGCTCGCGTTAGCTTAATTGCTTTGATTATCCCACGTTGGTAGGGTAAAGTTTGAGGGAGTTATTGGGGGCGGGAAGAAAGGTAATGAAAGTTTAATTATATACAGATACACCTCACCACTAAAAAAAACTCAACTCTTCTTGTCGATCTACAGGGATGTTGCTGGTTTTGGGGACTTGAAAGGGCCGGGTTGAGTGAGGGGAAATAACGGTGATGTGTTGATGAGAAAGAACACATTTTCTCTGTCAGTTGATTCAACCAATAAGTGCGTTTCTTGTTAGATCGCAGACGCGCAGAGCTATAATACTGGACAAACAGTTGTTTTCTGACTGCTAAGAAGAAGCATCGAGCAGAAGTGAAGCTCGAACATTGATGTTTCCGTGCGAGTTCCCAAGACTAAATTCTGAATACCTCAAAAAGGGCAATATCAATTCCTTAAATACTCAATAAGATTCGCTTGACCAAGTGATGTGGGTAAGCTCCATTTTCCACCACTGTGGATTTAGACATCTTTATAGGTTACCGGTGACATCATGCAGCTCTCATATTATTGGCTAGTCAGATTATCTGAACGTAACAACTAGGCGATTCGTCCGCAGTTCAATTTCTACCGCGCGTTAGAGTTCAACGTCCTTTAACGGTAGCACAGATGTTAACAGCGTTTGTCTTCGCCAGCATACCTGTCGGGGGAAAGCAGTCCCCTTCCAATGAACAAAAGAAATAATTTACTCTATTGTCTGCCAGAACGGTCCCTCTGCTCTACTCTGCTGTCCGAGTGAGAATTCCTGCTTTTCGTGTCACTTTTACAAACAGAGTCATTCACTTACAGTAATAAAAGGTTACATATATTCTAATTAATTTCTCAAGATTGATGGGGTACCAAGAACGATATCACACCTGGTTCCCCGACGGGTGTGCTTCTACTTAAACTGACAGGTCAACTGCCATAATACCTATAAGAATCCTCACACCATGCAAGAGAAAACACTTCTTAAAAATTGAGTTGTGGTGTGCTTGTCGCAGTTCCGCATACTCGCCTCATCCTTTATTTTTTTTTTTTATCAACAGTGAATACCACAGTCTGCATGGGCACCTACTATGAATGGAGTAAGTCAGTTGGAAAAAGAGAACCTGCTTACTTACTGTTTTCAGCGAGATGGCAGCATCTCAAATGTCACCGTAGCTAAAATTGTTTCCTTCATTGAAGATCGTGTCATTTGTAAACGATTTTGGCCACCATTAGAATTCTTGTATGGAATACGCTAAAGAGAATATGCAATGCAACAAGCCATGGACTCTCGAGAATTCACAAGGAAACATTCGGTGAAAAATTGGGGATGTGACGTATTAGTGACTAATTTCCTTAACATGGAAAGGTATCAGGCACGTTTTAACGACAACCACTTTCAACATTTACTGTGAATCATGTCTATCAAGCAGCAGCAAGTAAAAGTTCTTGTTTAAAAAATTGTAAGTAAAAACCAGAGACTGATAGCAAATGAAACATCCCTTTTTTGTACTAGAAGTAGCTTTTAGTTACGATATTTATTTTGTTAAAATGTATGTAAAATTAATATTCATATTCTGTAGCTATTGTTAAATTTTACAATATTCAGGTCCATTTTATTTTGTCTCATCTACTCCGGCTAAAAATGCCTTCTTTTCTGCACAAAATTTAGGCTATTGAACTTTGCCACGAGGCCACTGAGCGCTTATCTCGAATAAAATATAATCTAGCATAAACATGCTTCTAAAATGCAATGAGAGAAAGTCCAACTAAAAATAAAACAATATTTAAAAAAAATATTAAACTACAAATTATATTCAGAATACATTAATTTAACTTGTAAATTACCTCTTCATATTAGATTTAATTTTGATGTTTTGTTCAAAAAAGTAGAAATTAAAGCTTTATAGCTCCGAGATTAGGAAAGTTAATCATAATAATAAGAAAGCATATACAAATTAAATATCATAGCAACAATATTGAGGTGGTTTCGGTTTTTAATGACTTGGGCTCAATAGTGATAGAAGGGAAATCTTTACGTGAATAAGACACTTTTGGGATCATGTTGAAGTCTTAATTTATTCAACACTTGACCATTTTAAAACATGTTAGGCGTCCGTCACATGTTTTATTTTCGCTTTCTATATACTTGTCCTCAGACTAAAGTTCACTACCCTCATTGGAAGATCTAATGGAACTATTTACGTATTTTAACTCGTTTGTAATAACTCCTTGCGATCGAAAATTAAGCAGTTGCGTGAAATCTCACTGTATTAACTTTATAATAATGCTCACTCTGTGACACAAATTTTATTATAATAATGTTATCTGACTACCGTAACCTCACATGAAGTGAGTTGCACTTTACTATCTTGTAACGGCGTATTTCTCTCACTGAATTAACCGCATTCATTTACCTTAATGACGACATATTTCTCTCTTTGAACTAATCACATACTAGCTGAACTAAATGCAATGTCGTCATAAAGTGACAAGGCTATGTTCTATTTCGCTGTACTAATCACTATATCATTATACTGTCTATGTCCTCTCTCTCTCTCGCTGGACTAATGACTATATCTTCTGTTGAAGGCTCGATATAGATTCTTTATTGTTTGACTTAACTCTTTCCACGAGAAATTTATTTCCTCAAATAATCGGGACTCTGTTCAACTCTAGCTTGCTATTGGCTATCATAAGGTATCTGATTTAAGTTTATGTCTTTTCTTATTCGTCAGATCATGAGATTCGTTGATTGGTTGAAATAATTCTCCCGCGCCATTCTTCTACTCTATAAACCTAATGTTCTCACGCTTGAGTTTTACTAGAAAGAACACATCTACAGTCCGTAAGCGGCATCCTTTGACTCTGACAAGACAAATTAATTAGTCCATTAATTTCATATTTCTCACTGTTCCCGTTGACGGTCCTGGTGTTGTAGTGGTAACCATACTTGCCTCCTAAACCCAATATCGCGGGTTGAAACCCGGACAGGATCGATGGAATTTTCGGGGCGTAAAAATCCTAAGTATGGTTTCCTTCGGAAGGGAAGTAAAGTCGTGGATCCCGTGTCATACATTTATTTACGGCAGGAAAAAGAACCTCAAGCCTGAAAGAAGAGGCCTCTGAGCAAAATTTGTCGACCGTTTCAAGCCCTGAATTGAATGGGATGCTGATGACCTGAGATGTTAAAGAGCGTCCATAAATAAAATAAACCAAACTGTTCCCGTTAAGGGAATACAACCCATTAGCTGTGTTGAGGCGGCCGAAACCTTTCTGGAGTACTTATAACGGATAATGAATGCTGTTTAACGCCCGTTTTTGCTACAGAGGCACCATAGGCGATGCACACTGATGATACATGAGATGAAATGAATATTGGGAAAGGATTTATTTTTAAGGGAGGAAACGTTCCAGGCCTAAGTTTAGGGTACTTTCCCGGCATTTGCCATTTACGAGGATTGAGAAAAACCTGGAAAAAAACCTCAGTCAGGGAGGACGGTCCTGGTGGGATTCGAACCCCAGACCTTCCGCTCACGAATCTGCGCCTCAATGACCTTGGCCACCCGTGGCGATATAACAGGTAAGAGGGACCTGACTTTAACAAAAGACTACCCTCTTTCGAAGCGAAACTATGTCATGAGATTTCCTAAAAGTCCAGACAGAAGACTAGCATGTCTTTTGCCATACTTTCCGCCTTTCTGGCAGATTTACAAATACGTTGGTAAGGTGGAATATCAGGTATCGAATGTGCTGTAAACTTTCCAAGGGACCAAAGAAGCACAAAAAGACCCCAAAATGCTGGTAAGAGTAAGTAAATATGTTACATAAGCTATATATGAGCAATAGAATATATTCTGACCTGAGACGATAACATTTTATAAGAATATTTTTTCATAAAACGAATTAGAAAACAAACCACACAATATCATTAGCTTTTTTCGGAGTAAATTATTAATGATGAATTCACGGAACAGAAAATAAATTATTCTTTATCATCTACCATGCTGTCAGCCTCTTGACTGTTGTCCGCTGAAAACTAGGCAGACAACATCTTAGCTGCTATTCCGCGAGACATCACTAATCCTTATGCAACATAATGACAGAATTTAGGTATTATAGGAAACTCTAAAACAATTTACTGCAGGCTATATTTGAAATAACTGAAGTAATTTTTGTTATATATTTGCTATATAATGTCAGTTTTTATGTTTAAGGAGTACAAATTAATATAAATATTACAATAAGCAAATATAGCAAAGCACATTGAGAAGTCGATTCTGGTGGTGTAGTGATAACCATGCTTGCCTCATTAATCCAAGATCGCGGCCAGAATCGATGGATTTTTCGGGCGTATGGCTTCCTTCGGAAGAGAAGTAAAACAGCGGGTCCCATGTCGTAGAAAAATAACCTTAAGCCTAAAAGAAGAGGTGTCTGAGAAAAAAAAAATGGCCGTTTTAACGCCCTGAATTGAATGGGACGCTGATGACCTGAGATGTTAAAGAACGCCCATAAATATATCAAATAAACACAATTCGAAAGTTGCAAATTAGGCATGGAGTCCCAATCCACAGCTACTGGGAGTTTTCTTGAATCATTGACCAGTACTTGAGAGACATCTGATACCAAAGTAGGACTATTCGTAAGAGTGTGAAAGATAGTGTGCGGTTCTAAAACTGGTATTCTAGCCATAAAGTCAATAAAAACTATGAACGTTATTGCAATTAGTCATGTACCGGTTAATTTATAAAGCCTAGCACAGAAGTTTAACTAATGCGACCTTAATATTTACAATTGAAAGTTTTAATAAACTGACTTGGAACCTAATGGCTACGTTTCTTGCCGCTTGTGAACTATTTGCTGCATGCTCTTGAGTCGAACGTAAAGGTAAAAACTGCTCATAGATAAGGCACTCTCATATAAGAAATGTCTGTGCGATAGTATTGCAGTATGACTAAAGCGAATTATGACTTCATTTCAATATATTTTTATTGGAATAAACTAAATTGGAATACTCCATAACTTTTCATTATAAAAGTATGCATTTGACTTATACATTAATGCGAATAAAATATGTACAAAAATCTTTGAATGGAGGAGGGTCTAAAAATTTGCAATTCAAGAAGAGGAAATAATGGTCTCGGACGCTTTGTTGGATTTCTGCAGGCGTTAGCTCCAAAGTTATACATGTATTTATGGGCCAAAATAATAATCTGTCAAATACAGAACACGAATTCAAGTGATCACATTAATGAAAGTTAAAGTACGTAATGGCACATAAAACTTACTGTAGTGTTGAAAATACTTTACAAGTTGAAGCAGGAATTGTTGTCTCAAGAATTATTATTCTAATAATAATTGCATTTGATTTCAGATATTATTAAAAAGGTCAAGAATGATATAATATTCAGTAGTATCAATAATACCATTATGATCAATATTTTAATATTGTAATTGCTAGTGTATATAGATATATGTGTGTTTTTAATAATAAGCAATATTTAAGTAATCTTTCTATAATACTATGATTGACAGTGCATATATATGTCTTTGTATACTGCCTGCAGGATAATACGGTTTGCCTCTAAAAGTTTTCTCCTTTTGTTGAAGAGGAACAACCCCTTCCTTCTATTACCAGCCATCCATAAAGAGCTGCCGACAACAGGCCGCAAATATTTTTATTACCTCGACATGGAAAAAAAAGAAATATGATTTCAATCTATGACTTTAATTTGTCATATTCAAAGGACATGCCGCATGCGAAAACTGGCGCCGTAAAAAGACAACACCAAACGTTGGAATAGTAACTTTGGAAAGTATCTGGGGTGAAGCAGATCTCTAATATTATTGCCCTTAAGGAGGATAGCGAATCATATGAAATTAAAAGAGATTACTATGTCGGTTAGATTCAAAGGGATGCCGCTTATATATGGCCGAAGCGTGCCTTATCGCAAAATTTTATTTGACGGATCTGAGCTTTAGAAAATTGAAAAAAAAAAAGTAACGAGGAAGAAATACTTTAAACATCCCTCAAAATTTGACAAATGAAGATGAATAGGCAATATGAAATATATAATATAAAAACCAATAGGAAGTTGGAGTTGAGTCGATTACTAGAACATTTTTTAAGAAATAAAAATTGGCGTGGGAGGAGAGATTCCAGTAATAGATTTTATATCATATATTAGAAGTGCATTTGAGGAGGAACACAGAATATAGAGAGATACAGTAACCGGACATTACGGGGGATCACGACACCGAGTAGGGGATCAGGCAGTATAATACAGCGATATTAGTAAGACAGTCAATAGTTGAAAGATATAACACTGCAGTTCAGTGAAAGAAATACGTCGTCATTGCGTTAATATACGAATCTGTTTAAGTCGGTGTTAAAGTTACGACAGTCAGAGTTTTCTTATGGTAAAGTCCTTATATCGTAGTGATGAGATTTATAACAAAGTGTTACAGTAAAATTACAGCAGACGTCATGCGTGGGTTTGTTACGGAGGAGTGCAGTAAAGTTAAAGGGAATAGTATACTTAAATCTTGGAGTGCTGAACTTAGGCCTGAGACAAATATATAGTCAATATAAAACCAGATTTGTCATCACGCGACAGACGCACGGCAAGTCCTAAAACCTTCAGTTGTCCAATAAATTATAAGTCCAAATTGAGCCCAAAATTTACTTATTCCAGTGAAGAATCCCCTTCCATGCACGTTTTTAAAAACAGTCCACATTCCCCTGAGATTCCTATCCTCTAGTTTGGAACCAGAGAAATAGGAAACATCGAACTCCTGACTTCAAGAGCCAAGGCTACTCAAGAAGGTCATCAACTAATCATGTAATTAATTATACAGCATTCAAAAATAATTACCTTTAAATTAAATCCCCGTAAACATTAAAACCCGCAGCATCAAAATACCCGGTCCAAACTTCACAAAAACCTGTGATGATGGTATATCATTTGTAATTAGAGGCGCCTCCGCCATTAGGATTAATTTACATTTTTCTGGCTTTAGACACACGTCACATCGCATTGTAACTATAATGTTGATCCATGTCCATTGTTTTAACTTCATACTGAAGCTCCTGAGACCATTCGTTCAGAACAATACTTGGTGTGAAGCCCCCTTTTCAGTTGTAATTTCTTGTGGGTTTTTTCCGCATTCTGTATGCAATATATCAATAAAATGTTAGGTGAAAAGTATTATGAGTTCCAAGTAATGTCGCATTTTCATCTCCTTAAAAATATATTGTTAATAAAATAGTTTAGCAGGTGTGAAACTCTAATGTTACGAGCACCATAGTGTGCAGAATATCACATAATGCACATTCCCTAATTGTTTCTTTAATGAACATTATGAATATAGCAATGTCTTAATAGTGATCCGAATTATACTATACATACCGAGTTTGCCAAAAATGTATACACACTTTCACAGTTGATATCTATTTAATATATTCCAAAGTTGGACCGAAAAACAACAGTAATGTGCAGTATGATGTTCTGTAAACAGATGTGCCTCACATACATTATGATAGCGTTGCTACTACAAAATGAAGCCAAGATTATCGTTTGAACAGCGGAAAGCAATTTTGAAATGGTGTTAGAAAACCAAGAATGTTGTTGAAGTTCAAAGGCAATGGAGACGTGTGTACAGAACAGAACCGCCAACGCGAGTAACAATTGCACGCATTCGAGACAAATTTGAGACTCGTGATACCGTATGTGATGTTCACAAGGGCAGATCTGGGAGACCTCGCACAGCTATAAGCCCCGCGCACTGGACCCAAGGCACTATTCTAGGCACTGGATAGGACGAAGAGGTCCGATTGAGTTTCCACCGCGTTCTCCAGTCTAACTCCGTTGGACTTCTACATATGGGGAACTCTTAAGGATGTTGTATACCGTAGAAAACCAAGTTACACTGGCAGCATTTCGGGAAGAAATTGAAACGGCATGTGCTGCAATCGCTGAGGACACTTTCGCAAACGTTGCTCAATCAGCAGTTCAACATACGCAGAAGTGTATCGACGCCGATAATGGACATTTTGAGCAACTGTTGTAACTGTAAAAGTGTAAGATGTTTAGTGATCATCATTTTCTGTTTGGGTGAATTCAGTTTTGTTATGTTAAATCATTTTTATACATTTTTGGCACTTTGCCATATATATATTTACTTTCAATGGCCACAACATGTGGTGAACGATACTCATTTGATTAGGTTTTTGTTCAGTTACACCTATTTTCCCTATCATTCTTTCCAAAAATTACTACAGCATCACCCTAAACCCCACCATTATTTTCATCATGTTAAGCGCAATGTGATCCACTTAAAATCCGGCGCGCAGTTTGAAATCAGATAATACTATTGACTCTAAAATCCGTGTATGAAATTCAGTGGCTAGCTAGATAAGTAAATGAGTTGAAATAACTGGTATTTCATATTGAACTCTGAAATATATATTTGTTAATGCAGTGCTCTTAGTGCCACGTAAAACTTTTATAATATAAAATATGATTTTTTTAAATGAAAATCCATGGAAGTCTCATATAACTGTCACAAATAATGCAACTATTGTTTCAAGCAGAATAAGCCCTATATTTTTGTATTTCCTATGACTTAGTGAATTACAACATTGTTTTAACGTGCAATGTAAATGTATATACAATATGTTGCTATTATTCTAATGAGCATTACTAAATATTCAATGTTTTCTTTTCTTTTGGGAGTTTAGTGAATGGAATTAATAGTGAATGTCTTTAGTAATGAAGTCTTATGAAATTGTAAATCTTATTCAGATTCCTATCAGTAAACCCCAGTACTGTATTTATAAGGATTTAAATAGTTTAATAAATTATCTTAAACAAAATTAACTAAAGTATTCGATACAGTACACTGCAATTTATTTCTGGAGTATAATTCTCCCCTAGACCACTAGATTAAATCCCTACTCCTGCACATTGAGAAACTCTGTCCGAACATTTATGTTAAACCCATGATCCATAACCTGTTTTAAGTGCGAATCACATTCGCATATTTACAAACGTGCCTCCTATCGATGAACCTGTCAGTCATTGCTGATTCCGTGCAAAGGAGTGGAACGCCCGTGAACCATTGTTGTCGCATGGGATGCCGATAACAAATGAAGGCCGACTAAACACATAAATAAAGCAACTTAATCCTAGTCCAGTATGTTTTTTGTAAACAGGGCGTGTCATTTCGGATGGTAAATGGTTTTGACTCTCGCACAATGATAGAGCGTCTCTGGTGTCAGTTTCCCGATTTAAACCCAAGCGCCTATGCTTCAATGTCTCCCGGGCTAATCGCGAGAACGTCAACTGAAAACAGAAATGGAAAGTGGCTATATTATATGACACGAAGAGAGGGGCAAAAAGGGGGAAACGAGAAAAATTTATGTTGGGCAGCGCGATTGAGAGCTATACGGCCTCCAGGAAGCAAAAAAATATAAAACAATCCATTTGGGATAAACACACGTCGTCGTTTACCATTTGATTCCGAGCCATGAATCAGAAAACTGTCGTGCGGATCTAGCCTGCCGAATAGTTTTCAAAATCCTCATTTCCCGATCCTCTCGGCCATTATTTTTAATTGAAGTGAGGCGAAGGACTTTCTGGCGGAACTTCTTTAAAATGTATGCAAATACCGAGGTTGAAAATGGAACCAATTCCATCTAAATTTACAGAGATTAGAAGTACCCGATATGCAAGCATAGATGCAAAAGAAATTAAAGTCAGAAAAAAGCGAACGCAAGTATGTTATTATTATTTTGTTAGCTAATCATGATAATAATTTCCTTATAGATAAAGTTTATATTCCGATAAATGCCCTTGCAGCTGTTTATGACACATTCAGATATTTTTGTTTTTCATTTTATTTATTTTTTTTTTTTTGATTATGCCAAATGATAGGTACTATAAATATTATACGAAATTATTCAACAATGATAAAAATTACTAATTTCCGGGATATTGGGTATAAAGTTATTAATTTCCCCGGACATTCACTAGATTATTTTCCAAAAAGTAAAAGGCAGCATTCTTGTAGAAATCATTAAACATCCAATCTTTTTCGCCAGAACCATCTGTTAGTATAAGTACTGGCAGCATATCAGTGCCTGAGAAATCATTTATTCCAGAAAATTCTTTCCTTTCCATATTTATATTCTTTCTTATACTTCTGGAAGGCACTGAATCGATAATGTGTTTGTTGATGTCAGCGAAAGTGCACCTCCATGAAAACGATTTTCTCTGAGTATCCATTTAGTTTAGGAAAGAGATAAAGTCTCAGAAGTAAATGTTTAGTGAAGAACAAGTGCCTACCAACCGCTTATCACCCTAAGATAAAAAAAAAAAGACCTCAACCATAAACCATGTCTAATGGAAAACATAGGAACATTCACAATGTATGTTCAGTATGACAGGAAATGCGTTTACTCTGGTGGTAAAGAGGACGAAAGGAGTATCTAGTAAGAATTACTTAAGTTCGAATAAACATTATTCATAACTTTATATGTAAGCTTTTGCAAGTAATATTAAACGCTTAATATTCGGAAATGTGTATTTTTATGGACAGTATATATTTGAATTCTAAGGCATTACATATATAACCCCCCCAAAACATAAATTAATCATCTTTGTTTTCACAATATATGCCACATCAATAAATACTCTAAAGTGCAAAAATAAAAATGAAATAAAAAACGTTTTTATTTAAATTAAAATATTCTTTCCATTTATTTTAAAAACATAGTTTTATTATTTTATAAATATAGACGCTTTAAATTTCATGCAGAGGGTGCCAAAAATATAAACACAGTTCAAGCAAAGAAAAAACTGTGTTAACATAACAAACCTGAATTCACTCAAACATAAAAGTATGAGCTCTAATCATCTTAGACTTTTATAGTTACAACAGTTGCTCAAAATGCCCACCATAAACGTCGATACACTTCTGAGTACGTTGAACTACTGATTGAGCAACGTTTGCGAAAGTGTTCTCAGCGAATGCAGCACATGCCGTTTCAATTTCTTCCCGAAGTGCTCCCAGTGTAGCTGTTTTTCTACAGTATACAACATCCTTAAGAGTTTCCCATAGGTAGAAGTCTAACGGAGTTAGATCCGGAGAACGCGGTGGAAACTCAATCGAACCTCTTCGTCCTATCCAGTACCTTAAATACTTCAAAACTGCTTGTTCAAACAATAATCTTCGTTCCATTTTGTTGTAGCAACGCTAGTATAACGCAATGTGAGTCGCATGTATTTACAGAACATCATACGATAATCTAGTTCATTGTTGATTTACGATAATCTTGTCTTCATTTGTTCATTGTTGATTTACCTGTCACGTAGCAACGCTATCATAACGTAATGTGAGTCATATCTGTTTAAAAAATATCATACTACACGTTACTGTTGTTTTTCGGTGCAACTTTGAAATATATTAAATAGATATCTACTGTGAAAGTGTGTATACATTTTTGGTATCTTCGGTATTTTATTTTTCTTTGAAATAACAGAGGATAAATTAGATTACTAACATATTTTTTGAGGAAGTACCACTCTAAGTAACATATTACACAATGAAAAACGCTGACTTGTATTATTCATGAATGACCTACATATAGTTTGCAATTTATTCAAAAGTGAATAATAAATTCAAATATACTGCAATTGTTTTCATTCACTTTCAAAATATTTGTAAATTCACTGACGAAATAGATTACTTTGCAAAGTATGAGAATGACTGATCTTTAGTTTAAATACATCAACAATCATCTTAAGTCTTAAATTGGACATAAAAATTTTTTTACTATATTGTTATTTAATCAAATCTAAACGATAAATAAGCCCACCTTCAATTTAGCTTGAAAAAATGTAACAGCATGAAATATACATGTTCCACCTCAAATTAAAATTAATGTAGTATATGTAAAAAAAAAAATGTTTCTTTTCCAGTGAGTTTTGAAATTCATCCAGGAACCTGAAGTTATTATTATATATTATTGCAGTTATTTCAACATTAGTATATATTACAATGATCTTATATAATAAAGCTATACTTATAAAAGAAATAATATTAAAATAATTTGATGTCAGAATAAATAACATAGTGTGATAGGATAATTATGCAGATATGAAAGATCAGCCTAAAGTTATAGATACGAATTCAACAATTTCTAGTGAAGAACGCTTGCATTCAGGGTCACTTTACTTAGTGCTGTTAGAATTGCAATAGAAACTCCATTTAATGAACCAACATTGTATAAACACTTTCTAGAAAACCTATGATATCTGAGAATGGTGCAATTCAACAATTACCTTTATAGTGTCAAACGTAACTTTCAAAATTATTGATTTTAGTAACAGGAAATCAAGGTTCAGAATAATCCTAATGAATGAAGTAAGATTAGGTTCTCTATTCCCGGAGAATAGAAACAATGAAGCAACAGTGACGAATAGTTGTTAATTAATGCTTGCAGATAAATCCACCGCAAACAAGAATAGCATTTACCACTATGGCTCCAAAGTCGACAGACTTCATAAGGTAAATGGGTGGATCTAATATGTTTCAGGGCTAGATAAGTCATACACCCCACTTCTAGTTATTTTATTTGTCCTATAGAGCAGTAGTGGCCAACTATGAGCCAAACTAGAGATTTCCAATAATTTCCAAGATAAGTGGCGGATAACAATCCAGAGCTACCATAACATAAAGTCATTTATAGATAATGCACTGCGATTCTTGCTGTTGTGCTTTGCGGGAAATGTGTAACTCAGGTTTGGTTCGGCATGTTCACTCCTGCTGCAGAGTATGCTTTGCTTTCAACTTTCTTTCGATGAAGTTAAGTGTGGTAAGCAAAGAGCAAAACTCGCACGATTTCTAGAACGCAACGATAAAAGCGCACATAAGTTTAATACCACCAAATGCAAATGTCTCGGGTTTACAAAGAATTTTCGATTCTATTTATCACCCTTTCAAACTGTACCTTCAGTTATAAAAAAAACCCTGCATAAGCCGTCAAGTGACGCAGGTAACTTTTTGTTAAACATTTATTTTTGGCATAAGCAATATTGCAAAGTGTAGCTTTAAAATTATAAAGTAAACAAAAATAGTAAGCATTTTTGCTGCGATATTTCAACTGTCTTAAAAGTACTGTAAAAGAAATTGAACAATCATACACAAACTTGTAGTAAATCTTACAAAGATGTTAGACTAAGTTTAGCAAGAAAATATAAATGATTTGAAGCAGATAGTAGCACACGAAATACTATCGGTTACTTCAATATTTCGTGAATAAACTGTGTATTAAAACTACATATTACTTTGTTCGTAAAATAAGAAATGAAACAGTTTTTATTCTCCACTTTTATACTGAACCATAGTAAAATTGAAATATATGTACAATCTAGAAAAACATAAAAATATAAATAAAATGTATCCCCAGAAGACAAAATCAGCAGAATATTTGAAACTGAGCCATAGAGTTTGTTATGAAATGTAATGTATGATGAAATTGTAAGCAAACCACAAAGATTAAATTTTTTTTTAAAAAAAAAGGAAAATAATAAAATGCTGCCTATAGCTCGGAGCTCGGAGGTACCAGCCGCAGCTGTAGGATGCAGCCACAATGCACGGACGAAATGGGGTCTAAATATGTCAACTCGTGGCTGCAAAATAAAAGCTTCATAACTCGACGTGGGGATTTGTACCGCGATCTGTTTGCTTTGTGTAGAGGCCCTTATCCGAGTGCTTTGATGTAACGCCCTCATGTTTAGCGGTCCGACGCAACAATAACAAAAGATCCCCGAGAGCGTGTTTCTCCCGGTTTTATGGCATCCTGCAGCAGGATGATAGAAACATTCGCGCCATGCGAAAGTTCCCTGCAATTGTGGAAACTTTTGTATGGCAGAGCGCAGACCTTAAATATGAAAAATTAATCGTTACCAACCGCCACATCACCTGTTGCAATGTCACTTTTAATTTAAAGCTCCTACTCAGAACCACTAAGGGCCTCATTAATACCACTTACGTTCTCACTTACTTAAGTGTCGACAAATTGCTCCACTTCTGCATTTAATGTATTTCGCATTGTAAAAGCCTCTCTAACTCCATTTTTTTTAATAAAATTATTTTGTCTTTACATATAAGATACGCGAAGTAGAATATTTAACTTGTGATACTTTTAATGAAAAGTTACTGCTCTATTTTTATTATGAATTCACACGAAATAGTTAGAATAAGTATATTTTCTATCATTATGCCTAATTTAAATTATCATCATTAATACGCCTGAGCAAATAAAATAGTAATAATTGAATTCTCATAATAAAAATATGAATATAATATGCCTTTCTTGGTTGGATGACAAGAATCTGAATCATATATCTGAGACACAGACAGACAACTCTCCGAAAATGAAATTTACGGACGCATCTCAGGTCATCAGCATCTCATTCAATTCAGGGCGTGAAAATATAATAAATAAACGGTTTATAAATTTTGCTCAGGGTTGAGGTCCTTTTATGTGCCTTAAATCTACGACACGAAATTAAAAGGAAGTCATATTTACAATTTTTACACCCGGAAAAAAACATCAACCCTGGAGAGTACTGCACTAGGGATTTTGGGTTTACGAGACAAGTATGATTACCACTAGACCACCAGGACTGACTAGGAAATGGAGAGTGCGGGAATTGATACCAGCATGACAGTATACCTAGTTTGCTAGGAATTTATTTGTAACTTAAAGCTTTCCTTTGGCCAAACTCCCTCTTAAGGCCAGGGAATGACATTAAGGTTGTCGGTGGTCGATTGTTGTGTGGTGTGAGTTGATGAAGTAGAAGCTTCACGTCGACATTTCCTCTGCGACTCTGTCTCACGGGTCTTTCGCTGACTTTCGTTGAGGGGGCTCAATGTGGATAAGATGGGTTAACAGGTCGCTCCACACGACGTAAGATGGAATTGTTGTTTATTAGTCGTTGTAGCATTTAATGGTCGATTGGTGAACCTCGCCGCTTAGGAATACAACAGTCGCAAGCAGCATAACGCTTTGGTAAGCAAGTACTTGGGGCTTTTGCCACAGCTTGGCTGAAACTTTCTGCGATCTCAGTCGAACTATGCACCTAGAAACTGAGTAATAAGACGAATACTAGTATAATAGTGGAGCCAAAACGGGGCGAAGGCTCGTTTATGTAGGCAATACCAATCGGGCTGCCCATGCCACTTTTGGCGTCGTTTTCATAAAGCCGTCAGCTATTGGATGCCTTCCAGAGTCGTTTCTAACATCTTATTCGCTAGAAATAATTATTGAAAATACGAGCCCTCTGAGGTTTAAATATGTGACTCCTACACAGGTCGATGTCCTCAGCGGGCTAGCGTTGGAAATTCTCGCGAATATTTAGTTCACACGGTTGGGAAGATTTTACCCTTTTAAGAAATCTTTTGTCTGTGGCTTTGAAAGGCGAACCTTTTTTCTGTTGTTATGACATTTATGACTGCGTTTCCGCACAGCGACTGCCTAAGGACGGTTCACTATATGACTTTCTAGCTACAATTTCTGTACCTTCCTTACTTAGTAAATACATTGAGAGAATAATTACACTATGATTATATTGATGGCGTTTGATTACACAGTCTTAAGGATATTGATCTCACTAATTAAAATATCCGAGTCAATAATTATATTAATAAGATGCTATTTTCCATCTGCAATAGAAAGTATGCAAAAGACAAACAAATATTGTACATAAAACATATACGAGGTGGTATCCACAATATTCTGGACTGGTGCTGCCATCTCGACAGTAGTAGCAGTATAGTTTTGTACCGCTAGGTGTCAACACTAGCACATCTGATGGCTGAGTGTTCAAAGTTTCATGCAGCTGGGTAGGTGTGTTGAGATTCTATAGTACTTTTCATGATATTCTGTGTGTAGTACATGGCGATTTTACAATGGATCCAAGATTAGAACAGAGAGTGTGCATCAAATTCTGTGAAAATCTCGGGAAAAATACTACGGAGACTCTCGTATTGATTCAACAAGTATTTGGGGGACAAAGCATGAGTCGTACACGTGTTTTGAGTGGCATGCTCGGTTCAGGCCCGGCCGTACAGCTATTGAAGAAAATGCTCACACCGGTAGTCCCATCAGCTGCCCAACGCCTGACATTGTTGCCAAAGTTCAACACCTCGTTCGTGAGAATCGACATCGAACCATTGAAGATTTTGCTAATGAAGTGGGAATTGGTTATGGGACATGCCAACGAATTTTAACTGATGAATTGGGCATGCATCGTGTCGCCACAAAATTTGTACCAAGGATCCTGACTGCTGATCAGATGGCTCAGTGTGTTGAAGTTTGCACGGAGCTTCGTCAGGCCGTATCCGATGACCCAACCTTCTTGTCCAGGGTCATCACCGACGACGAGAGCTGGGTGTATGCTTATGACCGTGAGACAAAACAACAATCCTCCCAGTGGAAGAGTCCCAACTCACCAAGACCAAAGAAAGCGAGACAAGGGAAAAGAAAAGTCAAGAGCATGCTCCTCGTTTTCTTTGATACCAAGGGAATTGTGCACAAAGAATTCGTCCCACCAAATCAAACAGTGAATTCCACGTACTACTGTGACGTTTTGCGACGGCTCCTTGAAACTTTGCGAAGATGTCGGCCCGAACTTTAGCGACAAGGGAACTGGCTGTTGTATCACGATAATGCGTCCTGTCACATGACAACAACATGACGGTTGTTCCCCACCCACCGTACTTGCCTTTTTGGCACCCTGCGACTTCGCTCTAATTCCCAAACTGAAAATCAGTTAAAAGGACGTCGGTTGGACACAATTGAGAAGATTCAAGAAGAAATGCTGTCTGTGCTAAACACCCTCAAAGAACATGACTATCAAGATGCATTTGGAAAATAGCAGAATCGCTGGAACCTGTGTATACGTGTGGAAGTGAACTACCTCGAGGGTGACGGCGGTCATTAGTCTCAAAGTAAGTTTTTGACCAGATGGTAACACCAGTCCCGAATATTCTGGATACCACCTCGCATTGGGGTGGTAGCTATGGTCAGTTAGAACATTTAGTAAGGTGTGAGGCAAAAATTGTTGTCTGGTCATCGTCAGTCGATATATAATTGGCGAAGAAGCAGGTCCTGGTATGAAACTAGGGTCAGTGTTATCAACAAAACTATATCGATGAAAGACAGATGAAAATAGCCTATGTATGTGTAATTCCCCAATGTTTTTACTTCAGATAGATATTATTGGCAAAGAAATCGCCCAGATAAATTATTTTTAATTGACTTTGGTGTTCCAGAGCTAACGCGCTCTGTTCTAAGCAAGGCGCACAGTTACCAGTTACCAGTTGCATCGGTTACCACCTCCCAAAACCCCGCGGTGAATGTTGAAAGACACCAGAAACACTTCGAGCTTGTACCGTGGTGGAACAAAAACCTGTGAATACTTGAAGTTTGAATACGAACAATTTTGTGTAACAGTCAGCGATAAAGCACATTATTTCACAATTGTGTATTTAATAATGTAACTTTAAAACACGCTTCTATACCAAACATAAGGTATATGGCAGTGTGGTACGCATATGTGCACATTTCATACTAAATAGTTATTCGGTCCTAAGTTATTATTTTTATTATTATCACATAGGGGTCGCTCAGAAAGTTTAAACAAATTTCATAGTATGTTAATGTTAATTAAACAATGTGACGCAACTAGAACTGCAGCGATTTCTAAACCCCTTTTTTTATATTTGTTTATTTCATGTGCAAAATGAGTTGTTCCACTTGAAATTTGTGACGCACTCAAATCAAATAAAGCAAGATATGCCCATCTAAGGCTTAACCATTTCCCCGAGATGCACTAATGAGTCTAATATGTACGTCTGTGAGGAAAACTTTTCGAAAATAAACACTCTAAGTTTAAAGTTTTTCATTAAATTTCCCTCCTTCTTCAATAGGAAAAATTGTAGAGACGTAACGCAAGTTTTAGAAAAAATTAAGTGAATTGCAATATTTTTCTTTATCTTCACATCACATATAAGTATGATTAATCGTCTTCTGTTATTATCACAATTAAATTAATTTAATTCAAATACGTTTTATACATTTCTATTTTACCAAATATTAAAGACGATACTTTTTACATAAAATAACGTTGCATTTTCAGGCCTATGTATAATTGGAATTATAATATATTTACTCTAAATTTTTTCTGTTAAGTATATTTCTTTTATTTAAATAACACTGTTCATGAACGCAAGCGTTCGTTATTCATGGATGATGCATTATCTGCGCATGGCCTGTGACTTCCCCACTCCTCCATCCCTCTCTATCCGAGTTTTGCATTGAAACTCTTGACCTGAGGCTCTGGGTCAAACGCTGTTGAGGTCATACGGATTTGTTGAGGATATAAGTCGTTTCCTAAACTATATCTGTCCACTGTTTCAAGTCTTCGCTTCCACAGTAAATAGTCTGATAATCTGCTAGAGGAAAACCATGACGTAGCCGTGGTAGTTAAGGCGCGGACACACGAGCGGGAGGTCTGGGGTTCGAATCTCACCAGGACCGTCCTCCTTGACTAAGGCTTTTTCCAAGTTTTCCTCAGTCCTCATTAATGGCAAATGCTCAGAAGGTACCCTAAACTTAGGCCTGGGACGTTTCCTTCCTTAAAAATAAATCCTTTCCCAACACATCATTTCATCTCGTTTATTATCAGTGTCCACAGCTTGTGGTGCCTTAGTAGTAAAATCGGGCGTTAAACACTATACATTCATTTACGCTAGAAAACAGAGCGTATATTTATGACAACTGTATTAAAAAAATACAATATAAATATTGAAAGAGGAAGTTTAAACATAGCTCTCACAGATTACAAATTCCATTGAGTAGGTATTTAAAATTTGTCAAATGAAATTAAGGTATTTTATTATAAATGCCCTAAAAGAAACAACAAGTATTGACAAAGGAGAAGCTAGATGGTGTGAATTGTTGCATAGAAAATTCTCCTCACGGAGCCCTGGGCAATTAGCACAGAACTTGGAATTTGTAAGAACAATGCACAGGAAACACAGAAACTTCTACCCTTCCGCTGCGCTCTTATAAAGTTAAAGTGGTACAACAGTTTTGTAATTGTGTTAGCAGAGAAGTGCATAATGGAATTCTTGATCCGTTACTGGGATTAATTAGTGACGAGCCTTTGTTTAGATTTTGGAATGTTTAATATTCAAAACAATAGGCACTGGAGTACTGTGAATATCAAAGTTGTTTATGAAGTTCTTCTAAACATTCAGAAAATTGAGGTTTGATGTGCAATAAGCACAAGCCCATCGCAAGTTTTAAGGGATTCTTGCTAAAACACATGTAAATGAAATATGATTTTTTTTGTAAACTTGGGAAAAGTAGAACAACATACCAGGGTAATTCCAGAAGTCATGGCAACGATGTTATATCTTGGGACAATGCGACACCATGGGAATTCTACGATGTGCATTGAACCAATAAGGCAGTGTGTATTTGAATGACAACATAAAATAGGGTTCAGGTACAACAGGTCACGGCCAAGGTTGAAATGAAACACATGCATTGGAATTATGTGTAAATTTATTATGCACGAGTACAAATAGAACACAAATGAATCAAAATCTACTACTAATCCTTCAAAATAGTCCCCCAGTGTTTCCACACAGCGTTGCCAACTATGGAAGGCATTTTTTTTAGTAATGTTTAACGCCCGTTTTTACTACTGAGGCACCACAGGCGATTGGAAAGCATTGCCATCAATGTGGGCTTCATGTCGCCGATATGCCGTGGGGATATCCGCTCTGTTTGCACAATGCTTCCCACGCAATGGTTTCTTCAGTAGTTAAATGAGGTCGAAGCCACACACAATGATGACGTTTGCAGTGTGGGTTGTAGCATTATCATGGAGTATGATTGCATTGTCGGACATTTTCGCCGAAGGGTCCGTCGCAGATGGTACAGCAGAAAGTTGAGGCAGTATTGGGCATTGACGGTGTGGCCGTCCCTACCGTGGCTGTCATAGGCCAGAATGAGCATGACCTTCGTGGGTGGTGGAGTCTGTCGCACTTTGTGTCGTCGTAGTGAACCTGGATAACGTCATTCTGCTGGTTGGGTTTTCAATTCTGGTTCATACGCTCCTGGCCATTCATTCCCTTGCCGCTGAAATCGCTCCAGGTTGTAGCAGGTCTCATAACGCGTCCACTTCTGCACCTCTATTAACTGATGTGGTACCCATTTTGAACCCTTCTTGCCCACCTTCATGTCCTGCCATAAAATCCGGAACACTGTTCCTCTCGATATACCTGTCATTGCCATTAATTCCTGCACAGTCTAGCTCTGTTAAGCACCGTTCAATAACAGCCACGGACAGGTCAGTACGGGCAGACGTGAGCCGCCCACTCCGCGGCGAGTCTATCGTTGCAGAAAGCCTGCACCCAACGTGCAACTGTTCGGTAGGGCAATGCCCTATCATCTCCAGCTGCTCGTAGTTCCGCATGACACTGTTTAAGTTTCTGCCAGCGAGAAAGGCAATTTTTCGCGTATGCTCACTCTTCCATTCTGTTTACATCCATCTTGTAGCACGGCCAAACTCAAATTGAATGTTTCAGGTGCTAGCATACGGTCGCAATCTGTCGGTTGATTTCGGTACCGTTTGCCGCGGGTTATCGAATGTATTTACAGTGATGCCACATGTTTGCACGATATGCGAATAGTTGCCACGACATATGGGATGACCCTCGTATATAGGCAAGATAGCGCGACTTTACATGTTAAACGTTCATGCGCTCTTTAAGTGAAATGTCCCATGACCGAATAAATATAGTCCTGAGTTGTCGCCCTCAAGAACCCTGGATCTTAATCTTTACGACTATTATAAGTGGGATAATATTAAAAATAAGTCATAGTTCCATACTTCCAAAAGAAAATATCCGCCAGCAGTATTCAATATATTGATTAGTAAAGTTGTACTATTTGTTATAAATGTTGAATAATTTTGAATAGAATACAATAGAAGTAATCAAATAAACGAAAAAAGCAGAAAAAGCGAACACCACCTCAACACATTCCATTTTACGGCAATTGCCGTTTTACTATAACATTGACCTGCCGAGTCAAATTTCCCATTTTGCTAAGCTTACAAAACAGTCCCCTGTATAATAAGGTATATCGGCATCTCTAATAAAATGTTTTTATAACAAGAATAATTAAAGAAATATTGTTTTTGACACACTACTGTGGTTATATTAAACTAAAAATATTTAAATCATGTAAAGGTCACTAATTTTATAATATAATAAAACCTTATATTATATTAAACATATTTCATAATATATGAGTGTTATTTGAAAATAAATATAATCAATGCAGGGATTTTGCAGTAATCAATAATAATAAAATATCCTAAAATCTCTTCCGTCTATTAATATGATTTTTATTGTAACAATGTGCTTAAGTGAGTGCTTTCAGAATATTTTTATAAATGTGCAATATTGGAAAAGTTATTTGTAAATAGCATAAAATGTGAATAATTTACATGAAAAAATTCACATTCTGATTTGAAACTTCTGTGAATCTGGTCTAAGTTCTCGTTTCGTATTATTCTCGTGCTCTTAAAATCTAACATTGCTTGCATTTTATCTAAAAGTTCTTTTGTGATTTTGTACTCGTAATAATGACTAACAATTTAGAGAACTTTTAGATTTATTTTTCCATCAAGTATAAGCAGTGTCATTTCATAATACTTATAATTTTTTTTCAACATTAATTTGGGAAATGTATGAAGCATCTAAGTTTTACTTTAATTCACATCAAAAATTGATTTTGATGTTTTTATTAACACTAAAAGTGCCCAAAAGCACAGTTAGAATACGTTTTTGGATTAAATTAATTACTGAGAAACATCATCGTATGTTAACATCTTAATGTTCTGGCAGCTATAAGTATTTATCAAGGTAACAATTTTCTCATTAAATTTATGGATAGTCTATAGGAAAAGTAAAAAATATTACATAAAAAAACTTTGTTTTATAATAAAAATATGTGTACAAAATTACAAAAAGTAAACAGTCGTTCATAAAATATAAATACGTTTTCTGTTAGTGCCTTATAAAGTTAGAGGAGTATATACAAGATCTCTTTGATAGAGGATATTCTTATTTTTTTTGGTCAACTCATTTTCATAAGAATTTTTTCAGAGTAGTTCTCTCTGTTCCAGCGTTTCTGCCAGTCTTCAAAAAAATTACAGGTCTTTCAGAATCTCCCCTGCAGCCTTCACCACTGCTCTGTTAAATGAAAAATGAAAATGCCTTCCACGAAAGTTGCTCGTTCAATTTGGGAAAAAGGAAAAGTCACAAGGGGGCTAAATCTGATTGGGGGGACACTTTAAATTAATTTTGTATGATATTTAGCAAAATTTAGCACAATTTCTGAAAATGTTCTAAATGTTATTCGACAATCCACTCTCACAATAATAGCGGTGTTAATGTTGTCCTCCGTTAGAGAGAATCGCCACGGGTGGCCGAGGTCGTTAAGATGCGGACTCGTGAGCGGGAGGTCTGAGTTCGAATACCACTAGGACCTCCTCTCTGACTTAGGTTTTTTTCCAGGTTTTCCTCAGTCCTCATAAATGGCAAATGCCGGGGAGGTACCCTAAACTTAGGCCTGGAACGTTTCCTTCCTTAGAAATAAAAATCTTTTCTCAATATATCATTTCATCTCATGTATCATCAGTGTCCATCGCCTGTGGTGCCTCTGTAGCAAAAACGGGCGTTAAACACCATTCATTCATTCCGTTAGAGAGCAAACTGAAGCACCAGGCCCACCTTCCTTTGAAATTGATATCCTCCCCTCTTTAAAAAAATTAAATAATATTCGAAATTTGCTATAGGGAAGCACAATTTATTCATAGGCCTCCTGTAACGTTACATTGGCTTCGGCTGAAGATTTGTTGAGAAGAAAGTTGAATTTCAGAGCAACATATTGTTCGTCTTGTGTCATCTCCGTTTAGATGTAAGCGGAACTTAGTACGTCTCAAATTGCACATCTCTCACAGGCGGGAACCGGAAGTAACAACAATAAAACTACTATGTGTATATTACACATTAAACTAACAAAATACTATATAGTTAATTTTAAGCTCGAGAAATTATGCATGTAAAAAGTATGATCATTGTTTATTGAACACCCCGTATATATAAAGAAAAAAATTAAACAGCCTTAATAGCAATTGCTTCCTTCTTTTATTTGACCCTGTAGAAGAAACTCCTATATGTATCACTGTTTAATGTTCATGAACATTACACCTCAATGGACATTAAAATATTTACCTCATACACTTAAAAACACAGCGTTTACATCACTATATAAACTGGTTCTACAAACATTGAACTGCAGAAATTACCACAAGTAATGTCACCAGAGGGCCTGAGATTCCCATAAATTCACAAATGTAGAGAGTGAATTTTTCTGCAAAGCTCAGACCCTCGAGTGATATTTATTAGGAACATTTCACGAATAAAATAACAATTTAAATATAATTCCTCTAAACTTGGCTTACAAAATTGTAATAAGTGCATATTTGTACTTAACCTTTTCAAACAATCTTGCGATAGAAGAATGCCGATTGTCAGTAATGTCTATAGAGAACAGCAACATATGGGGTTAGGACTATTTCATGGATAGCATAAGAATAAAAGTGAAATTCGCGCACAGAATATTAACACTTGTATAAAATGTTATACTTATGAATATCTACTCTATTCAGAAACCGTGAGACTTAAACGGACAAAAGTCAACTATTACAATCGCTACCGTTCGATTTTATAATACCAACTGAGGAAAAAAAAAAAGGTAACATAAGCGTTTCTATTTTAGTTTGTATGGTTTTAAATTCCTAAAGATAAGACCGATTTGCACATTTGACGCACCACCAAAACGCTTCGAAGATCCCTGCATTTTGCGTTATGATTGTCAATTGTCCATGCTTTTATTGCTATCAATAGTTCCCCACCGCCTGTAGCAAAAGTGGTCAGTGATGCGTGTTCAGGAATTATATAGTGGAGGTATAAAGTTGGCTACCTTGACCACAATACAAATGCATGCCGCGTGATAAAACAGATTTAATAATTTTTTTTCATAATTTCACTCCGTAATCTGGCTGTAATTGGTCAAAAATTCAAAATTTTGTTTCCTTTCATTGGTTAATTTTAAGATGACGTCACATGATTGAAATGGTGACAATAAAAATACTATGTCACATGATTGAAATAGACACCACACATATTTTTTTTTTCGCATGCGCTCACGTTCGAGAGGCAATTACTGAGTTACCTTAAATGTTTTTTGGTTCCTGGCAATAGTCTGAACAGAATTTTTGAGTTTTTAATTTAAGTAATTAAAGTGAAAATACATGAAAATTCAAGTTTTGAAATAACACAAACCAATTCTTTCCAAGAAAACATTTTCCAATAAAACATGCACTAAACGTTTAAAGGTATGTACCGTTATTGGAGTAAATGTAGTTTTAATAATTTGTCTATAGGGCAAATAAGAAAAATCTTTATTTTTATTGCATGTTTTTATGATCAGTAGAAACCCAGCAATTTTTAATCTTAGGGAGTAGTTTCAACCATAAAATATTCAGACTTTATGTGTTAGTTCACAGATTATAGTGATTTTAGCAAAATAGAATTTTTTAATACTGTTTAAACGTCCGTTTTTACTACTGAGGCACCAGAGGCGGTGAACACGGTTGATACGTGAAATGAAATGATATATTGGGAAAAGATTTTTTTTTTTAAGGAAGGAAACATTCCAGGCCTAAGTTTAGGGTATCTCCCCGGCATTTGCCAGTTATGAAGACTGGGGAAAACCTCAGTCAGGGAGGACGGCCCTGCCGGGATTCGAACCCCAGACCTCCCGCTCACGAATCCGCGCCTTAACGATCTCGGCCACCCGTGGCGGTAGCAAAATAGAGAATGTCGTAAAATTTGCCCTCTTCTCCTACATTTCAACTATTAACATCCCCTGAGGTCATATACCACCAACCAAAATATAACATTGGGCTTTTCGTATAATCTGGAATAGGATTTAAGTGTAGAATTCTACTACGTGAACAGTTCAAAAAGTAAAACGTCACATGTTTCTCAAAAATATTTATACCGGGTGTTTCACCTAACTCTGCGACCTCAAATATTTTCGAAATGAAACAAGGTGCGGAAAATCTACTTGCGCAGAAACGTAAATATTGTTTTGATATCTAAGTTACATTTTTTAAATAAATTTTTTTTCTAGCGAACCGAAAAATATAGGTCCAATTATTGATTACAGGTTTGGTTTCGCTGTTCTACACTACATACCTTCTGAAATAGGTAAAATTTTAAAGAATGGCAGTGAATACACTGTTTCTGATGTTATACAAAGAGTGTGGTCTGTACACAGAGCATGAGTTATTTGCTATGTGTCTGTCCTAAAAGCATGCAATAAACAAACCATTATAAGTTTGTTCAGTGTATTAGTGTCTCCTAATCTGGCTAGGAAATAGCTGATATGCACGAGTATTTTCCATATTGATATTTGGAAGCAGTTGCAAGAAAATAATACATCCCTAAGTAATATTTTGTTTACGGATGAAACTTCACATTTCACGGTAATGTGAATTTGAGGAGCATGCACTGCTGGTCGATGCTAAATCCCACTGGTTTTGCGAGGTTGTTTATCAATGACAATGGAGTGTCAATATTTTGTGCCTATCATTGGAAACCGCGATATTGGTCTGTATTTTTACAGAGAACATTAAACGGACATCGATACGCATCATTTCTCCAAGACACTCAACTCCTTTTCATGGAGGACGTGGGATTGGAAACACGTCTATCAACATGGTTCCAGCATGATGGATGCCCCGCACACTTCGCCCAAGTTCCCAGAGAAGTTGTGAATGTAAAGTTTACTAATCGGGGGATCGGAGCTCCGATTAGATGCCGTTAGACTACTTTCTCTTGGGCGCAGTGAAACATAGAGTGTATCAGGAACCTCCAAAGACACTAATGAATATGAAACAGCTTATCACTGCTGCGTGTTCAGTTATATTTGGTTATTCACCATCTTCACAAGTGTATTGATGCAAAAATCTGCTGAAGTGTCACAGTTTCATCAGATAAGAGTTACTGATTATTTGCGATGCGTTTTATGTGCTTCATATAATTTACAAACATGAAGTTTGTTGAACTATAGGCAGGCAGTGCTTTTGTTTTAGAAAGTAATACTAATTCTGCTATTACTAATTGGATCTGTTCCTTTTAAATTTGTTTACTCGAAATTGAAACTATGTTTATTTCATTTTCTGGAATATGTATGCCCTCCAATTGTGTGAACCCTTGACTTGGTTACACTTCTGCGCAACTAGCTTTTGAATATCTAGTTTCATTTCGAAAATATTTAAGAACGCAGAGTTACGAGGATAGATCCATAAATTTCCGGCCTCGTCGATAAGGATTATGGCATTCACAAAAGCCTTATCTAATGGACTACCTTATCTGTTAAGTAAATAGTTCCAGCTGTAACTTCTCTCCCCTGGGTTCAGTTCTTCAGATAAAGTTGCATAAAAAGTCTATGCGTAGAAGATTGTGAGATGTTCAAAATGGAGCATCGAGCTAATATTAAGTTCTTCATAAAAGAAGACTTAACTCCAAATAAAATTAAACTGCAATTGGATGGTGTATATGGGGAAGCATCCGCCGTATTCTACCGTAAAAGAATGGGCCAAACTTTTTCGAATGGGTCGAGAAAGCATTGAAGACGAAGAGCGTGCAGGTCGGCCCTTGGAGGAGCTGAATCCTGAAAACATCGCTCTTGTGGAAGAAGAAATTATGTAAGACTGGCGGCTCAAAGTTACAGAAATAGCCGCCAGGTTGGACCTTTCGAAAACAACAGCCCTTCGAATTATTCATTAATATTTAAACATGAACAAGGTTAGTGCAAGATGGGTGCCTAGACATCTTCCCTCAGTCCAAAAGCAGCAATGAGTCATCTGTTGTCAGGCATTTTTGGAGCGTTGCCGTGGCAACAAAGAGAAGATCTGCAAACCATTGTTACAGGAGATGAAATTAAGGTCCTCTACTCTGATCCCTTGTCCAAAAGAATAAATGGAGTAGCGTAAACTTGGCGAGCGCCAACTTTAAAGCCCAAGGTCACTCAGTCAACCAAGAAGATCATGGCCACAATCTCATGGGGCTGTGAAGGAATACTCTTCATTGACTTGAATGAGGGGAACACCACAGTAAATGGGGAGTACTATGCTGACCTACTGCATAGACTACGTGCTTCAGAAAAAAGGCGAGGAAAGCTGAGTGATGGTGTGCGCCTTTTTCACGACCCCACGCCGGTACACACAGCTCTTGTTGCAAAGGAAACTGTGAAGAAATGTGATTTCAAGGAGATCGACCATACACCTACAGCCCAGACCTAGCTCCCAGTGACTTTTTCCCCAGACCTAGCTCCCAGTGATTATTTCTTCTTCTCAAAACTCAAGAAGGACCTACGAGGAAGGAAATTTAAATGTGATCAAGTGATGGATGCTGTTTATGCCCATTTTTGCAGACAAGACTTCTGACTATTTTTGGGGAGGGGGTTGACATATTGATTCAAAGATGTGACAAGTGTATTGCAATAAGGGTAACTATATTGAAAGGAGAAATACACATTCTATGTATGCTTTATCATACCTAGAAAATGGTTAGACCGGAAACTTATGGACCTACCCTCATATCATATAATCACATAACGTGGGCAGAAGATCTCATTAGGTGCACAATCGAAGTTAACATCGGAGTGGGGGAAGGAGCAGGACATCAAAACAAGGGCCAGCTCATTAAATGGGGACTCAATAGGTTTAGGCTTGGGGCATGGCGGCAGATCAGGATCTCTGATGAAAGTGCATTGGGAATCTCCTTATTTAGACAGGGGAAGTATGTTCAATGTACTGGCGAACTACAGCAGCACTGGGGCGTGACTGCCGCGTTTCTTTACTACTGATTCTAACAAAGAGCAAGGGACATGCTGAGCTCTACTGGCAGGCAAGAATGCGGAACAGGTAGACAAAATTCTTTCGAAGGTGACAAAGTTCAGCTGTGAAAAAGCTGAAAGCTGGAGAAAGGGGGTTTGATTTGTTTTATTTAAGGCCGCTCTTTAATATCTCAGGTCATCAGCGTCCTATTCAGTTCAGAGCGTGAAAAGACCGACAAATTTTGCTCAGAAGTCTGTTTTGTCAAGCTTGAGGTTTTTTCGTACAACACGGGACCCACGGCTTTACTTCCCTTCCGAAGGAAGCCATACTTAGGATTTTACGCCCGAAAAAATCCATCGGTCCTGGCCGTGTTTGAACCCGCGATCTTGGGTTTACGAGACAAATATGGTTACCACTACACCACGAGGACCGACAGGAGAAAGGGTATGGGGAACTAAACTATATTAAAAAGGTATGATATTGTTTACTTATTCGACTTACTTTGATGGATACCCCATGATCTGGACATTTTAGTATGGTAATAATGGGATTATTATTATTATTATTATTATTATTATTATTATTATTATAATCATCGTCATCATCATCATCATCATCATCATTATTATTATTATTATTATTATTATTATTATTATTATGTAACTACGATAAGTAATAATTATTTTTTAATTTATTTAAGAAATGTACCTTTTGTGTAATATGAAAGCACTTGCGAAGGTATTTAAGATATATAATGTATGCTAATTAGAATAAACACACTCATTCCTCAGCATCAGTTATGTTATTGTCAAGTTCAGAGTGAATTACCTCAAACTATCTTTCAGAGACTCAAATAGGTGGAAGTATGGTAGGAAATACAGCACGCGGCAGATCAAGAACCATTTTGTGCATTTCCTGAGCTTTAACTCTGTAGCCCAACGTCAAGGGGTGTTCCTATATGTCGCACACTGCAGAAAATGTTCACCTTACTTTTGTTTTTGTGAACCAAGTATTTAACAACTCGTTGCTTGTAATGAAAGTCTGCAAAAAATATTATATAGCAGAAAGGGCATTTTTTCTATTTTGTTAATAGCAAAGAAAAAAAATTTGACCCTACTTTTTGAATCACCCTCGCAATACACATTTTATGAAATTAACGTTATTTTTTTTGCAAATAACCATATCGTCGACAACATTCTCTCGTTTTTCTGGAAGCATATACATACCATTGTTAAACACAATATCGGTCAATGCAAAGTATAGGGTTATAACGTTCATACTGATGTACCCAAGTTCAATAAGAAGCACCTATTGAATAAACTGCTTCTGGCTTGGTTGTTGAACACTATTTCATGTATTTCGACAACCAGAATAAAACTTAATTATAAAGCGGTAAAGTACCTTCAGGCGGAAGAACGGTTTAAAAAATGGAACTTGTCATAAAAAAATTCACGTGACAAGCATATATATATGACATATAAATGTTCAAAAGCTACATTAAAAATATAGTTTTATATCTAAATATAATATTAAAAGACAATAAAAACCAAGTATAGTAATGTGTTTTATAATTCTAATGCAGATTATATAGGGTGTAATAAAAAGTATATCAAAACTATTAGAAAACGTTTCTTACATATAGAGTGTGCGACAGTAGATATATATTCGCTTTTATCTCTGGTTAAATGGGATGGGAGTGTTATAACTACGCTAGTTCCTAGATTCAACATTGTTGTGGTCGTTCTGTGCCACGTAGTCTGTTTGTTATGCTACTCACTTCATTACTAAACGTAGCACCGAGCACATAGTGTCAGTTCTGTGTGTTTACGGGCCTCGTTTCAGATACAATAAAGTGAAACATTCAAATACGGGGTTGGTAGACGCTCATACGATCTATGTATTAGCCGAAGATGTACAGAGTCTTCGTGATCGTATTCTGTATGGCAGTCAGACTATACGAGATACTCCAGGGCTACAGCAACACATCAGGGAGTCTAAGCGACGACGGGTTGATTGGTGTTTCCTTTCAATGGGAGACACTTTGAACATTTGAAATTATTTTGAGTATTCTGCTATGTAGTACAGGTTTAGAAATAAAGTAATTCCGGATCCATGTTCGTATTACATGTTTCCCCAAAGTTTTGGCATATCTTTTTGTTACATCCTCTATATAAACTGATTAGGGGCGATATATCTAATTGCCTCGTAGACCCAAGATCGCGGGTTCAATCTGGGTCAGGGTCGATGGATTTTTTCGGGCGTAAAAAAGCCGTGGGTCCCATGTCGTAGATTTGGTGCCCGAAAAAGAACTTCAAGCCTGAAAGAAGAGACCTCTGAGTAAAATTGATGGACCATGTCACGCCCTGAATTGAATGGGACGCTGATGACTTGAAATGTTAAAGAACGCCGTAAATAATCCATATCAACAATAACGGCATATCTAAATGTAACCGAACAATAAGTTCATATTCGTCTAGTCTGAGGCATTTTTCAGAAAATTCCTTGGTGGTCGTGTTATATAGGTTTCAGTATAAATAGAAATTACAAATTTAAACCCCAACTAAAATCCCGAGACATACATAAGTTGTGAAGAGGCAGTGCATTCTCTGGAGGGACTTGAGTGCTATGCCATAGACATCAGTTGCTTCGCTAGTTATGGCGATGTCCATGTTTTTTGTTTGTATCTCCAGAACAGGGACGGTCCCTATGAGATTACAACTTTGCGAAGGAGGAACAAGCAACCCTCCCCCGTTAGTTATCCTCCCCCGAGGGGAGCTGCTGAAGAGGAATGGCTCTCGGGGTTATATCTTGCCTTGTTCAGAATCGAATTTCCAAATCCCCGGCAGCTTTAGTACATGTTGAGGTGACCGTATTGTTAAATTACGACTAAACAATCCGCAGAGACTTTGTCGGCCTGTGACGGCTGCGTATAGCAAAAATCAAGAGCATTTCATAGATGTGGAAGAATTTAACTTTGCTTATAATCCAAGCGTGATGTCTTGGCTAAACGCAATGCATTTAATAATTGTATTTAAGAATTCTAATAAAATTTCTAAATCTCAAGAAATGTCAGATTGCTTTCTTCTATAACGCATCCAAAAAAGAACCCCTAGCAGCGGTATTAACGAAGCAGGGGGAGGGGTAGTTAAATATGTGTAGGATGGAGGAAAAATTATGGAAAAGATTTAATTTGGTTATTTTGATTATAGGGAATCTCAGGGGTAAATGATAATTCTTCCTCTATGACGATTGGTTTCCGCTGACTTATATTTTGCCACAGCTGTTGAGACTCTACTGCTGGATATTTTAATGGTCCTGTGACCATAGGGGAAGGATTATTTGAGATTAATACGATTTCACGTTATAGGAGATGAAACACAATTTATTGTTCATAAAATATACCACTTAAAAAGTACTGTCATTCTTTTCTGGAGAATATATGCCACTTTCGCACTAACTATGACGATTACTCTAACGTTTCTTAATTTGATAAAGACTGATTCTGAAATCAACTAATAAAGCTCTTGCACTTAATACTCTTCCACTAAAGCTATTGAACTGAGAATGAATGCGGATCGACTGCCCGTTCCTCCAACCAACCAAACTGATAGAATCTGGATCGACTGTGTCTTGGGCTGCAAAACTGCAAGACTAAATAAACATGGCAGTCTGCCGGTCCCTCTTTATTCTTTCAAATATGTCTCTCGAAAAATCTAGAATGTTTCCTCCCATCATCGCATCTCTATTGGATAATCTGTCCCCTTCATTTTTTTTTTCTCTGTTATACCATTTGCCAGATGGCTTACGTGACTTCTAACATGTAACCCACTTCTCTTACGTATTAATTGGAACCGTTAGGATCTCCCTTTCAGAGGTTATTCCCTTGTCTTTTCACCCCCGTATGTTTATTACTTTATTACGTCTACCTTGCTTTACAATTCTCAAACAGTATACAAATAAACATCTTACTTAAGAATTCTCCTTTAGAAATTTCTCCAGAAAACATCGGTTTGCTTGGGTCATCTTTACAAATATTGTTACAATAGGTAACAGAAATTTCCAGATCAGATTTCATGGCTGGGGGTAGCTTTCTGCGCTCTCGTAAGAAAATAACATCACAAACAATAATTCTACACTTGTACAGCACATAGAAATGAAACCACATTCATGTTTAAGAGAAGGAAAATATATAAAATTACTTACTCTAATTACTCTAATTAAATTTGGAGGTGGCAGCTTATAAAATTGTCTCACAATTAAAAAATAAGAAACAAGTTAAATTGTGCCCTACTAATCTAAGGAAGCAGAGAGTGTAGAAAGACAGTTAAACAATTAAAACCATCTGTCAGGTATTTGTGAACTGGAGTATATTTCAATCAAAACAGCGTCACGACGTTTTTGTAATTCTTGGTTTATGGAAGCTGCTGAAAATTACAACATAAAATGTTGCATTGAATTTCTTGTAATAGGTATATTTAATTCCTGTCTTTTTTTTCCGTTATTCATTTTATCTGAACTTTTTAAACTAATTGCTGTAATCAGAGTAATAAAAAGAAAAATAAAGGAGTTATGTGGCGACAGTAAAATTAAATTATATCGCAATAAGTCAATAGTTTAAAGCAAAATGGAGGAAAATTTTACTTAAGAATATTTCTAAATCTGCTTCGCGAGCGAGAAAATTCCAGTTTTCAATAGTTCATCATCAGCGTTTTCAAGATTTGGTGTTATAAAAATCTCTTAAATATCGGACCAACTGCACTGAACAACGGTTAATTGATTTATCGTATTTTGTAGCTTAGTCTAGAGGGAGCTACCCACACAACTGTATGCCAAATGCAGGGGTAGCGAACACGGAATGAAACTACTACAGGCTTGCAACCTGCATTGTGTAATTTGTAATCCCAGAATTCTCAGAACATAACTCCATCGATCGATAATGCATTGCGATCTTTCGCGGCTATGCTTTGCCGGCATAGTATAACTCGAATTTGACTCGGCGCGGACATTCCTAGCCTGATGAGCAGAGTCCAAAAGTTCAGATATTTATTTTGGTTAAAATAGACAGGCTATAAGGCACTTAAAATATTGAAAACAGGCAGTTATGTAATTAAAATTTATTAAAAATGAAAACATAGAGTAATATCACTCATTATTAATGAAAACAGATATTTAAGAAGTCATTAAGCATACTTTTCTTGATTACAAGCAACAACAAGATATTTTTTTTTTTTCAAAGTTTCAAAAATGCGCAGTGGTTTCTAGTACAGTTCATTTTCTGTTTATACATTTATAGGAGAATCAGGTTAGTATCTCTCTTACATCCATACCTGAACACATTGTAGGGACGGTTTATTGCACAGCTACACTGCCCTCGTCTTTTTCGGTTGCAATTGTTTTGTATATTTATGCAGCTGAGAAGCTATCTCCACCACAAATTTCCCAGAGTTGTCTCGCGTAGATCGATACAAGCTCATTTGCCAGGACTATTCAAAACTACAGTACTTTTCTGAACTTCATAATATCACGGTATTCGTATATCCGAGATAACCATGCGTTCCTTTCACTAATGAAGATTCTGATATTGAAAGAGCTTAAGTGAATGAGTTGAGGTGAAAGTTTTGATTGTTTGAAAAGAAATAAATGTATAACGAGATTCTCAAAGGATATTTTTGAGGTGAACATGCAATTTAATTTTTATAACTTTTTTCATTTCGATAAATTAAACTTCTTTATGCTCTTTTTAATTATTGCAGATAAAATCCACAATGATTCAAAACAGGAAAATAAAAAAAATCCTTAACATTAAAATAGGCAAAGATGCCAAAATAGACAAAAAAAAAAATGTAAAATAAAAACTGACCCTGCCGACCCCAAATGTGCGTAAACATGTTCATTTCTATCTGACTTAAATATATCCACCCAGATAGATAAGGCATTTTTGTCTGACTGCCAGGCTTTGCTACTGAATAAACAAACTGTGGTTTCGAAGATCGAGGTCCGGCTGCTATCGATTAGGCTAATACTTTTTTATTTGTTTTATGATAAAGTATTGTCATAACTAAGATGTAAAAGTAAAAACTGAATAAACAAAACTTGAACTCAATAATAATTTTTTCGCTTTTATTTGAATTATTATTATATCGCGACCAAAGAGACGTGGTATACAATTTCCGTCTATTATTTTGTGGTATCATTTCGAATGGGAGTTTAATTAATCAGTGGCGTATTGGTCCTTTAGAAACTTAACGCCACAACTTTGAAATTTTATATTATAAACCATAGATTTCTCATTTCAAATAGCTTTATCTAAGTTTCCTCTGCACTTTCTAAAGTTGTTGATGTGTATTTTATAAAGATTCATATTTATGTTTAAATAGCGCGTTAGATATAGTAACATTTACTAGTTAGTGGTCGGAATGTTTGTAAAAATTGAACTGTTTAGAACTGTAGACGAATATTAAACAAAAGCAAATAAATTCATAAAATTCCAGTAATAATGAATGGTGGACAAAAATGAGCTCGTTACACGCTAAAAGCGACTGATGAGATTTTTAGTATTTCAGAGTGGTTTGCCATATATTTCCACATTCTAGGTCTCAATATTAAGATTTATTTGCACGCCAGGGTTATGCTAGTAAGCGCGCATCTCTCTAGGGGAAATGGTACAAGTTAGCAATAAACTTGTTAGTTTCCACTAGGAGTACGTTGTCGTGGTAACACTGCTCTGAACACGGCTCTATTACGGAGCGAACTTTCAACAACAATGGCTTGGCTGACCTCGATGCCACCTAGAGTTTTGGCAGCTGGTTTGTGTGTATCTCACTCCGGAGCAACTTTCAGGAAACACATTTTAGGACATTTAGGAACATGGAAACATTAACTACAAGACAATCCGATTTGATTAAATTTTGTTTCCACAGTAACCAAAATGTATGTAAAAATTGTTTGTACTACAAATATACATTATGCAACAGGTACTATTTGCAAACGTTGAAAAAGTTGCTTTTTTACTAAATAAAATTACATTTGAGGAAGATAAGCTGAAATGTTTAACTGTATTCACCATAATAATTTAATTTTCTTGAAGACTTGACCATTTACCCTTCTTTTAAGGGGAGAGAGGCGATAAGAAATTTAGAAATAAAATATAATTAATATTTTATAATGAAGAAATAGACTTGCATTAAAACATAATTAGAACATGTTTATTCTTCACTTGTTCATTTTTTTTACTTAACCAAAGCATTATTTTCCTTTTACGTAAGAATAAAATACTAGCCATTTTCATAAATAAAGCGTATTAACATCCATTATATAATAATAATAATAATAATAATAATAAAAATAATAATAATAGAGTGCAATTAATTTTAAAACAATAATCTTCCATATATTACATTAACATAATGTAACTACATTTATTTCAGAATTAATATTCGCTAATAATAATAATAATAATAATAATAATAATAATAATAATAATAGTTTCATTTTGTGCGTCTTCAACAAATGAGTTCCTTCATTTGCGTCATATCGTTGTAGCATATTTCTATATAATTAATCTAGGATATTTGCTCAATATAAACAAAGGAAAAGGAACTTACCATGATAAAGAGTATGCTTTCATTAAACTTTTACTCAATGCTTGTAATAATATATTAATTTAATACTGTATTTAAATTTCAAAGATGTTATTTAATTTTGATAAAGTTTAATATCGGCAATACGATGGATTGTAAAAATGGATTGCAGCACTTAAGAGAGAAAAATGAATACTGTATTAGAAGATCTCAATTTGCCATCGCTCCTGAAAACGGGCCCTTAAACGTTGTACATAACGGATAATTGTCTGTTTTCCGGATATCTAAATACCCAAACTCCAGTTAGAACTTCAAAGTGCATTGTCACAGTTTCGAAGAAAAGTTTTACGACTTTTTGATAGTATTTTAGCTATGGATTAAGTAAGCGTCAATTAGGAAATCCAATTGAGGCTTTTAAAAAAATGAAAATTGAAAAATCCCCGGCAAAAATCTCCATATCAATTTTGGAACAAAGACGGAATAATTATGAACTTAGTGAAAATTCTTCATTAAGTAAGATTCAAGAAAATTTTGGAGAAATTTGTGTAAGTGTGTCAAAGCCGTTTCTACTCATATATCCTCTTACTACTAAATTCCTGATTGATTGGGCATAAAATCAAATAATGTGAATTTGACTGACTTCTACCCATATATCCTCTTACTACTAAATTCCTGATTGATTGGGCAGAAAATTAGATAATATGAATTTGAATTGACTTTCTATCGTCAATATTTCCTAGAGGGTAACACTAAACCCTTAGGTACCCCATTGGCAGCAAATGATCCGCAACTGATCACTGTCGGTTATAAAACGACCCGCCACTGATCAGTTTGTTTACCTAGCAATAGTATATCGTTAAGTCATCACCGCCTTCTAAACACAATTTCGAACAATGTGTATGTAAGAAAAGAGCTAAAATCGTGGCCACAACAACATTTAAAATGTGAGTTATTTTATTAAAAAAAGTTTTGAAACTACAACAATACAAGTATTAATAATCATAAACAAACTTCCATAACTTTGGAAATATTGAAAAATACAATTAATTATTCGCATTGCAATTACTTTCAAGGCCATAATTTCCCTCCTTATAACTGGTTTAAAACCCTCGCAGAGTTTGAAATTACGCCACCTTTCCTGATCTAGGTGTGCTAGTGTAGAGTTATTCTAAATGTAGGTTGGTCATACTACATTTTTATCTCATTTCCCTCTTCAACATTAAATTTCCCTCCAATTTTCTTCTAATTTTCCTCCTAGAGATGTAGGTTGGCAAAAACGAATTTCCTTCTAATTACCCTATTCAACACTAAATTTCCTACCCACATAGAAGAAGTGGAGCATAATGTTACATAAATTTCAGCACATAAATGATATCATACAGTAAGAATTTTTTTTCTACAGTAAAGTTGGAAGTATATATTTAGTAATTTGCAGTAAAGGCTCCTCCTACGGCAAAGGGTTCGCCAACGATCTCTACCAGTCAGCCAAAGACCTGCCACGGTCAGGTAAAATTTCCACCGCTGCTCACTTCCGTTTAAGTAAGGATTCATGGTGCTGGAGGATTTCAAACCCAAATCGCCCAACCAATCGCCAAATATATTCCCAGACCCAAACCGATCGGGCCTATTACACGGACCGCCTTCCCGTGACGCCGTTGCTTCCAATGTGCAACATTGTATCTAGTCGATATAGATCGTCATGTTGCCTGCTTCACAAAGCTACACGCTCAAGGTCATATGATGTCAACAAACAAGATGGCACGGGTAAGATTGTAGCCAAATCCGGAGAGACAGGTTGGAACATGTTAACAGCAAGGCATGTTACCGGGTAGTAGTCAAGTTACTGTTTTTGGGGTCTATGTTTGAAGTCATAGAGGGTAAGTAATGGTCGTGCAGTTTTTTCCCATCCATTCTCCAGTAGGAGTGTCAATAACATGTTTAGAGTGGAGTATGTCAATTTATCATTTAATGGAAATTCGTTATATTTTTTTATTTTTGATAGTTGAGTCGAGAAATGGGCTATATGCGTAAAACCAGGGTAATTTTCAATATTTATTATATTTTTCTCATGTGCATAACAGGTGACAGGTTAATCAACAATGAACAAATGAAATCAAGATTATCGTAAATCAATAATGAACAAATGAAGCCAAAACTATCGTATGAGTTCTGTAAATAGATGTGAGTATGCTAGCATTACTATAACAAAATGGAGTCAAGATTATCTTTTGAATAGCAGAAAGCAATTTTGAAGTGGTATTGGAAAACAAAGAATGTTGAAGCTCAAAGGCAATGGAGTCGTGTGCACTGGACAGAACCGCCAATGCGAGTAACAATTGCATGCATTTGTGTCTCATGTACCGTATGCGATGTTCACACTGGCAGCGCTTCAGGAAGAAACGGCATGTGCTACAATCGCTGAGGACACTTTCGCAGCATATATATATATATATATATATATATATATATATATATATATATATATATATATAACATTATACGAGGTCTCTTCAAAAAGTATCGCGAATTTTGAATTTCCGCGGGCTACGTATATTCGATTTTCGATTGTTTTGTGGCGTTATGTTGGTACTCATGTCCCTCACTTATGTTGACAAGCGCTATTTTGAATGTTCAGTTAATTGTTGACAGCTATTTTGCTTGGACGTGATTTGGCTCGTCTTCGATTTTTGCCTATTCCAAAAATGGAACAAAGACTCTGTATCAAATTTTGTGTGAAAAACAAAATTAAGTGCGCGGGTGCATCCCGAATGTTGACTGTGACTTGTGGTGAAGCTACCTTGGACCAAAGCAACGTTTATCGGTGGCACAAAATGTTCTCAGAGGGTCGAGAAAGATGTGAACGACAAAGAGCGTCCCGGACGCCTGAGCTCGTCAACAACAGATGAAAACATTGAAGAAGTGAAGAAAATTGTATTGGCCAATCGTCGAATCACCGTTAGAGAAGTTGCTGAGGACCTAAACATATCGATTGGCTCGTGCCATTCGATTTTTATCAATGATTTGGGCATGAGACGGGTCGCCGCAAAATTCGTACCAAAGTTGCTCAATTTCGACCAAAAACATCATCGCATTAACGCTGCTAAGAAGCTGTTGAACTCTGTCCGCGACGATCCAAATTTTCTCCAGAGGGTCATAACTGGTGACGAATCATGGGGTTTATGGTTATTACGTGGAAATTAAAGCTCAATCATCCCAATGGATGCTGCCACACGAGGCACAAGACCGAAAAAAGCGCGCCAAGTTTGGTCGAATGTGAAGTTTTACTTACAGTTTTCTTCAATTGCAGGGATGTGTGCATCATGAGTTCTTGCCACAGGGTAGAACGGTCAATAAGGAATATTACCTGCAAGTTATGCGCAATTTGCGCGAAGCAATCGGCCAGAAACGCCCGGATTTGTGGAAGAACAAAAATTGGCTTTTGCACCATGATAACGCCCCTGCTCACACATCGTTGCTTGTGCGCGAATTTTCGGGCAAAAACAACCCACTTATGATGCCGCAGCCACCGTACTCCCCAGACCTGGCCCCCTGTGACCTTTTTTGTTCCCAAAACTGAAGAGGCCCATGATAGGACGACGCTACGCCACGATTGAGGAGATAAAAACGGCATCGAAGGAGGAGCTGAACAAGAACACAAAAAACGATTTTTTTAAAATGCTTCGAGGATTGGAAAAAGTTGGCACAAGTGTATAATATCTGATGGGGATTACTTTAAGGGGGACAAAATAGATATTCATGAATAAATAAATCCTTTTTGAAAAAATAAAAAATTCGCGATACTTTTTGAACAGAACTCGTACATAAACGTTTGCGATCTCAAATGTGACTTTTTCTTAGTGTTTTTTCCTTTACTACTATTATAATTACTGTTAATTTGTTACATTGTTAATATGTGTATGTGTGTGCGCGCGCAAGCATGGTAATTATATGTCCATAGTTAGGCAATCTACCCTGAGAAAACCTCATTTCAAGTAGTTAAGTTGAGAATAATGAATTTACTTACAATTTACCTGTTTAACACTCATTTCTATCTAATTTTCCTACTTAAAATTGGTAGCATAAGATACCCTGGAGGACGTTTGAAGTTGTGCCACTTTTCTCAACGAGGTGCTGGTATAGCGTTTACCCTAAATGGCGCTAGTATCGTTTTTTTCAAAATGGCAGAGTTGGCGTTAAAAGTTAGTCGGTTAACGTGGGAAGTAAAAGGCGACGGAAAAGCGCATATACTTTGACAGCTCAATTAGTTTTATTTTTGACCTCATGAAACCTTACAAATTGTAAACACATGACTTTTTGTATCAAAACGATTTAATGCAAAGCAGGTTTACCTATAATTCTCTCCTTGTTCTTCCCGCGGAGCATCAAGAAGCACAGTGTTTCCTGCGCCACGTGAACGCTCAAGGCCACACGACGTCACCAAATAAGATGGCGGGGGTAGGAGTCAACAACATGCGAATACAGGCTGAAACATGCTACGTTTCGGGAAGTAAAGTTATTGTTTTTGGGGTATACTTTGAAGTGAAATGGTTGCGTAAGATTTTTTTCTCACCCACTCTTCAGCAGGTGTGCCAAAAACATGTTTGAATTTGAGTGTGTGTTTATCGTTTAATGGAAATTGTTTAATTTTTCTTTTGGATGTTTGGGTCAAGATGATGGTCTATCTGCTTAAAACGCGTGCACAGATGGTGTCCAGCGTACGGCGTTCAGAGGTGCTTGAAGGGTTGCGCACGGTAGATAATGTGTGAAATGTGAATTAAATATTTAATTTTTTGAAAAAAAAATGTTACATTGATAAAACATATTAGAAACAAAAAATAATTGTGAAAATTGTGAAAAAAAAAGAAATATTTTATAATCAAAATATTAATATTGGAAAAACGAAAAAAAAATTATAAATATAAGCACATATTAAGAAATAAAAAATTAACTTTAAAATAAAAAGAACTATTTTATACACAAAACTAAATATTCAGGAACTAAATATTATCTTTGAAAACAAAAACGAATTATTTTATGAAGAAATTATTTTTTTTTTTAAAAAAATGAACAATTTTATATAGAAAAGTACATGTTGAGAAACACAATATTAACATTGAAAACAAAATAAAAATATTTGATAAACAAAATATTAACTGTGAAAATAATAAGAATTATTCTATAAACATAAGTACATGTTGAGAAGCAAAATAACATTATAAACAAAAAAGAACTATTAAATAAATAAAATATTAACTTTGATAACAAATAGAAATCTTTTATAAATCTAAGTACACGCTGAGAAACAAAATATTACATTTGAAAAAATAGAACTATTTTATAAACAACATATTAACTTTCTAAATACAAAGAAATTTTATAAACAAAATATTTATCTGAAAGCAAAATTATGTCTTGAGAATAAAGTTAATAACTTTGAATGCATGTTGAGAATACATAATATTATGTTTGAAAAAACCAGCTGTAATATTTAATTTTGAAAAACTATGTTCAAAATCTAACTTTATACCTGTGTAAGATAGGTGAGATCTTGTAGTACTTTACGTTCCATATTGACTGGCCTAACGATATACAAGATCGGACTGAGACTGAGGGAGTAAGTCGAATGTAATAGACGGGTTGTAACACGAGGGTATATGAATTCTCATTTTGTCTGGAAATTCTCATTTCTTTCACTGGAAACCTCAACCTTGACATTACCCCATGGATTACGACGAGGACCTCTGGTGAAACGTAGAATAAGTCCATTTCTGTCAATCTATCGGTCTGGAATTCGATGATTCTACTCGCAACTAGGGTGACAGCACTGTCAAAATAATAGCTTACCCCATATTTACCCCGATGCCAAAATACTTTTCGATTTTTCTCCACGACAGGCGTTTGAGCATGCTCGTCACCAAACATATATTACGTCACCAAACAAAATGGTGCAGGAACGGCAATATGACGTCACCAAGCGGTGGAAATCTGTCTGGCACGAACAGTAACCGGTTATGTCATAAGCAAGATGCGTATCTGGGAAGTAGACAAGGTTACGCTGACTTCAATTTATGCAGAGACTGAACCAGTGACCCTGTGTTAGAAGTAATACCAAATTAATATTTTTAGTTATCCCAATGCCAAAATAATGTTCGGTTTTTTCTAGGATACACCGTTTAAACGCTACGTGAGCTTTAAGTTATGAAGGGTTGGGGGTAAAATTGGCAATAGGGCTACTATCACTTTAAATTAATATTTTTAGTTTCCCCAATATCAAAACACTTTTCGGTTCTTCTCTACTACACGTGGTTCAGAAGTTACGTGGAGTTAAAGAAGGATATCGGGTTAAATTGGGGCAATCGGGATACCAGCAAGGTCGAGTTAATATTTTTTTTTTTTTTTGATTGATTTATTTATGGACGCTCTTTAACATCTCAGGTCATCAGCGTTCTATTCAACTGAGGGCGTGAAACGGCCGACAAATTTTGCTTAGAGGCCTCTCAGGCTTGAGGTTCTTTTTCGTGCCGTAAATGTACGACAGGGACCCACGGCTTTACTTCCTTTCCGAAGGAAGCCATACTTAGGATTTTTACGCCACGAAAAAATCCATCGGTCCTGGCCGGGTTCGAACGCGCGATCTTGGGTTTAGGAGGCAAGTATGGTAACCACTACACCATCAGGACCGACTCGATCTAATATTTTTAATTACCATATGCCAATACACTTTTCGATTTTTCTATACGATGCATGGTTTAGAAGTTACGCGGGCTTAAAGTTATGAGGGGGTAGGAATTTAAACATTGATAATAGGGAACATCCCTGATAAATTAATATGCTTAGCTGGCCCAAAGCAAAAACACTTTTCGGATTTTCTCTACGATACACGCGTTAAAAGCTAAACAACTTAAAGTTATGAGGGTTTGGGGGTTAAATTAGGGTAAAAGGCGTAGTATCACTATCGAATTATTATTTTTAGCTACCCCAATGCTAAAACACTTTTCGATTTTTTTTTTTCCCCTACACACACAGTTTTAAAGTTACGCGAACTTAAATCTATAAGAGTGTTTGGGGTTAGAGTGGGGTAATGAGGTTACCAGGAATGCCAAATTAATATTTTTAAGCTAACCCGATTCCAGCACACTTTTCGACTTTTCTCTGTTGCGACGTAACGCAAGGAAAAGTATTACAAATTACCGTTAAACAATAACATAACACTTCAATTCAAACACTTTTTGCCACACTAGCTGAGTAATGGGGAGAATAATATCCTACACGTCCATTGCAAATCTTCTTTCACTTCAAACACATATTCCCAAAACAATAACTTGACTACTTCCCGGGTAACATGTTCCAGCCTGTTTTCGCATGTTTTCAGACGTCTTGCTCGCGCCATCTTGTTTGGTGACGTCCTTGAGACGCGGCTAAGGAAAATAACAGGCTCAGGCCCGAAACGATCAGCTGATAGTGGTGGTCTCACTGGCCATAAATACCATGTGTTGCTTAATGTATCTCTGAAATGTATTTTACTTACAAATATTAATACTATGACTTACATTTGGTAGAGTAGATTTGTGGAAAAGTGTTAACTGCGGTTACCATGTTCCATAATCGATATTCAACTTTCTTTGTGTTACGTAATATTAATATTGTTTAAGTATATACATCATCTGCGCTGTCGTGGCAATTTCGTAACGGTTTTACAATAATGTGGCATTATTTACTCGCTTGGTATTCATAAATAAAACAGGCGATACTATTACATTATGTGAGTGAAATTACGTAATTTCATGCGTTTGTGATTAGTGAAGTGATTTTTTCATTTGTGTTCTAAGAATTTATAGCCTGTTTTTGTCACCAGTATTATGGATAAGAATGGTAATATAATGTTTAATATTTTTCTTTTAGGGGTACATACATTTAAAAATTACTCGACATTGCAGTATATTTGGATATCGATCTAATTATGATACGGAAACTGGAAAAAAAAAAAATAATAATAAAATAAAATAAAATAAAATAAAAAAGAAACAATTTTTACTGCCAAAAGTTGAAAACCGTCGTAAGGCCTGGTTAAAACATTCCAACGTATTGTTTAAAATTAAACAGTTCTATAGTCTAATACTTCTTAGGCTTTAACGGCCGGTGTTGTCATTAAAACAATTAAATTTTCCCGGGCTGTTTTGCCGTGGTCCATGGTTTAAATTACTACCATAGCTTTCACCAACTACTCCGGTTGGCATCTTCAGTGGACGAAGAGTAACACCTGTTAACACGACTACAGTATTGATCCGTCTCTGTCTGGTTGTAGAGGACGATCGATATGTGTGTGGCGGAAGTGGAGGGGAGGAGGATGGAGGGGAGGTAGCTGCTTGTTTTTAAGAACCGGTTTCTTCGTCCACTGAAGATGCCAACCGGAGTAGTTGGTGAAAGCTATGGTAGTAATTTAAACCATGGACCACGGCAAAACAGCCCGGGAGAATTTGATTGTTTTAAGTTCTATAGTCTGCATAAAATATTTTGTGAAATCGGTATTGTAAGAATAGACAGAATTAGAACATTAAAAGGAGAATCATTGGAACAAAAAAAAAAAAAAAAACCTAAGTTTACAGAAAATGCTGTGCCAACTATATTTCCTAATATCTATTTACTGTTTGAAAACTACTCTTAAAATTAAATGTCTTGCTGACAAAACGAACAGTTGAACAAGGCTATTCGAGAAAGTTTGGAATCAAATAAACAATATATTGAACACAGTTATATATAATATAAATGAAAAAGAAAAAATAACACTATTAGCAATGTAACAAATTAACTAATTATAGAAGCTTTAAAAGGATAAAACACTAAGATAACGTCACACTTGAAATCGCTATATTTCGAACTCGTTCAGTTATTCTATGGCAATAAGACAAGAAAAAAAAAATTCTGCTTAAATCTTTAGATAAAACCAAGGAATTAAAATCTTTAACTGTCTTTAACAATATCATGTCCCAAATTGAAAATGGTGAAATATTGCCTGCAGTTACAGATAAAGTAACTTTTGCTATCCAACTATTACAACCTTTATCTAATTATTATGAAAACGAACATTTAAAAGTTATGTTCACTCTTTATCTACTTATAACCGCCACGGGTGGCCGAGGTCGTTAGGTCTCGGACTCGTGAGCGGGAGGTCTCGATTCGAATACCGCCAGGACCGTCCTCCCTGACTGAGGTTTTTTCCAGGTTTTCCTCAGTCCTCATAAATGGCAAATGCCGGGGAGGTACCCTAAACTTAGGCCTGGAACGATTCCTTCCATAAAAATAAATCCTTTCCCAATATATCATTTCATCTCATGTATCATCAGTGTCCATCGCCTGTGGTGCCTCTGTAGCAAAAACGGGCGTAAAACACCATTCATTCATTTTATCTACTTATAGTGTATGAAAAAATGTATCTTTTGATTTTTTCACACCCGATTACCTTGCAAACATTAATTTCTTCTTGTGAATTGTCATTGGAATGCAAGTTATTAGTCTAAATACAAAACTTAATAAATTGAGTGACAAAAGTTCCTTAGAATAGTGCAATTTAATTTTACTTGTCGTAATTGTCAGTTTATTTAACTTATGTTCCTTTTCTCTTTTTTTTTTTTTCAAGGTCTTCTAATATTTTACAAATGCTAAAATGTATAATTACATATATTTAAATGTCAATTGTGCCAGTGTGTTACCATTTCTGAATTTGAAAAAAAAAAAAAAAAGTTAATTTGAGAAAAATAAGTAGGTAATTCGATCTCGAGCACCTTAAAACGTTTATTTATAAATGTATTCTAAAGACCTTATATCAAGGTAAGCGGTATGTCATTTTATAATAATCGGATTAAATTATTTTGATTAGATATGCATGTTCATAGTCGTAGCATGTAATAAAATAATATTAGAATACTGTAATTCTAATAAATAAATAACGGGTTATTATATAGGCTTTTAGTATATGAAAAATCAATTTCGATAATGTATATTGCCGGTCTTTATCTTGTGTAGTTATAAACTGGGTTAGAACATTAGAATTTATTATTTATTAAGATATTATTTGAATGTTAAAGCATATCTTCAAATCTGAAAATATCATTCTTTAATAACATGTGTATTTAATGGATGGAGTTCTTTAGCATATGAATCTGTCAAACTACCAATATGATGTCATGCCAAAAAGTTACACGCGCGCTTAAGCTGGTCTCTCTCGTTAGCCATGGCCTTGACCGTGCACGCGGAGCAGGCAACGCTGGGTTTCGTGATGCACCGCGGGAAGAACAAAGAGAGAATACAAGATAAACCTGCTTTACATTAAGACGGTTTTGATAAAAAAAAAAAAAAAAAAAAAAATCACAATCTATTTACATTCTTGAAGTTTTCACGAGATCAGAAATAAAAATATAATTGAGCTATCAATGCATATGCTTTTTACGTTCTCACATTAACCAACATATTTTAACCCAATTCCGCCATTTTGAAAAACGCCATTTAGGATAATAGCTACACTAGCACCTCTCGTTGAGAAAAGTGGCACAGCTTCATATTTCGTAACTTTTAAGTAGGAAAAATTAGAGAGAAAATTAGGGAAATTTAGTATTGAACAGGTAAATTTTGGTACATTCATTATTGTCAACCTAACTGCTCGAAATGGGTTTTCTCATGTGTAAATTGCCGTAACTTTGAATTTGGACATATATCACCATGCTTGTACTTGTATTATATATATTTATAAATATATGTACATGAGAAAAATGTAAAAAAAGAAAAAAAAAAAATTGCTTGTACTTGTCCCCAACCATACCCCGTATACCCTTTCCAGTACCATGGAATGCCGGACCGTACGCTGATGCCGTCCCTACGCGCATTTTATACAGATGGACCATCATCTCGACCAAAAATAAAAAATATAACAATTTTCCACTAAACGATAAATTCACACACTCCACTTCAAACATGTTTTTTGATACACTTGCTGAAGAATGGATTTAAAAAACCTAAATGACCATTACAAACCCTCTTTGACTTTAAACACAAAACCCCAAGACAATAACTTGCCTACTTTCCGGAAACTGTCTTGCTGTTAACGTGTTCCAACCTGTCTTCGCCTATTTGCTGTCCTACCCGCGCCATCTAGTTTGTTGACGTCATATGGCCTTGAGCGTGTAGAAGCTAGCGGAGTAGGCAACATGACGCTCTACCTTCCCTAGATACAGTGTTGTACTTTCGAAGCGACAGCGGCACGGGACTGCGGACGGCGTACTAGGCGCCATTGGTATGGGTTTGGGAATAGGTTTGGCGATGGCTTGGACAATTTGGGTTTGAAAACATCGGACTCAACCCCGCTCCTCCTGCACCATGAATCCTTACCTGAGCGGAAGTGAGCAGTGGTGTGAATTTTACCTGACCGTGGCACATGTTTGGCTCAGTGGTAGTGATCAGTGGCGAATCGCTTGCCGGAGAGAGGCCTTTACTGCAAATTACACAATATAAGCTTCCGACTTTAATGTACAAAATTAAGAAGAAAAAAAATTCTCACTGAATGGTATCCTGTATGAACTGCAATTTATGTAACACGATTTATGTACAGGAAAAAATTTAGTGTTGAGCAGGGTAGTAATAAGGAAAGTCAGTGTTGTCATCCTATAACTCTGTGGAGGAAAGTTAGAGAGAAATGAAAGACAAATGGGAGGGAAATGTAATGTTGCCAATAACTGTTAATAGCCATCCATATACCATTCCTGGCGCAAGAAAGGTGGCGAAATTTCATATATCCACTGGGGATTTATGAGGGAAATTATGGCCTTGAGAGAAATTGTAATGTGGTTAATTAATTGCATTTTTCAATATTTCCAAGTGAATGGAAGTTTATTTATGATTATTAATAGCTTACGTTGTTACTGATGTTTTCATAACATTTGTTTAATAAATAATTCGCGTTTTTTCATATTATTATGCTTGTTAGGGCGACATTTTAGCTTTTTTCTTATAGTCGCGTTGTTTGAAATTATGTTGCAAAAGCGGTGATAAAGTGATCAGTGGCGGATCATTTCCCGCCAAGGCGTCTTTGTACTCCCCTATTTCCAAAACTAAAATCTAGAAATAAGTTCACTTACGACCAAGTGCATAGCGTTAATATGTAATCATGTTAAAATAAATTAGCATTTTTAAAATTAAATAATTATATTATATTCTGTTTAAGAGCTTAGATTCCATTCCTTTTATTTTTTTTGGGGGGGGGGAAACATTACAATTTTTACTCGTACTTATGAGGATTTTATATATAAGCTACTCATGATGTTATATATAACCAGATGTTTCCCATGGATAGCTTGAGGATAACCCTCGTAACTTCTTGCAAAAATAGTATGTATATACTACATATAGGGGTTTGGTTAGGCCTACATTCGCAGCTAAATGTAAATTTCTTGGGGCCATGGTACCTTCAGTCGAGGACAAATTCCCCTCACACAGTTTTGACCACAAAAATAGTGACTATCAACTTGCGTCATTGGAGTTGTTCGAAGTTGTAATCATTTATTTTCTGCTTCCCTAATCATTCCAATATCTGCGGACATCTTTTTTGTAAGGAATAATTCTTTCGTTAAAGACAATTAAAATAATATAGCATCTGTACCTTATAATACAACCCAATAACTCTAGTTGACAGTGACTCATACATTTGTATACATAATTAATTTGTTCATATCATTTCAGAAACAGCAATTTTAGTAACAAATATAAATGAAAGGAAAGGGCCTTGCTTCCTAAATAATACTATGCCTTAATTACTATACCTGAATTCTTAATTATTAATGCATGTTTATTTATTTGAATATACTTTAAATTAAAATGTTATTACAGACTAGATTAGTTTATTGGAGATTTAAATGTATAATGAGAATATAACAAATTTTCCAAAAAGTTTTTCCTACACATTTCCTTTGAAGGTACATAACATTTGACCTTAAAACTAGAAATGGAAACAAAAAGTTTGTGGATAACAGGATAATAAACACAGAACGAAGGCAACAACCATCTTTCATTTACATTATCAGCAAAGTTATGATAAGTATTTTTACATGTTTTCAAAACTAGAGCTAGAATTCTTCAGTAAATAGATAACCATTGACTTTTAGTAATAGAAATAAAACTACTCCGAGAATTGAAGCTCCAGCATTATTCTGCCAATTTCATTTACGCTTGTCTGCACAATTGAACTTATCTATGCCAATTTTATAATTTCATGTAAATTCATATACTGCAGGGCAATCTACTTCAATTATATCCTTTGCTTATTTTGATCAATTTAAATATTTTAAATACTGTACTACAACTATAGTTTCTTTTATCGCATGTATATAACTAGTTTAAAATTTTGTAGTCATATCGAGAATTTATTTGATTATTTATTTTTATATTTTAACATTTAGCTTCACCACCAGCTTTAGCATCTCAGAAAAAGCGCTGAGTTTTGTTTATTTCAGCAATTTTACAATCCCATTTTGTTTCCACTTCCAGCCCTTGTTCTACATAAGCTGGATTGTCACAAGCCGATTCGTTATGCTAAATTGCAATTATTCTTCGTTGCATATAGGCTTTTGTCTGCATTCTAAATAAAAATCAATGAATTTTGAGGGTCTTCAAGGACATTACGAATAGTACTTAAAACATTGTTAAACATGAAGATATAAAGTAGATATGAAATTCATCGAATATACATATTTTCGCCATTTTATAAATGTATTTTGTTTGAGCCCATACTTTAAACAATAATATTTTGATGAATTTTTGGTAATAACATTATAATTTCTAATTGTTACTGTTTATGCCTACGGCAATGTTGGCAAATTTTGTTCAAATGTACTAGAATTTTGTACATTATCAATCATACTTTGCTTAAAAAAAAGTGAAAAAAGAAAAATAATAAAGTACTGCCATTCACCGATTACCTCGTCAACGCGTTCTTTCTTGAATACTGCCGAGGTGCGCCATTGCCCTCTGCATTCAGTGAGAGCCAACTTCTCCTTTTTAGTGAGTGCCAGGGATGGGGGGTATTTTATTCAAGGGGGAAGTAATCACTGCGGGAAAGTGGGGTCCGAGCGCCCTTCCCGGCATTCGCCGGGACGAATGGAATGGACGACCTAATAAATATGTCGAGTTAGGGTAATAGCGGTAGTAATGTCTGTTTTCACTCTGAACATCTTTTTCACTAAATGCTGCAGTTTTTCAAACCAACTGTATTTAGGGTAACAGTGAAAGTATCAGCTCATTTTGTTTCGCAGTAAAGAAAGGGTAATCGAGAAGTCGCTCCGCAGCCATTGTATAGCTGAGATTTCACTAAAAAAAAAATTCGGGTGGTAGTATTGACCGCGCTCTGAGCATGTAGTTATTGTGCTCACTTAACCATTAACATAAACACATATTCCAAAGTCCAAACCTTAGCATTGGTGGGCAGATAATCTTTTAAAAACCTGTTTCGAAGGAAGGAATGTCAGAAATGTAGAATGTAGCAACTTTCTCCTTGCGGTGCACATCATCCGAGTGTGGAGGAACTTGTCGATTACTCGTTATATATGATATAGTTTACAATAAACTTTTTTTAAAATAGCACTAGATGGTTCCAATGCACTCTTATCTATTCCATTTATTTTAAAGCATACTGTGGTATATAATAAATTATGGAAAATGTGACTGTATTTTACGTACAGTTTATTTCGGCTGACTTCCTTTCGTTAATTTTCCACTTAACATTTCCTATTACTCGCTTTCTGAATATTAGTTTACTTCTGTAATAAACAGTCCTGATATTGCACCGCCGATCAGGGTAAAATCTTAATAAAGTGACTGTGAGAAGGTGCATATATCGTTTAACTTATCCAACGTTATACCACAGTGCATAGAAAAACGCCGGGCAGTTATAAAGGTCCTTAGTCTCATTAACACAAGGATGTTAAATGTAATTTAAGAAATACACAGAGAAACACATTTAAAAGTATAAGTTTGCAAGTCGGCTGGCCATAGTGTGGCCCATCATTCTCCTCCGCCTAGTTAGCTGTTTGGCAAACAGTTTTGATTAGGGTTTATTAAGAGCAGTACAACAATGTGTTGTTTGCACCACTGCGTCATTGTGATACCTGTTGAAGACGTACATAAAATGCAGATAATCGTACAAGTATAGCGATACAAAGCAAATATTTAGGAGAAATTTTCCTCCTGCCCAGTTCCAACTCGAATAACACCGGTAAGTTTCATAAAGCGGTTCCCTGAATGAGCGAGGACACAAAGAGCAAACATTCCATAAGCTTACAAAAGAAGTGCTTCATAGGCTGCTCATTCCCAGGTTTAATTTTGTAATTATTTCTATCTCGCTTTGTGGATATACACGTTCAAACGGCAAACGGAGTGGAGTAAGTTAATGAAAGAAGATGCTAATGGTAGCATTGGGGTCTGGCCATTGAGCAGCTATTTTACTGGTCATCATTTTAAATAATGACTCATTGTGCATACACATATAAATGATACCCTGCAATAAATAAATATACACTGAGAGTGCCAAAAATGTATACACAATTTCACAGTAGTTATCTATTTAATTTATTTCAAAGTTGGAACGAAAAACAATAATAATGTGTAGTGTGATGCTCTGTAAAGAAATGTGACTCATATTACCTTGTAGCTACAGCAAAATGGAGCCAGGATTAGCGTTTGAACAGCGGAAAGCCCTTTTGAAGCGGTATTGGAAAATGTTGAAGTTCAAAGGCAATGGAGACACCAACGAGAGTAACAATGGCACGTATTCGATACAAATTTGAGACTCATGGTACCGTATGCGATGTTCACAAGGGCAGATCTGGGAGACCTCGCTCAGCAACAAGCTCCGCGCACTGGATCCAAGGCACTGGATAGGACGAAGAGTTCCGATTGAGTCCCACCGCGTTCTCGGGTTCTAACTCCGTTGGACTTCTACCTATAGAGAACTCTTAAGGATGATGTATACTATAGAAAACCAGCTACACTGGCAGCACTTCGGGAAGAAATTGAAACGGCATGTGCTGGAATCGCTGAGGACACTTTCGCAATTGAGCAACTTTTGTAACAACAAAAATCTAAGATGATTAGTGTTCATCATTATCTGTTTGTGTGAATTCAGTTTGTTATGTTAACTCAATTTTTTCTTTGTTGAAGTGTGTATACATTTTGGCACCTACTATATATATCATGAATGCTGTACATAGCCTGAATTTGAAAATGTGAAGAAATGGTCTAAACCTTTAGTTATTAAATAAATAACTTTAATGAGTTTATTAATAATAATAATAATAATAATAATAATAATAATAATAATAATAATAGGGAGAATTAAGACATGCACGATTCGTATTCAAAACGCAACTATGAACGAGAAAATTGCAAAGAGAACAAAAAAGAAACAAGTAATATAATAGAGAAAAAATAATTAAAGAAAAGTTGTGTTCAACATCCAGAATGCTCACACCTACCCTAATCTCCCGCAATGGGCTGATAAGCGCGTCACTGCTAGGATTACCCTACTTTCTTTTTTTTTTTCCCCTTCTTTTTTTTTTCCGTGCGGAACAAGCTGATGAGCCCATTCCACTCTCTCTCCAAAATATAATCGCCATGATGAAAAGGCAAAGGCTGGACGTTGCTAAAGTTCTTTACAGCAAAGTGGTTTTGGATATAAATTACATCTCTCCTACTGGCCTGCCCTCTGGAAAGTCTTTCTCGTCAAAGTGCTAAGCTTGTGATGACCTGGTGATACCTTCACGCCGAAGGTATTACATGTAAAATTATAATAATGATAAAGAAAAAAAAACAACAAAGAAAGAGGAAATAGGAGGAGAAAAAAGAACACTGTATAGCTTAGAAAACCCCCCTGCCAAAAAAAAAAAAAAAAAAAAAATGAAGTTAAGACATAGAAAAACCGCGTAAAGAAAAGGAAGTAAAAGGGTGAAACAAAAACGAATGATGACAAAGAGGAGAAGATGAAAGAGAGGTTAACAGGAATACACTTTAGAAGTGACAATTTATCAATGCATATCTTACGAGAACATGTAAAGATTTAAGTAACATATATATTGTTACACAAATTGTACACAATTAAATATTTAAAAGTTTATCTATTTAAGAAGATTTCTGTTCCATATAACAACTTGACAGCGCACTTAAATATTATTCATTCTGCATTACAAAAGACATTGCTAAGCATAACCACTTGAAGATAAAATAGTCTCTTTCTTTGAGATGGTCCTTTGTTACGAGTTTTATTTGGAAAATAGACTACCAAAATAGGATAATTCAGTACTATTTGTGACATCCTAGTACTTCTATTATTAAGTCTCCAGTATACATTATCTTCAGGCAACAAACTAAATCTTTGAAACTTTTTGAACACTGTTTAAATTCATGTAAAATGACATAAATTCAGAGTTAATTCTGCATAATTAATGACCGTGCCTATCATATTTTCAGAGCTTAACCTGCACAAACTCTAAATTTAAATGTATTTTAATTTGTTTTTAATAATAGTACATATTACTTTTTCAAATTGATCAGAACTTAAGGGATTTACAGTGCAGAAAATAGATATCAAATTGTTTGAAAACAAAGCGAAACGCCAGTTTGTAATAGAGGCTAAAGGTACATAGATTTAGCTATAAATCTTGTCCCTCATGCAGTGGTTGACTTTTCGGCGTATTGTAGTCACTGCAGTACTTAACTCTGCTTCTTCTCCCCCCCACTTGTATATTTTGAACGCCACTTTCTGAAAAAGTTATTCATTTGCAGTTATGATAGCACATTTTACCTTAGAGAAAAACTGTTGTGCAACCCAGTGTTTGAAATCGTGCTCATGAAACTGTTGATATAGGTGTAGTTCATGCGGGCGTCATTGACTTCCCTTTAACAATTGTAATATTGGAGTCCTTGAAACATCCGGTTCAATGGCTGCTCTTTAACATCTCAGGTTATCAGCGTCCAATTCAAATCAGGGCGTGAAACGGCCGACAAATTTTGCTCAGAGGCCTCTTTTTAAATGTATGACACGGGACCCACAGCTTTATTTTCCTTCCGAAGGAAGCCGTACTTAAGATTTTAACCCTCCCCCCAAATAAAATCCAACGGTCCTGGCCGGGATCGAACCCGCGATCTTAGGCTTAGGAGGCAAGTATGGTTACCACTACACCACCAGGACCGACTTGAAAGGTGAGATCATTGATAACAACAGTAATAATAATAGTAATAATAATAGGTAATGTGACAAAGTATAATTAAACATACCAATAGTAACTTGCTTTGCATACTAAATTATATCGTAACAATAGATAGCATTGCCTCATTTCAGAGTTTATTGCCACCCTAGACTTGTCTGCGAAATACAGCTTAACATTCTGCCAAACTTAAGGATCGTCTTTTCACAATGAGTCGCCAACTCTTACGTTGAAGTACGTTTGCTAAAAGAAGGCTTCATATGAAAAAACTCTCAGAAAACAGCCTTAGGGTCTCAGCTACATTTTGTATCATTTATCAAGGATAAGTTGCAACACCACGTTAGTGACTTCTCGGTTTCTCTGTGTGTCATATTGCCCCTTGAAGTGAGACAACCCTTTTTGCACCTACGTAAGCGGGAAACATAAAAGCCCAGAGAACGGCGTGCTTGGGTCGTCTAATGATGATATGGAACGAGACAGTATAACATCTCTCAATTCTAAGGTCTCTTTCACAATGAAAATTAAACATAACGTAAAATTAACCGTAAAAGCTGGATGCTATGTATTGTAATGGAACCATTCACGTAAACATAAAAATAAATGCACAATTAGACGTAAATTTAGAAGCTTGCAAGGTCCAAAGTTTTGCGTCTACGTCTAACTTAAACTTAAGAAGTCAGCCAATCAGAACACAGCTGCTCTGTTTGTAGAGCTCTATGGTATAATTTATCTATACACTAAGTACGGAAATCAAATGCAACTCTTGCCTCCTGCTGCTTTCCCGAGTGACGGCGGAGAGAGCCGAAGGTAGTACCACAGAATGCGCTATAAATTGTTGTTTATAATTTTTTTCTGCAGCAATCAAAGGAGATTTGCCACCATTACAATGATTTACTCGCTCTTATCAGTTTATATTTACGAAAAACCACGAGTCCACCGTTTACAGGATATACCCGAGGTTAGCGTTAATATAATTATGAATTGAATTAATTCCGAATTCCAATAAGAGCAGATTTGCTCCCGTTACAATATTTTACCCGCCTAACAATTCTTTACCAATTTATATTTAAAATTTATGGAGGATAACGCACAGTTTACATTATGTTTAACAAAAAATAATACATGCACCATTTACACTGCGACCACGCACAGTAGTTCGGCTCTCTCCGCTGTCGCTCGGGACTTGCAACAGCTAGCAGCAGGAGTTGCACTTGATTTCCGTGCTCCGTGTTATAGTAAAGAGAGCTGAAGATCAGTGACTCTGTAGACAGATGGCGTCGATAGACAAAAGATTAATTGTATTATAAGAAAGCTATCCTTGCTCATATTACTCCAAGAAAATTAGTTACTGCACTTTACATATGCATAAACGCTACCGCCTTCTGCTCTGAAGCAGCCATTTTCAATCAGCTGTTAGTTGATCTTCGCTTGTTCTTATTTTTCATTGGTTAATAGATACGTGTGCGTCTTTCATTGTGAATGCCGACATAATACTAAGTTTACGTGCTACATCTTATTTTATTATGTTTTCGTTTAATTTTCATTGTGAATGGGGCCTAATTTACCGTTTGGTTTAAAATTCTGTAATGAGAAGGTAGGAACTTTTAGCTCATGTCGTTGATAAGGTAATTACTATAGGATGTCTCATCAATATGACAGACAAACACTGCCATTCAACATTTAAAAACATCAGGCAAACGTCCTACGCGCTTCAATGGCAAACCTTCGCTCTGTTAGCAACTTTCACCGGCTTTAGAGCAAAGCTCCGGCTGAATTTTGCCCATGACATGTGTAATTTCTGCCTTACCTTGAATTGAGGGATGGTTACATACTCCGACAAAAACAGTCACATGGTGTTAAAAGCGCATGACCTCGGTGGCCCATTTGATCGCCGTTGCGACGTTGCGAAAGTGGTAAAAGTTCGAAACTGCAAAAAGTCCTTCGGCTTCAGCTTTGGTATTAATTCGATCTTAAAAGGATGCATATGCAGATCTATTGATCTATTTCAGGCTAAATTACTAAATGCCAGATGAATAATATTTATAAGTTTATGTTTAGTTCGTTCTCTTTTAATAACAAGGCTGCGCATAGTTCCCTAAAGGAATTGTTTTCATCTTGTAATCTGTTGACCAACACTATTCTTATGAATATGAGAATTCACTGTACTAAATGAGAGAACCTTGTTTCTGATGTTACTGTATTTCTTCTATTATTGTCTTTACTTGAAAGTTCTTGTTCACTTTTCAGTCGATCTTGCCTGTTACTCTCCTTAACTGTAATAAAAGCCTCATTTCGTGTGTTTACGCTCTTTTGTCCTATTGTCTTAATATCTGATCTCAGTGACATTTTCCAACGGTGGTGTAGATATAATGTCATGTATTCTAATTAGTAGGTCATTTCTCATAGTTTTCTGGCAACAAATCGTTGAGTCTATTGTATTTCTGAATATTTTCATCTAAATCCGCATTCATTCGATTAATTGATAGGTATATTCCAAATGCTTAAAGCATTTTACTTTTTTGTATCAATTTCAATGAATTAATATTTACATCTTCCTAAGTGCTAACTCTGCATAGTAAAACTTTAGTTTAATATGTCGATATCTCATGTTAGAAATTATTAGAACCTTGTTTAAGTTAATTCCATTTCGTTGTTAGTCATTTTCGGAATTAGGAATTAGGCGAATAAGAGTGTAATAATGGTGGCCCTGGCGATGTAGTGGTATCCATACTTGCCTTCTAAATCCAAGATAACGGATTCGATCCCGGTCAGAACCAATGGATTTTTTCTAGGGTAAAAATCCTAAGTAAAACCGCGGGTTCCGTGTCGGCAGTAAAAGAACCTCAAGCCTGAAAAAAGAGCAAAGTTTATCGGGCGTTTCACTCCCTGATTTGAATGGGACGCTGATGACCTGAGATGTTAAAGAGCGTACCAAATCAAAGGTGTGTTAAAATGAAAATTTCGTAGATAAGTCCATTTTCACTGATATATGATAGACCTCTGGCTTGTCTAAGCCCTTTTGCTCACTAATAGTAAGTACTAAGTTTTAATATCCTCAATAGAGAATATTCAATTTTATAATATAGTGATTTAACAGCCTTAATTAATTTAAATGGAACATATTTCTCCCAAATTGAACATTTCGAAATAGAAATATGATATAAACTAACATGAAGTATTCCCTTTTCTTCTCACAAAACTAAAGGAAATAACTGGGTGTAAATTATCGATGGGAAGGGTAAGTTAATAATTAATGTAGTCTATTCATAATATTTATACACATTACTGTATAAATAGCATAATTACTATTAATTAATGTCTGATCATCGTCAGTCCTGTTGGTATAGTAGTAACCATTCTTGGCCCCTAAACCCAAGATAGCGAGTTCTAACCCGGCCTGGACCGATGTATTTTTTCGGGCGTAAAATTCCTAAGTATGGCTTCCTTCGGAAGGGAAGTAAAGTCGGGGTCCCGTGTCGTACATTTACGGCACGAAAAAGAACCTCAAGCCCGAAAAAGAAGCCTCTGAGAAAATTTTATCGGCTGTTCACGCCCTGGGATGCTGATGACCTGAGATGTTAAAGAGCGTCCGTAAACAACAACAACAACAAAAAAAGAGTAATTTCTAAATAAGTGTATTCTTCCTTTAGGCTATGATTGCAGAATGTTAAGGTTCGATGCAGGTCATGTGCATGTTATTATTAAGCAATCCAATTTATGCTCAGTAAAAAAGAGACTGATAATCACAAGTGACTATGAAATGAAAAAACGAGGACAGGCACTTATTCTTTTATAAGAGTCTTTATTACTAAGTGCACAAATGCCAGGCAATCTGAGTACCGCAGATAGCAGAGGTTCTGAGTCCTCAGTTGTTCCTTTCTGATTCCCTTTCCTTTCTTCCTCACTTTTATGCAAAGGCAGACGCTGCATTACTAGAACACTCGTAGCATTGACATTGCATTCTTTATTTGCTTTCTTTCTGTGCCCGCTGAATCCTTTATAGCACTTTCTAGTGACGCACTCCTTGATGCATGACCATATCATCTATCTCTCCATAAACATAAAAACGTATGGCATTCTGTCCTCTTGTACTTTTTTTATTCTGCTAATATTCCTCTTCAACTGGCACTTTTCCACCAATGTGTGAATTATTTTATCGCCTTTAAGTTTTGTATTACGAGTTTAAAATTAACCCATAAATTATACATTAAGAGCGAACGAAAAAAATATCATCTAGTCTACAAATAGATGTGTAATTGCCGAGCAGTACTTAAATACATTTTCAATAATTTATTTCCTTTGTGATATATACATCATATCATTTACAGTAGGAAAACTTTGGATACTAAATAGAAATTAAATTTTCTAAATAATTTTGGAAGAGGAAGAGAAAATGAAAACATATCAAGAATACATCTGCAGAAGAACAAAAAGAAAAATATTGTAAAGTTGAATAATCATCAAAATAACTTCCCAGTTTAATTTAAAACTTAGAAACTTAATTAGGGATTGTGGTGCCATGAGCAACTAAGATTAGGAAGAAACATGGGCATAAAAGGGACTGGAAACGATAAGGCTGGGTTCTATTTCTATAGTGGGTTAAAGGAATGCAAAGAGTAAACGAAGGAGAGTTAAGAACTTCTTGAGAGATATGGGCAGATAACGAACAGTTGCGTAATGCATGGAGTAGTACATTAAAACAGCCAGGAGTTTGCGTATTTCAGACAAACAGCATTGCGGATGATGAAAGGTATGCAATGAATAGCGAGAACGGAGAATCACATGTTGACCTAATGAAACGATACAGAAAAATGGAGGGGAAAGCATCTCCATGAAACTTTACCGGATGGAACAGAGGGAGATGGTCATGCTGGGAGATAAATGTTTGATGAAAGTGAGGCAGCTCAGGTCTGAAAAGGCTGATAACAAGAAGAAGAAATTTTGAATGATGTTTAACTTCCGTTTTTACTATTGAAGCACCGCAGGCAATGAACACTAGTGATGTGAATGCATGAAATGAAATTATATATTGAGAACGGATTTTTTTAAGGAAGGAAACGTTCCAGGCCTAAGTTTAGGGTACCTCCCCGGCATTTGCCATTTATGAGAGGAGGAAAACCTGGAATAAAACTCAGCCAGGGAGGACGGTCCTTGCGGGATTCGAACCGCAGACCTCCCGCTCACGAATCGGCGCCTTAACGACCTCGGTAACAAGAAGGAGGAATAAAGGAAATAAAGCGAGTTAATCCAGCTGTGTGTATGACATATCTAAATCTATTTTTCATTTTATTCCTAACAATATATATATTGTAAAAGTACTTACGGTCCATTGAACCTGTGAGTTTGTTGTAAGTGCCACTGAAATAAATTCAAGAACGATTTTAAGCCTAACTTTAGGAAAAATTACTCAATTATTTAATTCTTTTTAGCAGAGATTGAAATTCAACCAAAAACTGCCATAAACATGATGGAAGTTCCCCGACATTTAAGTTTGTATGCACTTTCAAAAAAAAAAAAAACTATCAAAGAGAATTGCTGAGGTCATTTATTCCCACGGGATCAAAGCAAATATCATTACCTAAGTACTTAATCTTTGTCCCCTTTGCGTACTATAATTTAGCGACTTAGATTTCAATTCACACTTATGCACCATCATCGTAGATTAATTCAAACGTCCCTATAATTATTTATTCACCATTAACGTTGCCAATTGGCTGCTTGCATCTACAGAGCGTTGATTTGGGGGCTGTGAATAGGGAATGATGTTAGCGCTAAGTAATTCCGGATCTAGAAGCATCGAACGCCATTCGGCATTCGTCCAATGAGTTGATTGATAAGAGGATTGGAACGACACGCTCTCCTCAAATGTAGTGAGTCTGTATTCACTCCTTCTATGCAAATAGTAGCACATCTTTGTTTCTTATTCATTAACTAACTAATCCATGATGATTTCCTAAACCCGTAGGACTTTGAATTAATCAGTAGAAAAGAGTAAATAATATTACATTACAAGACCTGAACCACGGTATCTCAGCAAATCATAATCCGGATGTAGAAAGAACTGCTGTGTATCCAGGGTCAAAACCATATATAAATTTGCAGTGCCTTTAAACAACATAGCGCAATAAAAATATTATCTGGTGATCAAGAAACACAACAAAACAACTTTATTCACGAAAATAGTAGCCAAAATTTTGAGAATGGTTTATAACTGCCAATTTTGAATATATATATATATATATATATATATATATATATATATGAAATTTCTGTATATTTTCATCTTTTTTGACATGCTTGCTGGTTGGAGGAAATAAGGTAATCCGTTGGTGAAAGGCCTGGAGAGGAGAAACACGAGAGTTGTCCGTTCTAGTATTTCTATTGTCTTCCACGTAGGTGAGGCTACAAGCGGTTTCGCATTGTCCTGTAAGAGGTGTATACCGTTACAATTGAACTGCACATTTTGCTAACTCGATTTAGCTGGTCTGAATATTTCTTAGCCGTGATAGTTTCTCGCTGATCAGAAGCTAATAATGAAACATTGTTCAGCTCCGCCAGAAGCTTAGCAAAATCATGTTGGTCAGTAATGAAATTATTGCTTTAGAAATGTGTATATTTTTCGAATGGTGGCATCGCTCTAAAGCTGAAACAGTAGTCAAAATCTCCCTAACAGGTACTGATATATAATTATAAGAAACTTTTATTTCAGGAATTTTCATTTTATTTATTGGAATTATGTTGTAATTTTCTAGAAGACCAAGGTCATTTAAATTAATAAGGGAGAAGGAGGGAGCAACAAGGAGGAACAAAGAAAATCAGGAGCGAGGAAAGGAGAGTGTTGTGTTAGCTCCTACCAAGATACCTGCTATGAAGTTTTAAGTCAACAATCATATTATTGGCCATCCATCAATCCGGTTACACTAAAATCCCGTGTTTTAGGGCGGAACAGCAGAGCACAAGACTGGTTACCTTGAGAGCACTTGGTTCTTGGTTCCAAAAATGTTGTATGCGAGGCCTCATCACTCCCTAATATCTCTCCACATAAAACTTAGTTAGTGAAATACTTTACCAAGACTTAATTTTTCGTTAAATTTATAAAATATTTTAATTAACCAAGGTGGTGCCTCTTTCCAGCTTCCTCAAAAGCAAAATTAAAAGAAGGCATCTTTAATAGTCCCCAGAAAACTTGTTTGATGTTACATTTGAATCTACCAGGGACACAAAAGAGTATAAAGCATGGAAACCTTATTAAGAAGTCGTTTCTCCAAATTACAAAGATACGGGGAGCAAAAAGCTCCATTTGGCTGCAAAATGAGTGTACCAATTCATAAGTTACACTCACACTTTGACTACTTTCCCGAAAACCTTAAATTTTATAATGAAGATCAAAATGAACATTCAATAAAGATTTAAAGGATTTTGAAACAAGATATCAGTGAGGATGGACATCATTAGAGTTGCTAACTATTGTTAGAAGCTCAAGCAAGAAAATCAATATTTTTACAAAAAAAAAAAAAAAAAAAAAAACTAAACAAATTTCACAACGAAAAAACCGCGATTGAGTTTATATACTTGCTAAAGGATTAAATAAAAAAGTATTAATAAATGGTGTAAATGGTTACATAAAGTTACCAAAAAGTTAGCACAATTAAATATCAAACAAAACTATAATTAATGTTTGTGAACTCTATAGATATTATACGGCCACTTTTTTCACCACTTTTTCTGTTTTACTTTAAGTTTGTTGTAATTGTAGACTAGTACTTAGAAATAGGGCTGTAATTTTTTTTGGGGGGGGAGGGAATGAAAACACCTGAAATTCTATTAAATCGTTAATAGAATTTACTGAAAAGATAGCAATGAAGTAAATTTATTTTCGGATTTAGCACACCAGTTTAAAATTAATTCACTTTGTTTGGTTCAGGCAATAATTATTAAGTGTAAATTCTCAGACTTGTGTCATTAATTGTTGTTGTAGTGGGTTTTGTTTCTCCGAGTGAACGCGTACAAAAATCATTTATCATCACAAGTCAACAGACAATCGAAAAGTTTCACTATGATAACTGAGGACAAACCCGGCCAGGACCGATGGATTTTTTCGGGGCGTAAAAATCCTAAGTATGGCTTCCTTCGGGAGGGAAGTAAAGCCGTGGGTCCCGTGTCGTACATTTACGGCACGAAAAAGAACCTCAAGCCTGAAAGACAGGCCTCTAAGCAAAATTTGTCGGCCGTTTCACGCCCTGAATTGAATGGGACGCTGATGACCTGAGCTGTTAAAGAGCGTCCATAAATAAATCATTCAAAAAAAAAAAAAAAAAAAAAGATAACTGAGGAAGGGGACAAGTGGCTAGTTGCTATTCTTTCTGATAATCGCCTAGCTTATATGGAATCCATTTATTAATCTTATGCACTCTTCTCATTTCTTATCGGCATGTACGAATTTCTACATGTAATGTGAAACTTTTTCGCAACTTTTTGACATGTCTATCTCGAATCAGACAACATATCAAGAACATGCCTGCGTCATGGAGAATCCATAGAGAATGAAACATTCTGAACTCTTGCGCTGTTCCTTCACATATCGATTCTTCACCAAAAGCAAGATAAGAGGGCTGGAAACGAAAATAAAGGCAACATATTTATAAGTAAAACTATATATGCTAGAACCTGAAGAATTTTACAAGCCTTCATGCCGTGCCACATTTATCATCCGCTGTCATACTTCTGGAATATTGATATCCACAACAATTGACGGTCTGCAAAGGAACTAGACTGCTTAGGGACGTATTGCCAGGAATGGGAATGGCAGTCAATGAGCAAAAGACCAAAATAATGAACGGTGGTGTGTACAGCAGGGAAGAGAGGTGGGAGTATGCAGGTCAGGCACTGGAAAATGTTAAGAAATTCACTTACTTGAGAGTCACTTAGATATGAACGGGAACTGGGCAAGACACAAAGACAACACAAAATGGAAGTGATTAATTAAAAATATAGAGGCATTAAAAATCTTAGTAAAAATATCGGAAACTCCACCTAGAAAAAGGAGTTGCTGTACAGGGCGGTTGTAAGGTCAACTATGGCGTACGGGGCCGAAATTTAGGGCTGGGAAAACACCAAGGAACTTAATCAGGTACTAACATAGTTACTAAAACGGTTGCTACAAGTAGGGAGGAGTACAGCAAATTGTGGGGCTCTTAGAGAGTTTGGTATTTCTATCGAAAGTGTGAATTTAAAAATAAGAACAATTAAGTACTCCTATAGCGCATCAAAAATAAGGAAAGGCTTAGACAAAAAATGGATTGGGGTATATTGGGTTAAGGGGAGAGGACATTGCCCGAAATAGTTGGAAAATAGTTAACGTTTGCGAGATATAGATAGGCAAAATATTTTGTCTCAATGCGCAGAAAAAGTATCGCTTAACCTGCAGGCTCAAATACATCCGGTGTGGGGGAGGGGAGATTATTTAGATATATGTGGCAGAGAAGACAGAAGTGGTCTTGCATGGTTCAGATTAGGGGCGTGTAAAGGAAACAAAACAGTTTATGCTCTCGGGGCTAGAATTTATCCATTGTGCGAAGAAAGCGATACCTGAAGGCAAATTTTGGCAGAATGCAGAGAAACGAAAATTATAAGAAAAGATCATTTATCGCTGCAATTTCTGAATTCCTACAGACATTTTGACATTTGTGTGGTGTACGCGAAATACTCACACAATTTGGGAATATTTATGTAGAAGACCCGACAAAGGAGATTAATGGCTATAATGAAGAGGGGGAGGGTTGGAGAGGGAAAAACAATGAATAAATGAAACCAAGATTACAGTAAATCAACAATGAACAAATGAAGCTAAGATTATAGTATAATAATCTGTAAACATAATTTTTAAATAGTGTTTAACGTTCGTTTTTACTACTGAGGCACCACAAACGGTGGACACTGATGGTACATGAGATGAAATGACAAATTGGGAAAGATTTTTAAGGAAGGAAACGTTCCAGGCCTAAGTTGAGGGTACCTCCCTGGCATTTCCCATTTATAAGGACTGAGGAAAGCCTAAAAAAAAAAACCTCAGTCAGGAAGGACAGTCCTGGCGGGATTCGAACCCCAGACAAACCGTTCACGAGTTAACGATCTCGGCCACCCGTGACAGTAATAAACCGACATGAGTAATGTTATGTTAGCGTTGCTACAACAAAATGGAGCCAAGATTATCGATTGAACAGTGGAAAGCAATGTTGAAGTGGTATTGAAAAACCGAGAATATTGTTGAAGTTCAAAGACAAAGCAGACGTGTGTACAGAACAGAACCGCCAACGTGAGTAACAATTGCACGCATTCGAGACAAATTTGATACTCATGGTACCGTATGAGATATTCAAAAGGGAAGGTCTGGAAGACCTCACACAGCAACAAGCCCCGCCCACTGGATCCAAGGCACTGTATAGGACGTAGAAGTCCGATTGACTTTCCACCGCATTCTCCGTATATAACTCTGTTGGACTTCTACCTATGGGGAACTCTTAAGGATGTTGTATAACGTAGAAAATCAGCTACACTGGCAGCACTTCGGGAACAAATTGAAACGGCATGTGCTGCAATCGCTGAGGACACTTTCGCAAACGTTGCTCAATCAGTAGTAGTAGTAGCAAACGTACTCAGAAGTGTTTTGACGCCGATGGGCGGAATTTTGAGCAATTGTTGTAACTATAAAGTCTAAGATGGTTGGTGCTCATCATTTTCTGTTTGTGTGAATGCAGTTTTTTACATTAACACATTTTTTTTCTTTGCTCGAAGTGTGTATACATATTTGATACCCTCTGTATTCCTATCTTTAAGGTAAGTAATATTTTTTTGAAAAACCAGATTATCGTTTTGAATAACCTTACACTAGACCAGGTGCATGGGTGGAATTTATATAGATATGTTACGGTAAACAGGAAATAGTTCGTGCCAATAGTTCACTGATTCCGTAAATAATTCTTCTTTGGTGGAATTTTGTAATAAAATATATTCTTGTTAAACAATTAATGTTCCCTAGGTTAAATAAAATGCTAAACAATTTATTATTAGAGGGTAAAGAAGATGGTGTTCACATATACAGATTATGTATTTATAAATTAATATTAATATTACTAAACTATTATCAATATGAATCAGAAGAACTTGTCAGGATCTCGGTTTATCTCTTGTTGGTCTTCCTATCGATCTTCTATTGGGGCAAGGACCATATATGATTTGATATCTTTCCTTTTTATAATCCTTTATAAATCATATTTTTGATATTTGTTTATCTTAGTTACAAGTTATTTAATTATATTTACTTAATGTAATTGAACTTATGCTTTATTCTGTTCATTCATCCTCTAGAATTGCTAAGTCGAGGATATTACTGGAGAAAAGCCTTTGAGAGAAGCGATAGAAATCATAATGAAATTTCATAACTAGAATATTTTGCACGTAAGTAAAATGAATTAATTCATTTAAACACAAGTCAAACACTTGTTAGAATTCCTCTTATTTCTCTGCATTACTCTCCTGCGTTCATATGGCTTACATCCCCTCTTACACATCAATGCCCTGTGTGGGAACTACGTAAGAGGCATATAGAGTACACGCGTACAATGAGGGGTTCCTTGAATGGATAGTCAATCATATGTCAGGGCCGCCTGAATTATAGTACAAACACAGAATACGCCGAAACGAACAGTTTTTTAGTAGTGTTTAACTCCCGTTTTTACTACTGAGGCACCACAGACCTTTTTTTTTTTCTTTCTTTTTTTTTGGAATGATATATTTATGGACACTCTTTAACAGCTCAGGTCATCAGCGTCCCATTCAACTCAGGGCGTGAAACGGCCGACAAATTTTGCTCAGAGGCCTCTCTTTCAGGTTTGAGGTTCTTTTTTGTGCCGTAAATGTACGACACGGGACCCAGGGCTTTACTTCCCTTCCGAAGGAAGCCATACTTAGGATTTTTACGCCGCGAAAAAAATGCATCGGTCCTGGCCGGGCTCGAACCCGCGATCTTGGGTTTAGGAGGCAAGTATGGTAACCACTATATCACTAGGACCGACCCCACCACAGACCTTGATGATACATAAGATGAATGATAAATCGGGAAAAGATAATTTGTAGAAAGAAAGCGTTTCAGGCCTAAGTTTAGAGTACCTCAAGGGCATTTGCTATTTATGAGGACTGAGAAAAACCTGCAGAAAACCCCAGTCAGGAAGGATAGTCTTCGTTATCGTTATGATAAATTAATGTATTTGGCTTGGAAAAGATTTTTGCCATTGTCGTTGAATTTTTTATTTTTTTTTTTTTTAAATTAAAGGTATTATTAAGTATGATGAAATTGGTGGGATTCGAACCCAAGACCTACCACTCACGAGTCCGCGCTTAACGACCTCGGCCACCTGTGGCGGTCAGAAACAGATAGACAGAAGGATCGGAGATGAATGATAAAATGGAAACTGAATCTGAGACCAGAAATCACTAACCAATAATGTGCCCTTTCTTAAAATGGACTGAAAACAGCCAAAGAAAACTTAAGCCAGGCTAGTCAGCCACAGGATTTGAACCGAAGGATACGAGCCAAAGAGTTTACTAGAATCAACTCTCTTGATTCTGATAATTCATAATGAAATATTTAAAACATTAGGATTACATTGGCTATAAGCTTTGAAACCATTACCTGAATTGAAAATAAGCAAATGGCAACATCTTTTCCTTCGGATCTTTTATTTGGGAGAATGGCTCCTATTTTTAAATGTGTATGATATTGCCCCCTTAACCCAACTACCTAACGTTTTTGGTTTATAGTATATGAATTTTACGTAGCATGCATGGTGTCTGGCTGGACAAATAATCATAATTCAAATGTTACAGAAGTTCAGTATTATCATAAAATGGTTTCTATATATTATATATTATTATTATTATTATTATTATTAATAATAATAATAATAATAATAATAATAATAAATATCAAGGTATTTTCAAAAAAGGTCTTCCACAAACTTTAAACTATGAATAAAAGAAATAATCAAAAAACAGGATCAACAAAAATAAAAATATCAACTATCTACTTTGCTTTATTGTAGTGACTAATACATTAATAATATATGACATTATATAAATTTAAATGTGAATTAAAAATCCGAAAATATTTCCCCAGGACGAAAACGAAGAGGGAACTTTCATAAATGCAGACCATTATAAAAACTAAAATCACCTGCAATAATGCACGGAATGAAGGATAATAAATAATGAAACCTAACTGGTAGTCTGTGTATATTGCTCGTATTTAATCCAACAGCAGTCCGTTAGACTAATCACCCAATTGTTGAATCTCATTTAATGCCCAGCATAACTGCCTGATGCATGGCATGTTGATGGAAGATAGGGTACAGCAATTCTACCCTCCACTTCCCCCTCACCCCAATTTGCCTATGGTCGATTTCGCTTCGTGGATCTACGCGCGATATCCTTGGCAGGTGTAGTTAGTTCACTTTGCTAACATAGCAAACACTCCCATCACACAGGGGCAAACAGTGCACTTCAAAACGGCCGTCATAAGCGGGCGAGGGGATGAGAGATGCGGCACGTTGGCCCCAACTCTTAAAACCCATCCACTGTGAATGGATTTTGATTGATGGTTTTCGACGCTTTGTTTTGCCGACGCTGTGATGTTGAACGCTGTTTTATGGCACTCAAACCGCGCCGGAGAGGGATGAGAACAAGTGTTATTGTTCGTCACGAGGAACCCAATTATAATTCTCCGCATGGGAGGTTGCTGTTAATATCAGAAACCAACCCCATTCTGTTTGTCTTAGTTCAACGATTTAAACGCTTTGTGCTCATTTGGATTCTAGCCACGTTGTCCACGAGTACCCTTCTTATCCGTTTAATTATTTATTGTTAAGCTTTAACTACTGCTTTGTGTAGACAAAAAAAAAAAAAAAAGTACCACACGAGAACTGTGTTTGCTAAAATCTTTATCTACTCGTATGCTGTCATTTTCGCTTCCATACCCATAAAATACTGGGTTTACCGTCTCTGTGGTCTAGTGTAGCATTGCGACTACTAGCCCTGAGGTTCTGGACTCGATTTCCAGTCGCACCAAGCTATTTGGTTTATTTATTTTTTTTTTTTTCAAGTTTTTTCTCACCCTAAGAAATTGAATGTCAGATAGCTCCAAGATGCCATTTGCGCCATTATTAATTCATTTCATTTCATCCCTACAGACTACAGATCTTCACCTACTAAAGTATTCACATTTATAAAATGCAGATGTCGCTTTAAGACCAACGCAGTCAACGAGACAGTAAATAAAGCAAAATTTGAAATATATACCGGGTGTACAATTAATGCTGCACATGGACATGTAAATCGGATTTGTAGAAGGTACCATGCTAAACGTGCCTAAGATAAGAATAATCCTTACATATCTTAGTGGAGAACAGCCATGTGACTTACATATTGTCCAATATCTAATGTAGTGTAAAAATATGACACACATTCCTGTTGTTTAGCTTCTTTTTAATGAAACTTCATGAAGAGGTTGCTTCTAGATTTATCTGGGATGCATAGCACTTAGAATATTGTGGTGGTAAAACTGGTATGGTTTTAGTTTAAGCCTGATTTCTTCTCTGTCATACTATCTACTAGAATAATTTTTGTGTTTAAATATTAAGATAATTTTTCAGAAATGAAATTCAACCTCAAATAAAACAATAGTTAAAGGAAATTAAATGCAATTACACTTTATAATTGCCACATCTGTAAGCATTCGGAATTTTCAGAAAAAAAATGTGAGGCATAATCTGTAAACTACATTTAACCTTACAGTAAAACATTGTGACCAGAAATAAACGTGTAAGGTTACAATACTAACTAAATATTAACCCGGCCAGGACCGATGGATTTTTTCGGACGTAAAAATCATAAGTATGGCTTCCCTCGGAAGGGAAGTAAAGCCGTGGATCCCGTGTTGTACATTTACGGCACGAAAAAGAACCTCAAGCCTGAAAGAGAGGCCTCTGAGCAAAATTTGTCGGCCGTTTCACGCCCTGAGTTGAATGGGACGCTGATGACCTGAGATGTTAAAGAGCGTCCATAAATAAATCAATCAAAAAAACAAACAAACAAGCATTGGCGCCAAAATAATGACGTAGTGATGCTAATTATATTAATTGTTTTTGTACACTGCCTCTGCAAATCCCATTTATTATTTTAAAAAGGTGCTTCGTTATACAAACACGATTGTCATTTGCTGAAAATTACGTCAGCAATTATTTAGTCCGGTTTTTCACATAACGAAGAGTCTAATCAGAATCAGGTTTGTGTAAGCCATGCCCATGACTGTGACATCACATCTGCATTCCTTGCCAGATAGAGTTAAGTGTTTTGCCCCTGCCATTTCGCCATGCTAAACCGCCGGAACTCGGTTGATCATTTTACACTGACTAGGAACGTATGGCCGTCACCTGATGAAGTAATTTGATCTCAAAATGTCAATATACCTTCCTGTAGGGTGACTTTCAGGTCACGTACAAACTTCAATCTTATAGATGAGTTACGGCTCTTGCATTAGCATATTAATCTGGTGCACAGAAACTCGCTTACCTTCTTTGAATTTCAGATTTTATACAGAAGTCTCCAGTCAGGTAGGAAACTGCACCTTAAGTCCCCGAATAATTTTCACAGTTCAAACGTGCTTTTCCTGATAGGGGTGACTTTTCCATTCTTTACTATGCAGCACGCTTGGAACAATTAGCGAAGTTTATTTTAATTAAAGTCATTACTAAATTTATATATTACTAAATTATTATAACTAACAAATTATTTATGAGGAAATCACTCAATTTCACTAGTTTTGTTCCACTTACTTGAACATGTTTCAAAGTCAAATTACCTTCATTGTCAGCTTTCCAGCGTGGTATTAAGATGTCGCTCTTTGAGTTTTATAAACTTTTTGATGAGGTTACTGTTGTTTGGAAGATCAAAATTAACTAAATTTTCGTTGTTTTCGTTTAAGAATATATTTCCTCACACCGATAATTCTATGGGTTTTTAAAGAGATTTTAAGAATTTTGGTTCATTTTGGAACTCGTGGGTTTTATTTATTTATTTATTTTTTTTGCCAGAAATGGTATGCTACTACTGATTTTTCCATATGTTTACATATTTTTTATATTTCTCTTGTGTTCCTTAATGTTCCTTTTTGTTTTACCTATATATTTATTATTGCAGTCTTTGTAACTGATTTCGTAAATGCCTGATTGTTTTCCTGGCAGGATTTTGTCTTTTGTGTTGGTGTTTAGGAGGTTTTTCAAACTGCATTTATTCACTGGAGCCAAAATAATGGTAGATCTTTAAAAAGGTTTTAAAATGTTTGGTGTGCCCATGGATGGAATGTAAAAATGCTATATATCTGCTCTCCTTTGTAACCTTCAGTGTGGTGATATCTTTTATTTGTTTTTTTTTTTTTTTCAATTTTTCTACTTTTTCTTTGCATGGCCATTTTTCTGTGCTATATCTACGAATTTTGGTACTCCGATTTGTATTCTGTCTCACTTATTGTAGGTTTGTTAATCTGAATGTGAGGCTATTGATTATAGATAGTTTATATAGTTTGGATTGTGGCTGTTGCTTTTTATATAATTATCCATGTGGTTATCTTTCCTAAATATGCCAAATTCCAGTATGTTATTATTTTTTTATAATTTTTTATAATTTTTTTATTATTTATTTATATAATGTATTATTTTTTTATCCAGGAAAGGAAGAACATTTCAATTGTGAATTTTATGTTACTGTCTTGCAGGTTTAGTCATTGTATTACATCATCTTTCCATTTTTCACAGGAAAAACAAATAGGAACATTGTCATACGGTTTAAGGAACACATGAGAAATATAAAATATAAACATACGGAAATATCAGCAGTAGCATATCAATTTCTGGCAAAAAAAAATCATCACTTCCAAAATGAACCAAAACTTTTAAAAGCACTTTAAAAACCCATAGAATTGTCGGTGTGGGAAAATATATTCTTAAATGAAAACAAAAAAAGTTTAGTTAATTTTGATCTTCCAAACAACACTAACCTCATCAAAAAGTTGATAAAATCCAAAGAGCGACATCTTAATACCACGCTGGAAAGCTCACAGTGTAACCATGCTGAAAATGAAGGAAATTTGCTCTCGAAACATGTTCAAGTAAGTGGAACAAAACTAGTGAAATTTGAGTGACTTCCTCAAAATAATATGCTATAAGATACTAATATTTCACTGTGAAAATTCCAAACTATTCAAATCTCTAAATTATAATTTATACCTACATGGAAGTGATTATCTAATTTTTCTTGTTTATCTAACAAGCACGGCTTATATGAGTCCCAACCTATATCTCCTAATGGCTAGCATTCCTGTCGTCCATGTGAGAGTCGAGTACTGTCCTTTGCGCCAACAAAAGCTATCGGTGTGGTTTGTGTAATTAGGCTGTGTAATTGAAGGAACTGCTAATCAGGCTCCTCTTGTGAGCTGTGCATAAGCAACAAGGATGCCCGTATGAGCTCAAACGAAACACACTATTGTTTTCTTCAACTACATCTCTTTAAAATTCCACTGGTCACTGAGTCTACTTTGAAGAACAAAAGACATGCAATGTAACTTTAGTGAGTTACTGCGGGCAGAGCACGACTGCATACTAGAAGCTAACCAGCAGCTTGTTACGGTTTTTGTCCTCGTTCATGTGTTACTACTCAATGATTTCATTGTGCGTAAATTTTACGCTAATTATTCTTCGATAATTATGCAATTCATAAACAGTCTTGAAGAACGGATTTTATGTACCATACATACGAAGGTAGGCCCGTAAGTTTCTGGCCTCGCCGATAAGGATTATCGCCTTCACAAAACCCTTATCTGTTAAATAAATAATTGCAGCTGTAGTTTCCGCTCCGCTGTGTTCAGTTGTTCAGATATAGTTGCATAAATTAGCAATGTATAGAACATTGTAACATGTTTAAAATGGAGTATCAAGTTGTTATAAGTTCTTCACAAAAGAAGGACTTACTCCAAATGAAATTAAACAGCGATTGGACGGTGCATATGGTGAACACGAAGAGCGTGCAGGTCGGCCCTTGGAGGTGCTCGCTCCTGAAAATATCGCTCTTGTGGAAGTAAAAATTATGGAAGACCGGCGGCTCAAAGTTACAGAAAAAGCAGCAAGGTTGGGCCTTTCTAAAACAATAGCTCTTCGAGTTATTCATGAACATTTAAACATGAATAAGGTTAGTGCAAGATGGGTGCCCAGGCTTCTTTCCTCGTTTAGTTTAGTATTTAGTTTCGTTAGTCATATTATTCTGACAAGTTTCTTAGAAAGCATTAATTTTTTATATTTTTTTTTTCCAAATTTGGGGAAAACGAGGTTTTATATTTAAGTTTTGTGCTTGCAATTTTTCTTTCTCTAAACTACAGCGCCAATTATCTCTCATATTTTGTATTCGCTTATTAAGTCATCCATTAAATGTTTATACTCTTAACAGAGTTCCTAGATGTTTAAATTGCATCCTATTTTTTTTTTTTTTTTTTTTTTTTTTTTTTTACAAGATAAAAGCTTGAAGAAAAATGTAGTCAAATGATTCTTTAATTGCAAGTTTGTTACTGCCATAATACCATTAAGAGATTTAAAAGCTTTTGGTATGTGATTTACAATGAACGACGCGGAAACTTGTATGTGAAACACAAGTTCATCTCTTGTTATTCTTCGTGTTGCAGAACTAGCATAAACAAATAAAGTGACAAAACTTACATTTATTTAAGACGCATTTATATAAATATATCTCTGAGATAAACTGTTGCAAGAACACAAAGAAAGTTTGTACGATTTTTATTCGTAGCTTTTCGCTCATGTTGGCATCCACCCAACGCAGTCATTTATGTATCATTCTGATGTTTACAAGTGCACAAGAGCTGTTATAATTTCAGCTCTTTCCGCGTTTTAAAAATTCAAATACCTCTGAGTTATTTTAAAACATTAATTACAATGTTAAATAAAACATATCTCAATATTGGAAAACTTTGTTTCTCATGGGAAATATCCTGTTAAAACACAATTGTCAACACTTTTATCTTCTATGGGACTTCACGTAAATAAATGATACATTTTCGGTATTTGATGATAAGTTTCGTCTTTCTCCTCGTATGTTTCTCTTTAGCTATATGATATTTCATCATTTGTTATAAAAAAACAAACATCTTCAAGACACCAAGAAAATATTAATTAATATTACGTAATTTGGTGTCATTTAAAAGTGCCATATGTAGAAACTATTTTGATAAAGTTAAATATTTGTTAGCTTCTTTAAATGTGGTTTTTCTAATTTGTAACTAAAATTTAGTTATTTATATCTAAATTAGGTTAATTTCGAAACCAATTTTTTCCCTTTCTCTGTTCTTCAGTATATCGATTTGATTTTTTATTTTTAGTATCTTAATATCAAATAAATTGTACACAATGCTGGCGATTCCTTTTTTTTTTTTTTTTTTTTTTGCCCCCACAATTGCTCAAAGTAAACTATCAGTACATTTTCTAAAAACTGTTATATCATTTGTTTATCTCTACTTCACGAATTGCCTGTGCAGGTTTCGCAAATCATCTTAGATTTTTTAAGTAATATATTACTACTTGAACTTAATTCCAGTTACCCATATCGCTCTTATTAGACAAATTAAAATTAAATGTTGATTAAGAAACCTAAAAATTAGCAAAAACAAAATACATTTCAAATTCTTTATTTCCGAAGTTACGCTGAATATAAAGTATTTTGTTTACCATAATTTGAGTCAGTGCTCTTAGTTCCATATCCCCAGTAAAAGTAACGTTTCTAAATGTTTACCTACTACCTGTAGAAAAAACTGCACCCTAAAACAATAATATTTATAGCAGAAAAACAGTGTAACGCAACTGAGCTATAAACTTAACCAAGGGCCATGTCCTAATAGCTATCATTGCATTATCATTACATGACACATATGTTAGTATATTATTTCGTTTTTATGACGTAATAATGATTGCTGAAGTTATTTCCATTTGCAAAATTAGTCCATAAGTTTCCGGCTTCACCGTTAAGGATTATCGCTTTCACAAAATCCTTATCTGGTGGCATACCTTATCTGTTATGTAAATAATTGTAGCTGTAACTTCCGCTCCGCTGTGCTCAGTTGGTCAGATATAGTTACATAAAGAAGGCTATGTGTAGAAGATTGTGACATGTTCAAAAGGGAGTTTCCAGCTGTTATTAAGCTCTTCATAAAAGAAGGACTTACTCCAATGAAATTAGATAGCGATTGGATGGTGTATATGGGGAAACATTCCCCTCATATTCCACCGTAAAAGAAAGGGCCAAACTTTTTCGAATAGGTCGAGAAAGCATTTAAGAAGAAGAGCTTGCAGGTCGGCCCTTGGAGGTGCTCACTCCTGAAAACATCGCTCTTATGGAAAGAGAAATTATGAAAGACCGGCGGCTCAGAGTTACAGAAATAGCAGCAAGGTTGGATCTTTCTAAAACAACCGTGTCCTTCGAATTATTCATGAACATTTAAACGTGGATAAAGTCAGTGCAAGGTAGGTGGCTAGGCTTTTTCCTCTGTCCAAAAGCAGCAACTAGTCATCTGTTGTGGCCACGAGAGAGGTCTTCATACCATTGTTACAGGAGATGAAACTGTGGTCCTGTACTATGATTCATCCCTTGTCCAAAAGAGAATCAATGGTGTGGCGTAAACCCGACGAAGCACCGCCTTTATTGGCCAAGGTCACTCAGTCTACCAACAAGATCATGATTACAATCTTTTAAGACTGTGAAGGAATATTCTTCATTGACTTCAAGGAAAGGAACACACAATAACTGGGGAGTACTATGCTGGCCTACTGCACAGACTACGTGCTTCCATCAAAGAGAAAAGGCGAGGAAAGTTGAGTGCTGGTGTGCGTCTTCTTCACGGCAACGCGCTTGTGCATACAGCTCTTGTTGCAAAGGAAGCTGTGAAGTAATGTGGCTTCAAGGAGATGGAACTTCCACCTTACAACCCAGATCTAGCTCCCAATGACTATTTCCTCTTCTCAAACCTCAAGAAGGACCTTCGAGGAAGGAAATTTAAATGTGACTAAAAAGTGATGAATGCTGTTTATGCATATTTTGCAGATAAGACCTCTGACTATTTTTTGGGGAAGTGGATTGAAATGTTTATTCGAAGATGTGAGTGTATTGCAATAAAGGGAATTATATTGAAAAGTGAAATAAAGCTTTTGTCTTTATTATACCTAGAAAATGGTTAGGCCGGAAACATATGGACCTACTCTTGTATATCTCAGGTTTCATAAAAGTTTCATTAATATAAGGCAATAAAGGCAATTAAAGTGGTTTCTTTTATTATTAAATAAACTATACAAAATATTGAGTTAGTATATTATCCAGTCCCAAATACCGAAGAGTGGGATCTGACTGCGCTAGGAGTTAAGTTTGCTAAGTGGAAAAGGTTCGCTTTTTGGGATCCTATTTGCATTGGAAGATAACTTGACAAGTTTGGTTCTTTCCCATGCAAAGTGTGTGGAAATAAGAGCGCTTTGTTGAAGTAGACTGCCTCTTTGAGCATGAATATATATGTGTGTTTGTTTAGGTGATAATAACTGTATATGTATTTTATTTGAAGTGTAATTTCTTTTTCTATAACTATCTGTATAATGAATTGAATGTCAAAAGATTTATGGGAACGATGTTGTACAAATATCTTTCCAAGTAATGAGCAATAAATACATATTATTATTATTATTATTATTATTATTATTATTATTATTATTATTATTATTATTATTATTATTATTATTATTATTATCATTATTATTATTATTATTATTACTGCCATTATTAATAATTTGTCAATGAAATATTTCAGCCTATTTAATATATTCAAATATGAAATATGTATTTGTTAGCATAAAGTCTTCATAAATGAAATTCATTCGAAATCCTAATGCAGAATGTTTAAAGCAAATTCACCTTTATTTAAATGCATATTCCTTGCACTGTTCACTTCTGCACTTTCAGATAATACTTTGATGAACAATTTAATATTTTTAAAATTAAAGCCTTATAAAATTATTTCTGTAGGACTTGTTCTTTTATTTTATTCCTACCCATTTTTGATTTCTTTATTTATTCTTATGACTCTTTAAATGTAATTAATAACAACTTAATTTTGCAAATAAGAATCACTTACCAGTCCAAACTAAAACTAACCATGCTTAAATTAATCTATTTATTACAAATATATACCGTTAAGTAATAATCTAAAAGTAAATATTCTGATAAAACATGTTAAACACCAAACCTAGCGCATTTAAATCTTTGCCAAATTGCTGCAAGTAATTTTTTTAATGATGGTTAACGCCTGTTTTTACTACTGTGGCACCACAGGCGTTGGACGCTGATGATGCAAGAGATGAAATGATATATTGGGAAAGAATTTTTTTTGTAAGTTTAGGGTACCTCCCCGGCATTTGCCATTTATGAGGAATGAGGAAACCTGAAGAAAACCTCAGTCAGGAAGGATGGTGCTGCTGGAATTCGAACTCCAGACCTCCCGCTCATGAGTTCGCGCCTTAACGACCTCGGCCACCGGTGGCGGCACTACAAGTAATTGCGTAGCTTTAATCCCGTGGTATATTTATATAACGTGAAGAAAATAGACATTATTTAAAAATGAAGTTAGCCAGCTTTTTGCATTTAATTTGTATTTTATAATGCAAACATAATTTAATGACGTAAAGAATTACAATATAATATAATTATGCTGTTATAATTGACTTTGTAATTGTCATTTAGAAAAGTATTAATAAAATACATAGTGATTTTATATATATGTACATTACAAAGTTGCTTTATTTATATGTTACGATGATTTAAATGTGTTATCTAAAAAGCAAAATTAACATGAAACGTGAGCTTGGTGTAATTTTATATTCTTTATTTGTGACTGAATGTATGGTATGTATATTCTTGGGATAATGGCCATGACCTACGTATTTTTACACTTCGTTTTGTTACTTGTAGAAAACCCTGAAAATGCAATGTCCAATTCCAGTGATGCAACTTCGACTACTCATATTACCCGATTTTCCCCCTGGATATTCCGCACAATTGGTTTTAGAACAGATGAAGCAAAGAGCTCGAACAAGTCAGTTCAAGCGTTGGGAAATACTTCTTAATATTTCAACTATACAAAGAGAAAAAGTTTGAAACTGATGTTAACTATATTTGTGTTAAATTAGGAAGTATTTTGTTAGTTAAAACATTTTAGTTTCATTTTGTTTTTATAATGATTTTCATCTACACTGAAATTAATAGTCGAACAATTTGACAAAAAATATAAACATTAATATAATAAAAAATTAAACCATGTATGAATTACTTGAGGTAAGTATATTTTAATCTTTTCTGCATATTACAGAAGCTCACCGCGTAATAACAGCTTCACTGATGATAGTATGATAATGAATGCACCTAGAACCCATTGCAGAATATACATTTGAAAATATACTTATTTCAGTGCCCCTCTTTTTATCTAGATTTTTTCACTGATGCTTCTGTAAATCCAGAATACAGTGACTTTAAAACAAGTGCCCCTCTATGAAGAAAACAATGCATAATATGATATTTCAAAGTGATTTTGCTTTGTTAAGGTCAAAAATCTAAAATACTCAAACACAATAAACCTGCTCGTCAAAATAATAAATTGGAAGATATGTTATAATTTTATTGGCTCCATATATAATGAAAATTCTTTAATATTATGTTTGCCATGAAATAATCAGCTGATTATCGTTTGATACAAGTAGACTGGTTCAATTGCATAAAATATTAAAATTAAAGGATTGTTTGGATAAATTTAAGGCTCAATATTTTTATAAACAACTTAAATGGACCTACAGATGAAAGAAATATTATCATTTGTTCAAAATCTTCAGCAAATATTGGTTTTACAATTTGGAAGCAAGCAATTAAAATATTAATAAAACGCAGAACGCTTCAGCTAATATTTTGACCAAAGTATAGGTGTATTATTCTACTTTGTTACACAGCTTGTTTCGTGAAACTTTTGGTTCAATGTTCTTCTTTTAACAGAATTCCTTTAAAAATAGTATACTGCTTTTTTTTATTAAGTATGTATACTTTGTTTCAATCATGATGTTAGCATTGGCGGATATTATTTCGGTACTTCAACCTATTTTAAGGGCTGGGCGTTTGGACCTACGCCCAGAGTGGAACACCTTCAGGAAGAAGCAATGTGGTGAGGGGGACCGGAAGTCAGGAACCAAGGGCGGTGGAGCACAGAAGGAACAGAAACCCTTTTAAAGCGCAAGCCATCTTTGCACCGCACACCCTACCAGCCCACCATGCCCTGGAATTTTTAGATCTGTAACAGAACCAACGTAATACAATGATATGAATGAGAGAGTGGAAAGTTCGTGGAAAGGAAAGATCTATTCCAGCATTTGCCTAAGTGACCAGGGAACATCACGAAAAAATCAGATCAGGATGGCCGACCCAGGTACTCCCATTGTTGATATCCTCCACTAGTCGGGTTGCCAACTGATTACTTTCGTGATAGTTTTATGTTCTAACCTGTTAAAACTATTGATATTCAAGACTGTAATTAAACGCTGCTACTCTAGTCAATATTATGTATGATTCTTCAAAAATGCAAAAGTTTATATCAAATAAAAATCATTCTCTCCCATATATCATTAATAATAACTAATAACAAAACATATATTCAGCCACGGTTATTTGAAAATGAACTCGACCATATAAATTTTATATTGCGCAACAGCGAAAATGTCAATAACGAAAACAATGAAATATAAATGTTATTACATTAAATAAGTAACAACCTGCTCTATTTAATATGTGTTTTGTTTCATAATGGGAAAAGTGCATCATTTATAACTTTCCTGTTTTCATTTTCTGGCAACATACCAGCGGATCATCGGTTTTAAAACTGTTGCATTACACACTCAATGCCGAGATCACAAAACTGAAACAAGGCACTGAACAGAATAAACAATATGTTTAATCATATATTACCTAAATTAAAAAGAACAGCGCAATAGCCTTGTAAGTTTTCACCACTGTAGTCATAAATATCTATGAAATCATACACTATTGTAACTTTAAAACAATTAAATTACGCTAACATATGGTAATTATGTTTTTTTCGGCGTGGGCTGAGCGAAACAAGGTTTTATTGGACATTTGTGTTGAAAATATGCCCATTTCTAAAAAAATTATATGTTGTACTTTTATCGCATAGATTATTATAGTAATATTGTCGTTGTTTTTCATCCTATTAATACTTTGACAAGATTCCATTTCAATATTTCATTTCTAGGTAAGGTGTAAATTTACGACTTCTTCCTGAAACGAGGAAACGGAACCTGTAAAAATTTCTTTGTACAGAAATATATTTGCAATAGATTTCAATGTGCCATTCTTTCAGCGTAAATCGCATAAATGAGATATACATGAAGAAAATTTAATGAAAAAAGAGAAAAAAACACTGCAGATGAATTTGGACACTCATATATTGTATAATTACAAATTTTTAATGCTAGTTTAAAGGAGAAGGGTAAAAGAATAAAGAAAGTCTAAACATCTCGTTGTTTGTTTTGATTTACAAAATGTCATCAATTGTCCACAATGCCGTATTTCACTCTATAAGAGCAAGCTGATTGCATGTAATATGAGAGATCAAAGTCAAAGTATTGTAGATTATGAACAGTGGTCTTAATTGGGTGCTCAAGTAATGTTTTTAATAGTGTTTAAGGTCTATTTTTACTTCTGAGGCACCACAAGCTATGGACACTGATGATAATTGAAACGAAATACTAAATTGGTAAACAAGTACTTTTTTTAAAAAAAGAAAAGTTTCAGTTCTAAGTTTATGAGGAGTGAGGAAAACCTGGAAAAAACCTCAGTCAAGGAGGACGGTCCTGGCAGGAATTGAACCCCAGAACCCTGCTCGCGAGTCCATACCGCTCAGATAATGATATTGCAAATGTAGTCATACAGTTGCTAGAAAATTTGTAAACGATCACCCAAATGTTAAAAATGAACTACTTGCAGTTTACAGTTGTGTACCCTAAAGTAAATAATTCCTAGCAACGTTAGATTTTTTTTTTTAACGGAGAAACACTAATATCTATTTTAATGAAATATTCCATTTTTGGTTAAATTTGCATAAAGGAAGTGCATAATACGCATTGGAATATAGAGAAGACTGAAGCGTTCTGTAATTTAGTACCCAGTTAGTTTGCTGCAATTGCTATTATTTCCAAAAAATTCTGATAGCAAAACTGCAGCATGATAATTCTTGCTGTAATATAAATCAAACGTACATCGACGTACACAACAAATGATAAAGACGCTGTCCATGGAAAATACATGATACTTGAAAATTGTATGACTATCTATTTCATTACCACAGCAAATATACTTAAAATATTTTACCTAATGCCTGATAAACAATTACAAAATATGGCCTTAAATGAAAGCATTTACAGTAATAAAATCGTAATAATTAAAAGAAACACATTATAAATATACGTTCTTGATACTTAAATACGAGGGCGGATAAAATATAAACGCGCCTTTTTTTACTGCATACCTGTAGAGAGCAGGAGGGGTTCAAGGATTTTACAGCATGTGCGATGGGGTCTCTGGAGGGGAGCAATGACCTTGGGAACTTGTTTCATTCCGTTGGTCAGTTGCTGTCGTCATGAGCAAGAGTGAGGTGCATCCTGCTGTTGCGCAACATGTGATAAAGTTTCTCGTCAACGAGAATGCTAATGCCACTGCAATTTATCTTCGGTCACTGCCACAGTTTGGGGAGAGGCCCGAGTGAATCATTGGTGCCGCGAGTTTAAGGAAAGACCTGAACATGTTGAAAACTGACCCATTCACGCTGCTCTCGCACCAGCATATCGCCGCAGAACATAGAAGCTGTTCTGAAGAGGGTCGCCCCATCACTTGCAATATCTCCAGAACTTCTCATAAGTTATGGGAATGTCCCGTCAATCATTCGGAGGGAGTTGAGAATGCGAAAAGTGTCATCTCGTTGGGTTCCGTGGTCGCTCACAGCAGCTGTGCAAGTTCAAATATCTCGTACACTTCCCGTGCATTATGAAAAGGAAGATGATGCTTTTTTGGACAAAATCATCACGTGTGATGAGACATGGGTGCACTACGTCCCCAAATCAAAGAGGGTCAATAAGGAATGCAGAAGTGGCGAGCAACCGTCGGTGAAAGCCAAGTCACGGCTGTCTGTAGGGAAGGTTTTGGCCACGGTGTTCTGGGACTCTAAAAGTGTCCTGGTGTTTGATTTCCTCCAAGAATGACGCCATTAATGATGCGTATTACTGTGACCTTCTCGTTCAAGTTCGAGACACCTTCTGATCAAAAAGACACAGTAGTCCAATCAGAAATGTGCTGATTTTGCAAGACAATGCCAAGTCACACACCGCAGCAGCAACAGAACAAAAATTGGTTGATATGCATTGGACTGCCCTTGCACATCCATCCGATAGTCCGGTTCTATCACCAAGTGACTTCTTTATGTTCGATCCTCTCAAGAAGCTCTTGGTGGAAGCGCTTCACATCCAACCAGGAGGTAAAAGACTTCGTGCGCAACTGGCTCCACACCCGTCCTCGTACTTTCTTTGAAAGTGTCATTAAAAATTGCCTATCCGTTGGAACAAATGCATAGATAAGATGGGAAACTAACTAGAAATATAAGAAAAATGTTAACTTCAATTAAAAATATTTATTAAAAATATTTCTAACAAAAGCCTTGTTTATATTTGATCCACCTGGGTAATTGGAAATACCCAGCGAAGATAATTCTTGGAAATTCTAATTGAAAACACAGAAAAATACCCCGGAATCCCTGGAGCGTTTTTATTACATCTGCTCAGATACAAAGCTAAGAGGTATCTCATCTGAAGGAAGTCAAAAAGTTTCTAATTTTCTCTCGGGAAAAAATCTTTAATGACGCTGCCTAAACTATTTGCATAAGTAATAGAAGCATTCAACATAACATTTGCAGGAGAGCAAACAATTTTTTTCGGCATAAAATGATTTGCTTGTTATATTTTGTTTCATACACAACCTTTTAGCCACCGGCCTGCACCGGATCTGACATCAAGGCTAAACAATTAATATGTGAAATAGTTCTACATGTTATACCTCAATAGTAGTTATATTTCAAGTATAGAAGATGGATGTACTAATATTAATGTATTTCGTGCAGAGCTACCAATTCAACAGAGCATTACAACTCCACTCATCACACACAGTTCCTTGTTTGTTAGCCTGTATTTGCCTTGCGTGCAGCAAGGGAGAACATTCTTGTTAATATATTGCCGATATATCTGGAAATTAATTACTACTCTTATCGAGATTCGTGCTCAGGTTCAACTTGTAAATGATCTCCTTCTCTTGCAATAAACAGGCTAAACCACAAATGAGAGACATTAGAGGCTGGGAACATGCCATAATTCTCAAGTTCGCGCTAATTTCATTACAGGTAATTCCTGTCCCACATTTCACTACTCGCTACCATGGAAATGATACTTGACCACTATAGTCATTCATTCCTTGATTGTTAAGAATGTGTGTCAAAGAAAATATGCCTTTGTGAAGGTTAAAAGATGTGTATACCATGATTACATAAGAACATAACGCCTATATAGTGTTTGGAGACTTATTCTCGTAAAATTAATAAAGGAAGTTGCAAAACCACTAACAACAATTAATTCACAAGGTCTCTGCAGTAGTCTGTTATACAGGGTGTATCAATAACTCTCGTTCCACGCTTTTCTTCTATAACTTTCAAACTAGTGACGTAATTTAGTGAAATTTGATTGGACATATTTTGGATAAGAGCGTGAAGGAAGCGAACGACGCCATAATCTAATCCCGTTGTCACCTGTTCCTGAAGGTCGATTGCATTTTCACTATCCTCGTTAATAGTGGAACGCGTCGACAATGACACTGCAAGGTGCCAGTTATCGTGTTTTTAGCACAGTATGAACCACAACACAGCGGAGGAATAAGCAATGTTTATTTCAGTGCTGAAGATAATTTATTGTGCACTGCACCTGCAAATGCTTAATTCATTTTCTCGTGAAAAAAACTCGAAACCACAGGACTGTTTTATCCACGAAGACGTACAAAACTTGCGGCGGCTTTGTGGAGGTTGTTTGTATATTATTGATATTGATATTTGATTGTAGTAGTCTTTGATTCGTATTGAAATGGTAGTGAATTAACAAAATGGTTGCATTTATTCCCCGCTGACAGAAACTTGATTCTTATGAAATCCACAGCTAGCTCAAAGTCGTACTCACCGCTTACAGATGTAGTGATGATGTTAGGCTTTCTTAGGAGCTATTTTTGGATTCAACCAAGGGAGAAAAGGACTTTGGTTGGGAGCTGTTAACTGAAATACATGGATACAATGCACTTGCTATTTATTCAGCACTTTGATCGTGGTTTCTGACTGACTGAGTCACCGGTAAGGAATGAGATGAGACTTTTTCACGGTATTATTTATCGGATACAGTTCCCTGCTTCACTCGCGCCTCAAACTTGTGATCTAATTCAATGATCGTTTGTTTCCTCGAAACCTCACACTGTTGAATATAATTTTCACTGTCAGGGCTACAAACAACAAAGTTTCTATGATTTGAGCTAGCGATATCTCGATTTACTGCCGTTGTACCAGATTACACACAACACTCTCTTCTCTCATTTTACTGCAATGGATAATTCTTTTGTGTCTTTGACGCGCTACGATTGAGATAACTCCCGTGTGTTTAGCTCTTAGATATACTGAAAAACTGTAAACTATAAAACTGTCAACTGTATCGAATGTCTCAGAGATTAAGCTATTTAGGCGTTCTCTTAGCATCACGCTACATGGATTCAAAATTCAGAACTTTCCAGAAGCATACTAAACTTTGTTTCCTTATTGGTTACATAAAGCCGGTTTCAGAATATTCTAGAAATCAAACTTAACTTCCTGTTCTCTGAGTGGCTATAACATTTCGTTGTCTTTGCGCTTTCGTTCTTTGGTAATTCTTTTAGAATACTTTCTCTCCTTTTATTTGGAGGACACAGCACAAAAGGGGAATGCTTCTGCTTTTTATCTTACTTTGTTTCCTAAAGGACTTTTTACAGTTTTTTTTTTTTTGATTGATTTATTTATGGACGCTCTTTAACATCTCAGGTCATCAGCGTCCCATTCAACTCAGGGCGTGAAACGGCCGACAGATTTTGCTCAAAGGCCTCTCTTTCAGGCTTGAGGTTCTTTTTCGTGCCGTAAATGTACGACACGGGACCCACGGCTTTACTTCCCTTCCGAAGGAAGCCATACTTAGGATTTTTACGCCCGAAAAAATCCATCGGTCCTGGCCGGGTTCGAACCGGCGATTTGGGTATAGGAGGCAAGTATGGTAACCACAAACCACAGTGGCCATAATAGAAGGGTCTCATGCAAGTACAAAAGACATCCTTACTGATGGCTCCAGAAAATCGCAAACGAAGATACAATTGTATAATATACACACGCCTGTTCATAAATGATTACATCGTAATACCTTATAATTATGGAGAACTCTTACTACTCGACAGCTATAGGAGTCAAGTCTGGATCTCCTGCTACAAACTTCCGAACTGTGCAGCAGAATTCTCATCTCATGGCAGAAGTCCTTGAGTAAACGTTCATATGAAATGTAGATTTCTACAAGCACTTGTCAAAGATCTGCAAAAAGGAAAACCACATGCATATCGTGCGCAAGAATTGAAACCCCCCCCCCCCAATTGCTACAACAGTATGCCACCTTCCCTGTGTATAGTTATACGGTGAGATATTGCAGCATTTAAGTAGGCACATCAATTTTCAGAATACCAGTATTTAAACTAGTTAAAACTCTCACACCATACATAAGACACCTCTAAATGATTTTTCCTATAAGGTATACCGAATATTTATAACAAACAAGCTATGGACTCTCGCGGATTTTCGATATGAATTTGAGACTGTGACGCCCGATGTATTGCTAAATATCTTCCCTAATGTGTAGAGGTGTGTGTAGGCATGCCTTGGTGCTCACACAACCACTTTCAACACTTGTTATGATATTGTCATGAGGTTAATAGAGCACTTGCGTACATGCCAAATACACTGATTTATAAAGGTTATAAAGGTGATCAATAGACTTCGGACTTCTTGATTGGATTGATTTGAGCCTTACTTGTGACTGGCCCTGTACCTACGATTTCAATCGAGGCATCTCCGAGAGGAAGAGAGGACTGAAGACCCAGCAGTGAATGCGCAGACGCATGTAGGGTCCATAACATGATTCCTGATAGAACACTCCAATGCCATTGCGGCCCCTTCCCAAAAAGCTCTATCTTCCACATCAGGCGTCGGGTAGAAACGTTTAAAAACGCAAGTCACCGACACGCCGCACGAACCCACCTCGACCTGGCACTTTCCACTATAATGGAACCAACGGAAGAAAATGAAAGGAAATAGAAGAGCACACGTGCAAGCTGCAAAAAAGACAATTATTGATTCAAAACTGTCACCAGTGTCTCTTTGCCACTTCAAATTCTAACATATTCAAGCAACTGTATTTAGGCAAATACTCGTAACATTAAAAATACACGTGTTTTAATGTTTTTGTAGGAACTTGCTTACACGATAAATTATCCTTAATTAAGAGCAAAGAAACAGAAGCACTTCATAAGTATGTTTAAGTAGTTTTTGAAAAGAAACTAACATAACAACGTGGTTTACCATCCTCTCTACGTTTAAGGAAAATCATGCTCAAGAAAAGTATTCCGTAGTCTCTATAATTATTTCATTTGATCACTTTTGCTACATGAGAAATATAAGCAACATAGTAGAATAATAATATGAGTTTAGGTATTGTCCAATTACCAACAGTTCTCCGATTTTGTTTTATCTGCGACTTTTCTTTGTAATGATTTATCGTTTATTATGAAATCGTTAACACTTGTATGTACTGGCAGTGTATGTTACCTAGTGAAAACTTCGCTATTAGAGGTAACTTTGACTGGGTTCTCATGACTGCTAACATTCTAGATGTGAGCGAACTTCTTAACTTTGCTGAGAGACGTGCTGTTTGCTTTCAGAATTATGATGAAACTTTGAATACTCGGCAATAGTCACTATGCGTATTGCAAATAAGGCAACTTGTTTTACACTCACTCTCAACTCTACCTTTTCTAACTAGTAGAGACATGAGGTGACTTCGACGAAACACATTAAATAAAATAAATAAGGTAAAGATATACATACGGGGCCAAAAATGTATACACACTTCAGGCACAGAAAAAACTGTGTTAAAGTAACAAAACTGAATTCACACAAACCGAAAATGATGAACACTAATCATCTTAGACTTTTACAGTTACAACAGTTGCTCGAAATGCCCAACACCGGCGTCGATACACAATCTGAGTACGTTGAACCGCTGATTGAGCAACGTTTGCGAAAGTGTCCTCAGCGATTGTAGCACATGCCGTTTCAATTTCTTCCCGAAGTGCTGCCAGTGTAACTGGTTTTCTACGGTATACAACATCCTTAAGAGTTCCACATAGGTAGAAATCCAACGGAGTTATATACGGAGAACGCGGTGGAAACTCAATCGGACCTCTTCGTCCTATACAGTGCCTTGGATCCAGTGCGCGGGACTTGTTGCTGTGTGAGGTCTTCCAGAGCTTCCCTTTTGAATATCTCATACGGTACCATGAATCTCAAATTTGTCTCGAATGCGTGCAATTGTTACTCGCATTTGCGATTCTGTTTTTTTTCACACGTATCTCTGTTTTGCAATACCATTTCAAAATTTCTTTCCACTGTTCAAAAAACAAACTTGGTCCCATTTTGTTGTAGCAATGCTAGCATAATATAATGTGAGTCGCATCTGTTTACAGAACATCATACGATAATCTTGTCTTCATGTGTTCATTGTTGATTTACCTGTCACATAGCAATGCTATCATAATGTATGTAAGCCACGTCTGTTTATAGAACATCATACTCCACATTACTGATGTTTTCCAGTTCAACTTTGAAATATATTAAATAGATATCTATTGTGAAAGTGTGTATACATTTTTTGGCACCCCCGAAATACAGGAATAACACTGCTACTACGACACATATTCTCCTGTAAGATCACATACAAAGGCAAGTGCTGTAAATATTAATATCACAACACCTATCGCCACACTCCATTTATAGCCATGTTCGTATCAGAAACAAATATATCATGTTTTTAAGAAGCACCATTTTCTCTCAAGAAAGAAGACTAGCAAGTGGCTCGTAACAAATGCGAAACGTGACGAACTGAGCAAGTTTTGTAACTTAAAAAATGTTATAAATATTTCTATTTAATCTATTTATATATTTTTTGAATTTATTCTTTATATTATTAAAGATAACTAACAAAAATTACAAAAGAATTCGAAGCGTTTGACACCCGAGAAAATTGACAGAATAATTAAAGTAAATAGTAACAACTGTATATATTACAAATTTTGTATCAATTTGAGTATATTCTCCTGCTCTATATTTAGTGTTTTGTTTGACCTGCATCCGCAGCTGAAAGGTACCAAAGTCGCCAAGGTCTTCTCAGTCGTCGGCTCCGCCGATGGACAGTTTCCCCACGTATTCTGCAACTTTTATAAATTGTAGTATACACACAATATTCATTTAAATTTCATAACGAGTACTGAGCTGTGTTATAGGAGTTGTTTGAAGGGTTCCCGTCAGCAAGCACATATCTTATTCATTTTAATAAAATTTGCATTTTTGCATCAAAACATCTTCCGTATTTTTTTTTAAATTTTTTCCTTTAATGTCAAAGACTCTCTAAAATATGATTTATATATTTGTAGACTGTATTTTTCCTACGTTCTAGTGTGATATTTCAACATAATACACCACAGTACATTTTATTTAATTAATAGTTGCGCTTAGCTAGACATTAGCCAAAAACAACTAACGATAGATTTATGCAACATTTGAATGTGAGACTGCAATTAGGTCTGCTGCTAATGATGGGGAGAGATCTGCAGTTTGTTGATAGTTTTCCAGTCATGGAAATGCATAGAAAAATTTTAATGTTGCAGATAAAGGACTAATCGCGTTTACGTTCTTGGTCTTGCATTCTCTTTTGACCAAAAGAGCTGTTCATTGTCAGCTTAATCTTTGTTTATTCATAATTAGTATCGATATTTCCTGGAAATAAAATGATTTATTAATTCATCATATTTTAGTACAAAAATGTAGCATTAAACTTAAATTTAAAGTGAGTTGTGGTTCTTGGCACATTTAAAGCAAATAAAACTTCAGATTTGATAATACAGAGTGAAAAAGAGAAGTTACTTTATACCAATTTAATTTACTAATGTACTAAGGAACAGAAATAATAGAAACATTTAAATAAATTATATAAATTGAAGAAGATAAAATAAAAATAAACAAAATCCAAAACAATAAGGAGCAAGTGTAAATACAGAAATAAAACAGTTCAAAATAAAATAACATATAAAGAAGTAAGTAGTGGAAATTAAAAAACTTAAATAAAAAAATATCAAAAGCAATAGCGGAGTGGATGAGTAAATATAAATGGTAAAATAAAATATAAATATATTTAAAATAATTTAGTAACAAATCATTTAGTGACAAGGAAAAGAAAATTGTTGACCGAAAAATGAACAGAAAATTACAAATTGTAAATTTAAAACGTAATGCAAGGAAGTGGAAACAATTAAAACGTGTTCCAATTATGTACATACATTTGCAAAAGTAATGTTTAGTACTTAACATCTAGTGATATAGGGATAAAATGTATTTAGAGACCCTGTTTTTATGAATGTTTGACACACCGAATACTAGAAATGAAATGTAGAGTACATTTAAAATATTCGAAACCGATTAGAGCGAATATTTAAAAGTTAAACCACCAGACGATCAGGTAATAAGTAAACGTTAAATAAGCGATAAAATCTCCAAAATTTATGGAATACGTATACAATTATACAGTATAGGAAAACGCTAGAAATAAATAGCTTCTGACAATTTATAATGCGCATTTGGAAAGGGGAAAAAATATCTGCTAACTAGAAAGCATGTGTTATTGCCCCATTTATTAATAACAAAAGGAATAAACTTCAAAATTATTGTTTAATAAAATATCTAGCCCCTGTAACACACCGGTTTAAAAGCTACATAGAAAAAGCATGGGAAAATATTAACCTGGGTCTACATCTGGCACATTAATGAGAGTTATACTGTTTGCAATAAAAATATTTATATATGAAAAGTTTAGGTTATTAATTGTCTAGTATATATTTATTCCCTCATACGACATAATAGCATAGGTTGACACAACTTCTACTGTATAAAGAACCATGGTTTGGGTTTTATCTCATTTGATTTATTAATGATTCGAAATGCAATAAGCAATTGTTCTATAGTTTTGAATTCCATAATGTTCTACCTATCTTCTAAATTACATTATGTCGATTATATAAATATACTAAAAGAGATATGCGGAATAGTTCTAAAAATACTAATGAAGAATTAAACAAGTTAGTAAGAAGTTGCTCTTATGATCAATGTTCATTGTGTAGGAAAGCAATAATTAGATCATTTTTAAATATTTGGAATTTAAATCAATAAAATAATGGCAAAAGTAGAATCCGGGGTAGTATTTTATCATCCATTTATATTACTATGCTTTTCGAAATTTGAACAATAAGTATATACAGAGAAACTTTAAAATTATATTTGTAAAATATTACAAAATTAAATACTATATTATCAATGTGAAACTACATTATATTTTATTTTTTAAAAATATATAAAAATTTGATAACGGACACTGGCTAGTAACACATGATGAACAGCTTTACGCCCTTTATTTATGTCTCTTTATACATACATTAGTGATTTAGAAGAGGGTGTACTGATCATATATCTGCTGCAATACTGCTATCTGCCGATTATGCTGCAAGACAGACGGGGAGAATGCAACAGTCTTTGCGGTAGACCTAGACCCACCTTGGGCTGTCGCATCGTGAAAAAGTTTTTACATGGTATTCAAATAGGAGAGAGACTAAAATAGAAATTTAAAAGAATGGACGGCGTACAGCACCACATAAATGCTAAATGAAAATTCGGATTTGTTGGAAAGTCAAGAAAGTGTGTAAAAAAATGTTTTATAAACGTTAGATATCTACAGCTGAATAAAAAAGTGGAGGCTAAATTAAGGAAGAACTTCCAGTATCTAGAACACATCAATTTTAATGACTTTGTAGAAATGACATCACAATTGCTAATGACAATATTAATGGTAGGGGTGGCATTGTTACAAGCAATATAATAATAATAATAATAATAATAATAATAATAATAATAATAATAATTATTATTATTATTATTATTATTATTATAATTATTACTGATGGTGTTAGCAGCAGTGGCGGCATGGCTATAATTCCTTTGAAAAGTATTTTTAGTGTTCTTCTTCTTGCAGAGTTACGGGTCCTTTTGTAAATAAACTGAATCTATTAAGTCGTATCATTATATAAATAAAATGAAGTATGAAGCCATCTATAGTATCCACATATTAAGACATTTTGTCATTTACACTTATGGTCGTGTCATACCTAATCAAAAAGAATATATTTAACTTTAATATATGCAAAGGTTAAGTGAATATAATATTGGGTGTTTTTCTTGGTCAGGTTGCAAATAAAACGTTACATTTCTATACTTACTGGCTGCAATCACTTTCATTTCTGAAAATCTACTAATATTTATTTAATACATTTAAAATTTTGTCAAATACCAAAAAAATATTTGTCTAGATACGGGAGTGCACGAATATCAAGAACTTTGCTGTGCATCAACTGAGCATTAGCATGTACATAAAAGATTTTAGAGTGTTGGGAAGAAGCACAGTTCGCTTGTTATATTTCCCATGTCAAGAATCCGCTGATATACCACTATAAACGTCTCTGCCATTAAGCACGTTTCTGTCTAGAAATCGTTCTTCATGAAGCCTTTGGGCTGCAGGTGTATTACGACGTGTTTCCTCGTAAATTAAAATTCTAATTTGGAAAATCCTGACATATTGAATAACAATAATCTGAACTAAAGACCGAATACATAATCCTATTGATAATTTGCACCACAGTTACACAAGCAAAGATTAGATTACCTACTAATTAGGTGCAATTCCACCTCTCGTTGGAAAGAAGGAGAAATTGGCCCTAGATTATCAACTTTTCTAAAGCTTGTGATTTTATAAATTACACAAAACGTTGGCTTTACTTTAATAACAGAAGGGAACGAATCGAATTTGTTATATCTTCTATAGATATGATCAGAGATCAACATCCTGCTCCCTTAATGTGATGTTAAACATTTCCAATGTTATTTTGAGAAATTCATTAGAAGGGATTTACATTTTTTGTTATGACGATATAGCAACTCTTTTTGAAGATCTACATGATCTTATAGATAGACTTTAATCGGGGACTTGGAAGAACCGCCTGATGAATATACACAGGCAATTACACTGGTACAGTCCACCAAAAAGATTTCATTGTTAATAGTGGATAAATCTCGGAGCAATAATATTGCACAGGCGACAAACTCAGAAACCAGGAACTGGTACGTGTTTAGCGTATGATCCATACCTTTGGGTGCGAATATGTGAGGAGGAATTGAGTAGTAATGGGACAGAAGAATTTACAAATTTTCCCATGTCGTTAACGCACTTATATGCAACCATGCAAATCGAAGTTTATCATTCGGAGATCTCGTAGCAAGCAAACACGCTCGATTGGACATTTAATACCATTAAAAACATTTATAAAGATATTTTGTAAAATAGTTTTGGTAGATATTAGAAGTACTATATGCAGCGGTATTATACATAATGGGGATGTTTAATTAAAATACGTAAAATATGTGGAGGAAAAGATTTAAAATAAGGAAATTAATTTGAATGATTGTATCAAATCTCAGGGGTAAATAATAATTTTTCCCTCTCTGACGATCATTTCCGCTGACTTACTGCTCCGACTTTAGCTGGAATTTTGTTATCCGTAGATAACAGGGAAAGGGATATTATCTCTCGCGGGAAACGTAGCAGAGTTGCACAATGGACCCTCTCCTTAAGAACTTAACTCAAAGACTGATTTCGCTGGTCAAGCATATGGCCTTCACCCCTCAAGGAAGTATCGGAGGGTGTATTTGTTGACAAAACAAAAGAACAGGTTTTTCCGACCTCAGTCCAGGTCAGCCTACTATCCCCTTGGTTCTGGCTGTGGCATTCAAGAGGACAACGCAGTTTCCTAAAACCAATTTTGTTACTGTCCTCTGACTATAGGGAACCCATATAAACTATGCGGCAGTTTATATATTTAGCTCAGTCTTGACTTAATGAAGATTTCTTGCCATGATCCTCCGGCTAATGTTAAGCTGGTATTTTGGAAAACAGAATATATTGTTTCGAGGGAAAAGGAGATGGAAAGGTGGCTGTTGATACAATACGCTTGTTTTATTAATAACGGCCTCGATTTATTGAATTGCCCTTTGGCTCATGAATACCATTATAAACTTATTGAGAAAGTCTTAAGGAGTTCTTCGAATTACCTAAACTCACATGCACTTCTCTTTTTCCAAATCTTCCTATCGGATACTTTTGCTACCCGCTCGCTATGAAATCTCGCGGCCAGCTGTTTTTCTCTATTTTCGTCCACGGCTACTCCGTTTTATCGCGCCCAGCTGTTTTTCTATTGTCGTATACCGTCCCGATTAACCAGCAATGCTACTTTAAAAGGATTCCTAAGACCTTCTCACCCCTATAACAACAACAATAACAACAACAACAACAACAACAAAAATACATAATATGCATACACTCAATTCAAACCCAACTATTTTTGCCTAGAGTATTAGAGTCCGCGAAATTACCGTCTCAACTAGCAATTATAATACCTGGAATAACAATAACCTTATAGCTATGAATGTATATACAGATTAATTGATAATTATTAATTACTTTCTTCTCATTTAAAAACTAAAACAATTATTCAGTTTCATGTGTTATAAAGTGAGATTTGATGTGCGGCGAAATATAAAAAATGTTCCTACAACTACCACTGTAAACACACCAATAGTAAAATCGAGTAACATATTTGAACGACTCGCATAGAAAAACCAAGAAATAGAAGGTAAGGTACAAACGGGGATTGGGAAACATGGGTTGCGCACCGCATTCTCCAAGCAGCCAGCACCTGAGTTATATTTACGATGTGAAAATTCTGAATTTATAGGCTAGCCGGCTGAGCCCGGAAAGGAGGCAATATGGCCTATGCTCGAGGCCTTCGCTAATGAACTATTGTGTTTTAATTCTGCTGACGGAGATATGGAAAGTTAATTAAGCTCTTCTTTCAGGAAACTACCTCGCTGATGATATATCCACCATATCTTAAAAAGCTAAGGCGGGGTGGTAAACTTGTGCACATAATCAAAACTTCCTTTCCAACTTAATGCAACACTAGTAGTTGTTTACAGCTCCAGAAAACATACCGGAACTTTCTTAAAAAGAGCAATCTGTTGAAAGTTAATACCTGAATTCCTCCAGGAACCCCAAGTTAACCTAAGGATTTTGTATAGCGTATAACGCATTAGCATTTCAGTGTGCAAAATTATCGATATACATTCAATCATCCACAACCGACTTTAAAGGGCAAAATATTAATTAGTGTAAGGACACGAGAAATAAATTGTACCCCTTCCTTGTTCTTTTTGAAACTGTTCAATATTTTCAAGTAATTTAGTAGATAGCAATTTCATAATATTAAAATATTTTCATATAAAATTATTTATTAAACTTAATGCAGGAAAGAATATTAAAGTAAACAAATATAACTAAAAGAATACAGGACTGGGCTGTAGAATGAAAGGCATAATCTTGCATACTACCATTGTTTGAATTACATTTATGGGGTCATCTATCTCTGCGGGTAAATTGTGATAAACGTGGTATCTCAGATAACCTCTAGGAGTAAAATTCCAAGATTTCGGCAAATACTCTTGTAAAGGACTATGGAGTTCTAACCATTCCCAACTCAAAATGTTATGAATGGCTAAATATTTATCATCTAAACGAGGTCCTTCAAGAAACTGCAGTAATTTGCAGCAGTTTTTTTTCTAATATGAGGCCCGATGGTTTAGTTATTTATGCCTATCCATGCATATACAGTTAAACGCTCTTGGATGTGTATTTTTCTTTTTACAAATAGACTATAGTCAATATATGAGATGGTATCCAGAATATTCGGGACTGGTGCTGCCATCTGATCAAAAACTTACTTTGAGACTAATAACCGCCGTCACCCTGGAAGTAGTTCCCTTCCACACGTATACACCGATCCCAGAGATTCTGCCATTTTCCAAGTGCATCTTGGAAGTCATGTTCTTTGAGGGTGTTTAGCATAGACAGCGTTTCTTCTTGAATCCTCTCAATTGTGTCGAACCAACGTCCTATCAACTTGATTTTCAGTTTGGGGAATAGAGCGAAGCGGCAGGGTTCCAAATCAGGCGAGTACGGTGGGTGGGGAACAACCGTCATGTTGTTTTTCGTCAAAAAGCTCCTGGTGAACAGGAATTGTGACAGGGCGCATTACCCAGTTCCTTTGTCGCCAAAGTTCGGGCCGTCGTCTCTGCACACTTTCACGGAGTCGTCACGCAAAACGTCACAGTAGTACGTGGAATTCACTGTTTCTTTGGTGGGACGAATTCTTTGTGCACAATTCCCTTGGTATCAAAGAAAACGAGGAGCATGCTCTTGACTTTTCTCTTCCCTTGTCTCGCTTTCTTTGGTCTTGGTGAGTTCGGGCTCTTCCACTGGAAGGATTGTAGTTTTGTCTCAGGGTCATAAGCGCACATCCAGATCTCGTCGCCGGTGATGATCCTGGACAAGAAGGTTGGGTCATTCGGATACGGCCTGACGAAGCTCCGTGCAAACTTCAACACGCTGCGCCCTCTAATCAGCAGACAGGATCCCTGGCACAAATTTTGCGGCGACATGATGTATGCCAAATACATCAGTTAAAATTCGTTGACATGTCCCATAACCAATTCTCTCACTTCATGAGCAAGATCTTCAATTGTTCGACGAGCGAGATGTTGAACTTTGGCAACAATATCAGGCTTTGTGCAGCTGACGGGCCTACCGGTGTGAGCATCGTCTTCAATAGCTGCATGGTCGGCCCTGAACCAAGCTTACCAGTCAAACACACAAGTACGGCTCATGCTTGTCCCCCAAATACTTGCAGGATCATTACGAGGGTCTGCGTAGCATTTTTTCCCGAGATTTGCACAGAATTTGATGCACACTCTCTGTTGTAGTCTTGGATCCATTGTAAATTCGCCACACACTACACACAGAGTATCATGAAATGTACTATAGAATCTCAACACACCTACCCAGCTGTATGAAACTTTAAACACTCACTCATGAGAAGTGCTAGTGTTCCTACCTAGCAGTACAAAATTCTACTGCAACTACTGCAGAAATGGCAGCACAAGTCCCGAAAGTCGTAGTAATTTAGGTGTGTCCATTACTTTAATAGGATAATACTTTCAATAAAATTAATTCACATGCCGCGTGCTATAAACACACATGCATTGTACTATCCATTCGCAGACCGATACTGGACGTGGGATCGGCAGGTTGTATTCTCTGAGTCGTGCGTCGATTATAATTAGGCACCGTGATTCTTAAGCACTTGCAATCAAGTTAAGTACACTCAAACTACTAGGTCAATACAAACAAAGCACGAACAAAAGTCATTTTGTGCCAAAGCCTGACAGGTAAACAAGAACTTAAGAGTGTCATGCGTTAGGGGAGTGAGTGAATTGTAGCGCGTGACTTATTGTACCCCTCCCACTTGTTGCCTACAGTACAGTACCAATATAACTTCATTCTGAATTTAGTGCTTAGAAATAATTATTACTATTTACATGGTTCCGTTTTATTATTCTGTTCGCTCTCATAAAATTTATTTGCAATTGATGTGGAATTGATGTGCTGTTGTTAGTATTTTCAGTTATATCTTTGACAACAATTAATGATTTGTACAATGTCTTGGTTAAGTTAATGTATGTAACCAACCGTGTTAGCAAATAATCCTCTAGGGGGTGAAATAAACTGTGGCATATTTGTCGTATGTCTAGATATAATTTTCTATCAATGTGCAACTACTCGTGTGTCATTATGTAGACACTCTCCAAATATTAACAACAGGTTTACCAATTCGTTGTTCTCATAACGAGACCGCATCATTGCAACACTTATGAGTGATTCTCAGCAAAGGAAACTCTTCGCCCTTGCAGGTCTTATCTATTACGAGCACTGTAAGAAACTAACACAAATGCAGCAATGTAGCAGTCTGTAAACATCTAAAAAGCTCATTTCTTTAGATAATTTAAGTTTATTCAGATTATTGTTATAAGTGTCAAAGTTTTGTATCCGAACAACATAGGAGCTGTAAATTCTTTTGCATGTTCTTTAATTTTAGCCCTAGACTGTTTTGAATTATTGCTCATAAGCTTAACATTTTCCTTAATCATGATATAAAATTATATTTTTAAGACACACAGTAAAAATACACCAACAATTTTATTTTACATTACAGTTCAAACAAAAGAAACTGGCAAAGTTATAATTGAACAATTAGCGGTTATGCGAATCAAGGCAGAATCAAAAATACAATTTATAGAACCTTAAACATGAAAAATATCAGAACATGTTTAATAACCTAATCATTTGCAGAAGTAAATAGCCGTTTAAATATAATGGTACAAACGATATAGGTCCTGGTATGTAAGCGACTATAAATTAGAAATATAGAATACAAACATTCAGTTTAATTTTAGTAGTTCGTGATTGCAAGAGATTTTTGAACGTGTGCAATATGAGACTATACACTAACACGCCTTGTACTAGTTGATCCAAATTATGCATATCAAATAGAGTTGTAGCATAAATTCTTGTGCCGCTCCTCACATTTCAGCGTCCATCACCTGAGTATACCGCCACGGGCGGCTGAGGTCGTTAAGGCGCGGATTTGTGAGCGAGAAATCTGGGATTCGATTCTCACCAGGACCGCCCCCCCCCCCGGACAGGTTTTTTCCAGGCTTTCCTCAGTACTCATAAATGGCAAATGATGAGGAGGTATCTAATATTGGGCCTGAAATGTTTCCTTCTTAATTTTTTTTCTAGTTTTATCATTTCATGTTATATATCCTCAATTTATCAGCGTCTATCGCCTGTGATGCCTCAGTAATTAAAAGTGTCATTAAACACTATTAAAAATATTACCTGAGAACGCTGCACATATGACAAATTTGTTAAACAAACAGGGTAGTATTTACACACATGCAACACAAAGTATAATATTGTAAAGTTCAATCTAATATAATGAAGGGCAGTCACAAAAACAGGTTAAAGTACCCGACTTCTAATACTTTTTAACTCTGTCGCAGAGGCGTTTCGGCAATCAGAATAATTAGCAGTGTCTTGAAACCGATGAAACTTATATAACATCAAACATACTCATATATAACCCAATATTTTATTTGTATTGTAATTTTCGTGTTGGCAGGTTATAGTATTTTTATAAAACATTTTATTTTCCACCATTACCATATTCATGGTGTTAAAATAGTAATGTTTACAGCAAAGTTAAAAAACGAAAGAAAGATAAAACATGCAAAATATGAGTACAGTGTTTGTGGTACTATTCAAATAAAGTAGTTCATAATCCACAATACAGTTTGATGAACAGCAAAAGATTTTGTGATATATACAAGAAAATTGCTATAATAATTTATATTTTATGACATTTCTATAGGCTTCCACTGTTCTAAGATCTTTCAGTAATGTCACGTTATTTATGCGTATGCGGGCATAGGACTAGTATGGTACGAGGGAGGAAGTTTGGGTAAAGGATTTTGGAAAGAGATGACAATAAGAATTGAGGATATTGAAAAAAGTATACAATGGCAAATCTTAACACCAAAAAAATCTCTTAAATTATATATAGCACTAAAAATTTGTGGGGAAGAGAAAGATATATTGAAATTTGCGATAACGAATGAAGGGAAGGGTTGGCATGGTTTAGAACAGGAGTAAAAAGTGGAATAAAAATAGATTCACTAAGGGAACATGTCCTATCTGTGAAGAACCAGTTAGTACTTGGCATTGTATACTTGAATGTAAGCAAATCAAGTTTTGGAGGGAACAGTTTCTATTACGAAAGAGGGAAAACTTGCCAAATGAAATAAGAGGCAGAAGAATTTTAAATTTAAAATCAGATGAAAACATTAAAGAACTGGGAAAATACAAAGGCAAGGTAAGACAAATATGGTTATGGGTGTAAAATACCTAGGAGAGTGTTTGAGAAATGGTATAGAATTGTCAGATAGTGAAAGAAGGATGAAATGAGTAGGGGAGGTAATGGGACTAGTTATTTATCATTAGTTAAACAGGATCCTTATATACCAATAACCATGGTGTTAGTGTGTATAAGGTCCTAAGGAATAAGCAACTCTCAAGGATAGAAATGTAGCCGAATGGGTTTAATTAAAAAAGAAGGAAGGTTTAGTATTGTATGAAGTATAACTTAATGCTGTATTGAATGTATAAATTAATTTTATATCGTATTTTGCATTTGGTTGGATCGGAGCCCAGTACCCTGGATATTCCAGTAGGTACCTGCTGATAAACCGGGGACTGGAAGGTTGAACCAATCAATTTAATAAATTTTGATTGCAGTTAGTGCCTGGAATTGCCGAAGTTACTGTTCCTAATTATGATATTTAAAAGTAATGTTTTTATTTGTGTTTATTTTGTTAAAAAGTCTATATGTTGATGCGCAGGAAATAAATACTACTACTACATATGCGCATATATCCGTTGAAATTGAATTTAAGTCCAGAGGTTCATCGTGCGTGCTTTAAACTATGTCAATTCTTGTAAATTGTGCAGGTGTTAAATAAACTCTTTTAAATTTTTAAAATGTCACATATGGATAACTTTTTGAAAGTATCGTGAATTCTAATAATAGTAGTTGTCACATATTTTTTCTTGGCTACCTTAGGAACCATAGTTTCACTTTTGTTTGAAGGTTATTCGATTGTTAGTAAAAATGGAAGTTATTAGAAGTCTCAATTAGTATTTCAAATTATATCTTAAATATTATTTGTATTCAAACCGTAAACTATTTTCAAGGGATCAAATCGCTTCAGTTTCCTTGTTCCTCTAGTCGCTTAGGCGAATGCCAGTATAGATTTTCTACAAATTTTCCACTTTATCACTTTCATCACATTTCATTCCGATTGTCCTGTTAGCAGGTTGAAAGTTCCGGGCTAGGCGGGCTGGTGCTATGTGCGGTGTGAAGACTTGCGCTTTGAAGAGATCTGCCAGGCGTCTGATGTGGAAACAAATTCTAACTCCTCAAAAAAAGGGCTTCGCCGCCGTCGGGCTATTTATCTCACATCACCGCTTCTGAACCCTGGCCCCCGGTGTCTCCCTTACCCCTGGAGGTACCCCGTCGGGAGCGTAGGCACCGAAGATCAGCCATTAAGCAATTACATACCTACCAGTCCAATCCAATCCGCTCTCAGCACATCTGAAATGGTTCAACGATCTCAAGGCTTGTAACTCTGGCCATAATCTTTGGACAGCTATGCTATGCTATTCTGACAAACCTCTCGGGTAAAATAATGTAGAACATTAAAACCTAAATTTCGTAATGGTCCAGAATAGAAAGCAGAGCTAAAAGCACTTATCTGCTACAATAAACAATACGCATGAACTTCTAAATGTACGTAACGAGGCAGGAAGAACAATGCAAACAACTGCCGTAAGGGGCAAATGGATATGCTGATTGAGTTGTGTGAAAAGGACAGAATAAAAAAACAATTAAAACGATAAATCTGAAAGTAATGAATATGAATTTATGAGCACTCTGTAAAGAATCAAATTCAGGCCGTTAAACTAAAGAAAAATGAATTCAAAGTATAGAATGCAAATGACAGATCATGAAACATGTAAATTCTTCTATCTAAGAGCAATTCAATTGGAAATCAAATTCATCAGCAACTGGATAACGAAATCTGTTATATTTACTCAGCATATTAATTTTGAAATAGCTATTTACCATACTACGCATAAAATATCAAATTTATGTCCTTTGTATACATTTTCGAATCTGCAAGCCATCCACCTATGATGCAAGCTGGCTTTTCCTTAAGTTTTAATGTAAGGTTTCCATATTGTGAAGAATAATTGAACTTAAATAAATACGATGTTTAACAAAAATATTAGGTATATTGGTTCTGCAAATAAGTGCAGAAATTAAAAATAGCAACAACTAGTAGCATTCTTCTTCTAGATGTTCAACAAAGAAAGATTTTTTAAAAATTTAATTCTAAAATTCCAGTTTATACTCTGGGTATATGACATCTAAGACATAAAGGTTCGGCAAGATGGAATTGCCAATCAAGCTATCTATTTGATCTCCATGATGTAATGAAATTTCTATTTCACTGAGTTTCTCATTCTGTATACGGCATTTATTGGCTCCCCAAGTTTAATCGAGAAGAACAAACCAACAAACTGTAACCAAAATATTGAATCGCTGCATCCCAGGGTAGCATTAAGGACCGTAGTTAAGGTTTATAGTCAGAAATAGTAGTCTAGTGGTAACCGTACTTGTATCATAGACTCAAGGTAGCGTATTCAAACCCGGCCAGGACCGATAGATATTTATGGCGAAAATCCTAAGTATGGCTTACATCGGAAGGGAAGCATATTTAAGGTATATGAAAGAACCCCAAGCCTGAAAGGACAGGCCTCTCTAAACCAAATTTATCAATTTATTGGCCATTTCATGCCCTGGTTTGTCAGTCCTGGTGGTGTAGTGGTAACCATACTTGCCTTCTAAATCCAAAATCGCAGGTTCAAACCCGGCTAGGATCGATGGATTTTTTCGGGCGTAAAAATCCTAAGTATGGCTTCCTTCAGAAGGGAAGTAAAGCCGTGGGTCCCGTGTCATACATTTACGGCACGAAAAAGAACCTCATGCCTGAAAGAAGAGGCCTCTGAGCAAAATTTGTGGGCAATTTCACGTCCTGAAAATAATGGGATGCTGATGACCTGATATGTTAAATAGCACCCATAAATAAACCAAATCAATCAAAACAAAGCCCTGATTTGAATGGGTCGCTAATGACAAAGGCGCTTTTGAATTAATAAGTTACTATTTATAAACATTTCTTAGATCCACGGCATTTTAAAGTATATGCTTCATCTAGGGTCAAAAAAGCCTGGAAAGTTTCTCATGAAGTGCTAACCCACACAATGAAGTTGCGGATCAACTAAGGTGGTCAGTACTTGTACAACGCGTTTGTAACGAGTTGGGAAAAGATACAACAAAGACAGTGGAAAAGAACTTTTTACTTGGGTTGAACTGTGCAAGCAAGGACTCTTGAGGGTTGCGGAGGTTGCGCTGTTAACATGTTACAGAGCTCTATTTACAAGAAACACCTTTAAACTCGGACTGACTTTTGTTTGTTGAGGGCAGAGCAGAAAGCAGCAAAAGGAAGGGTTAAAACAACTTTTAATTAAACGAGAACGCTTCGTTTGCTTGTTTATGTCACATCATGTCAGTCGTTACATCATGCTATGCGTCCTTTGCAATGCGATGGGAATAGACACAGCAATAATTCTTACAAGCGAATAACAAATCTGCACGTATTGTTTTAGTGAGATAAGCTCTGTCTTTATTGTGGAAATACTTTGGATCTTAAATTAAACAAATGAGGGCCAGCTCTATTTGGAAGCCAAACAGGTAATTACACCTACTTCGAACTGCGCGAAAAAAGGGCGTTATTTTTAATTTCTTATGTAACTAGTGTAAACTAACTTTGTGTGTGAAATAAAAGTACATGTCCAGCATAATAATTGAAAAAATAACATGAACCAACTAAAGTGTATTATTAAATGAGTAGTTTAAAATTTACTGTTATTTTATAATTCATTACCTTTGCAAATGGAGAAATTCACTCCACACAAATGTTTGGTGTTTGTGAAATGTCTTTGTTCAAATCATGGGAGCTAAGTATGTTTAATTGCATCAAACTGGACGTCTATAATGTAAACAAAATGAACTTAAAACGATTTTTTCGATACGTTTACCGCTTATATGAAGTTATTTTATGTAAGATACAACAAAATAAATGATTATGTTATATTGCTCGCTACGTCATATAGCTTTTGTGAAGATTTTTTTTTATTAATTTTCTCCACTCAGGGATGTTTTACCTCTGGGCTTCAAGACGTAACGTAGCCGGAGGCGCCCTTACTTCCCTTCGTTTTGACTTATTCTTCAACTCGAAACCTGTTCTCTGGCAGTCTCACGGCAGTATATATTCATAGTATACAAATTGGTTTGAAAATTGACTCTAGAACTATGCTTTTTATACGTTATTGTTATTTTAAATACAAATCCTGATCGACTTCCTTCCAGAACAGTAATTCAAGATTTTACATAGAAACATGAATACGTGAGAGAGAGAGAGAGAGAGAGAGAGAGAGAGAGAGAGAGAGAGAAATGTAGACAAAATTGGCTCAGATCTTCATCTCCAAAAAAACGTCGTCCAAATCTACAATATGAGTTTTGAGAGTCTATAGGGGAATATTATAAAGAAACTGGAAACATTGCATTGTCGAGCATAATAGTGTCGATTAGCATGTGCTTTCTCGTTATAATGCCTGTTTAGCCAAGGGAGTGCGACAATTCCAGCATTTTCTATAAGATGGCATTGTACGTACTGTTTATAAAGCGGAGTTGAAGTACTGTCGCCGCGACCTACAGATTGCTTACTGTGGCGTAGCTGCCTAAGAGAAGATGTGAAAGGACACTTTTTATAACTGAAGTCTGATAAATCACATAGTTAGCTGCAATTTATATTACGTAACATTTATTTGATTATTATTTATTATAATATATATATATATATATATATATTACTTAACCACTCTAATGGTACATACCTATAATCTCTTTGTATCCCTTTCTTCGCTATAACCCCATATAAAACTATGAGTGCAACGATAAAATGAAAATTATAATATACACCGTTCTCATTCCTCTACGCAATCGGATATGGATATTTTTTTCGAAAGAGTTATAGCTCATGCCGATGGCAATCACGTCGTGTGGTCGGAACTCAACGCTCGTTCGTTTATTTCATTATTTATTAGTAGTAAACAGCATTACCATCTAATAAATGCTCGAAGTACCTACCCTTCCTGAGTGCTTTTGAAAAGATGATGAGACACTCCCTGCTGCTTTCCGAATATTCATCAAGCCTATACTTTGTTAAAACTTCAGTCTCGGTTTTCTATCAGTGTAAACGCCTGGTTTCTAACTTTATGCACCAAACGAAAAAGTGCACTTGTCAACGGAGATGTTAGACCTGGATATCTGAAATTCTATCCTGCAGTACTAATTGGTTTATTTTACACATAACAATCATAACTATTTATTGCTTGTTCCTGCGTATATTTCACTCTCTGCATACTCCAAAAAGCGCAAATGCATTGCCACCGACTGGGCAAGGTCAAATGCCTGCGTCAGTGAAACTTTAAACTCCAGTCTTACCAACAACCAGGCTTCTACTGAAGGTCAACTGGTTTGCACTATGGTACACCTACTACGAATGTATAGAGAAAAAATAGCACAGTATAATCATATTGTGTTAACCTTTGTATAGTATTTTTCAAGCACTGAATAGAAAACTTAATATATTCTTGCATATTTTTTCTAAGTATACAATTTTCAAAACAAATATGTATACAAATATTTCACAATAATCTAATCGTAGTGCAATGTTTTGTATAATTGAAGAGTATTGTAATTGTATTAAAACTTTCTTTAGTTTTACCTTTAGGATGTAACGTCATTTTTGTGAGCAATTAACAAAAGGAAAAGGTTTAATGTGTTGTATACATGGTTCATATTTCTTTAAAAATGATCTATAGCGGCATACTCGTCCTCGCAGATTTCTCTGGGGTTTAGTATCATTACTTAACATAGTTATCCCCCTCCTATTTAGTTTGTTTATAGATGATATACCGAAGAAAACGTGTGTTGTAGAATCTGATACCCCGAATATAGGAGGCATATCTGCACCCGTTCTCCTTTATGCGGATGATTTAATATTGATATCCACTACAATTGAGGTTTGCAAAGAGAACTAGGCTGCTTAGATGCGTATTGTCAGGAATGGGGAAAGGCTGTCAATGAGGAGAAGATCAAAACAATTCTTCAAGAAGGGGGCGGTGCACAAAAAAGGAAAGAGAGTAGGGAGTATGCTGGTCAGGCACTGGAAAATGTTGAGAAATCCACATACTTGGGAGTCACTTTAGCTATGAACGGAAACAGAGCAAGACACAAAGGCAACACAAAACGCAAGTACATAATTAAAAACATAGAGGCATTAAATATTTTAGTAAAATACTGGAAACCCGCTGAAAACAATGGAGATGGTGTACAGGGCGGTTGTGATATCAACTGTGACGTATGGAAAGGTTTTATTGTGCCCCCACAGTTGGGTGCCAATTTGGAACGGTTATTATGGGGGTTCCACTGTAGGTCGATTGATGGGTTCTCAGGGTAAATTTGGACTGTTTTTAATGACTTGAAAGTCATTAGGGGGGGAAGGAGATTGTGCACTGTATTAATAAGTCCGGCACTGTTTGAACATTTGATTTATTTAACAACTTGGCAGGCTACTTCCTGACGGCTCGTAGCTGACCTCACTACACACTTAGACTGACTTTAGAAAATGATTTACACTGCCCTCAGCTGAACTTTAGAAATGATTTAGACTGATTACTTTCGGATGACTCGTATATTTCTGATTCCGTATATTTCTTTCGCGTCTCTCGTATGATGTCCCTGTTTCTCTTGAATGTCTGAATCTCAATCTGCGAAGGTCTGAATGTGCGAGAGAATGTCTCCGTGAATGTCTGAATGTATGACTATGTGTCTACTGAGTGCGAATGTGTCTCTCCTGAATGTCTGAATCTGAATGTGAATCTATGATTGTGTGTCTACTGAGTGTCTGAATGTGTCTCTCCTGAATGTCTGAATCTGAATGTGAATCTATGAATAACCCTCTGACTTCTGTACTCCAGTTTTTCTACCACATCGCCACGCCTCTCGCTAAATTAAATTCCCTCGTATTTTATCTATTTCTGTGTTACATGTTCGTCATTGGCTATCCTAAAATTATTTATTTTTATCTAAGTTCCCCTGATTCGTTAACTTTTATCCGAAGACCATTGGCTAGAATTATTCTTTCCCCCCTGATCTAAGGTCTTCCCTTGAACTTGAATTTTCCCAGAACAGCCTGTCATAAATTTCGGCCCGTTCCTTACATTTTGATTTCTATTGATAATCTTTTGCCTTCCTTAGTTTGTAGATTTCCAAATGTTCTCAGAAATACGGCACGAGTTGATGGGCTGTTTTTCGGCTTTCCTGTAATAAAACATTTTCGTCTCCGTTCTGACATTTTCATTTTCTCTTAAATTATTGCTACCTCTGACTTCGTTAAATACTGTCCCGTTACGGCCACATGTTTATTGTCAACTTATAGTATTTCCTGGGCAGAAGGTTCGTGACCTAACAAAAGATAGTTTACCCTTTCCTCAGCCTTGTCTAAGGAGCGGTCCGCGGACGAGTCGTCAGGTATACATCTGTCTCTTTCTCACATATTTTACACAAAATGTATACAAAACCCTTTTGTAAGTTACAAGTTACAAATTATTTCTATTTCTGATACCTATCTCTAAGATATTTCTTATACCTATACATAATAATTATCCTTATCAAATCTAATGCCTTTATAAATATAGCTTTGCAGCCTTTAGTTATACAAACTAATAAAGGCAGCCTTATTTCCTGCTTCACGTACGAGGCTGAAATTTGAGGGTGGAAAACACCGAGGACCTTAATCAGGTACAAACACAGTTTCTAAAAGGGTTGCTACAAGTAGGAAGAGGTATAGCAAATTGTGGGGTTCTTAAAGAATTTGGTATTTCTAACGAAAGTGTGAATTTTAAAATAAGAACCTATTAAGCACTGGTTAAGGATAATATGGGAGAAGCAAGCTCTTCTTCGAGCAATCTGTCTAAGGGAGCAAATAAGGGAAGGGTGGGATACGGGATGGGCATCAAAAATAATGAAAGGCTTACACAAAATTGGATTGGGGTATATTTGGTTAAGGGGAAAGGACATTTACACAAAAGAGTTGGAAAATAGGTAACAGACGTTTGCGAGATATAGATAGGCAAATTTCTCAATGCGTAGAAAAAGTATCGCTTAGCCTGCAGGCTCAAATACATACAGCGTGGGGGAAGGAGGATTATCTAGATATCTGTGACAGAATAGAAAGAAGTGGTCTCGCATAGTTCAGATTGGGAGCTTGGAAAGCAAACAAAACAGTTAATGCTCTGGGGGAAGAATTTGTCCACTGTGCGGAGAAAGCGATACCTGGAGATACATTTTGACAGAATGTAGGGAAACGGAGAGTTTAAGAAATGAGCATTTAACACAGCAATTTCTGAATTCCAATAGAAGTTTGGACGTTTGCCGGGAAGTGTTGGTGCATGCGATATACACAATTTGGGAATATTTCTAGAGAAGATCCGACAAAGGAAGTTAATAGCTATAATGAAGAGGGAGAAGTTGGCGAGGGGGTGTGAGTAAATGGAAGGGGGGGGGCTCAAGAGTAAGGGTTCCATTCATGTATGTGTATTTGTATATAAAATTATTAATAGAAAACGTAAATATATAGAAATATTTGTATATTTGTATGTATGCATGTAGATTTTTATATATATGGCCCTTTTGATTGCTATAAGGACGATATTAACATGTACGGCCTTAAGAGCCATGCGACAGTTGTTTGAATGTATTCTAAAACGTACAATAAAACATCCATTACTACTACTACTACTACTAATACTACTAATACTACTACTACTACTACTACTATTACTACTACTATTACTATTACTTTTACTATTACTATTACTACTACTACTATTACTACTACTACTACTACTAATACTACTACTACTACTACTACTATTACTATTACTTTTACTATTACTATTACTACTACTACTATTATTACTACTACTACTACTACTACTACTGCTACTAGTACTGTTACTATTACTTTTACTATTACTATTACTACTACTACTACTACTGTTACTATTACTTTTACTATTACTGTTACTACTACTACTACTATTACTACTACTACTACTATTACTATTACTTTTACTATTACTATTACTACTACTACTATTACTACTACTACTACTACTACTACTACTACTACTATTACTACTACTACTGCTACTACTACTACTACTACTACTACTACTACTACTACTACTACTACTACTACTACTACTACTTTTACTACTAAAGCATAGTTGTCAGCAGTTTTATAAAAATTACTTTGGTTTTGGACTACGCAATTATAGGATGTCATAAAGCTTTAGTAAACTTCGGAAATAGCAAGCCATTTAGCCATTGTAAAGTTCAATTTCCTTTTGGTACTGAAGTGGCGCGGGCTATATCTCCTGGATACTTTTCACATAGTTGATTTTAGTATAGTTTAATGTCTCTTCACTATGCCCCGGCGGATCATTGATTCACTGATTCAATCAGGAATAACAGTCGAATTTCCTCTCTCCACAATAATAACAGCAGCAGCAGAAATACATTGATATTTATTGATAGTGTAGCAATGCTAGGGTGAACCGTAAAAATAACACACAAAATCCGTTTACAAACCTTTTGTTTGTTCATGCTGACCCTCTCACAGATTCTCCCTCTGTTTCCTTCTGACGGTCGACTATCAAAGTGTAACCAGTCGCTATCAGCTCTATAACCTACACGATTTGCTCCGACGTTTATTTGCAACCCAAGATTTCCTACGATCTCAAAAAATAAATTTGACTTCATAATGACTACAGAAGACCGTTAATGGCAGCTGAATTCTGTTAACTCTCATTGTGGTGTTTACAATGTATTTCAAACCTGATTTAGCGGTCTTTGTACGTCTTTAGTTTGAAGATGAAAGATAGCATTTTTGGGTAATATTTCGGAGATGACAGTGCAGTATAAATCCCTTCCTACTGCAATTTACTTATGTTAAAAATAATTTCTCTTGGTTTATATCTAGTGTTCTTATGATCCGCAGAGTGCAGCCATGATGTAGTCTTCTGAAACAATACTTTAAGGCAGGCTACATTTGTCTTTTATTCACAAGGATTACATTTTCTCTTTTACATTTTGAAACAATCACAGCCTCTGGAAAAAGACCGACATTTTCAATGGGAATTAAAAGATGTGGTTTTTTGTGGACTCAAAAAGAATATAATTATTTTTTAATATTTTATATATAATTGTTATGAATAAATTATTTTATTATAAATTTAAGATTACCATCATATACCATTCTTTCATTAAACTTAGATTCACGCTATGAGAAAAATATCAGAGACTAAATGTGAAGTCCTCCGATTTATTGATAAATATACTAAATTAATTTTAATTGTCAGGTAGATCTTGTACGGATAATCTATTTTGTCTTTCCCAAATAATATAAAAGAAGAAAGCTAATGGAAAATAGCTGTATTTAGTATCCATAGATTTGAAAAAAGGTGCATGAGAATAAACATCATGCTAGTTCAATATATTTCAATTTACAAGTCTATCACATAATCGCATCGAATACTTTATACCTTGAAATACATTCACGGAAAAAATAAAATTCTCTGCCTTGGACGAAATACAAAGTTGAACTGATAAGGGTCAACTGGTTATATTTTAGGAGGATTGACAGTGAATTATAAATTTGTAAGGAAATTTTAGAGAAGATGTTTTCAAAGTTGTTTTTATGTTGTGGAATAAAATTCATCTACTGTAGAATAGATACTGTATAAATGTTACATCTAATCAAACCACCTGAATGTAAAAATTAATCTGTAAGAAGAAGATTCAGATGTGAAATTTTATTTTCCTTTCATAAATCAAGAATGGCATTGCAACCTCCTAATCCGCTACTTAAACAAAGAAATCACGGAAACATTTTTAAATATTAAGGGTGCATGAATACGAAATTCTATTGTAGAAAGCGGAAGGATTTCATTTCGTCCTCCACTTTACTAGAAATATTTGAGCACATAGGAACCCAGGATTAACTTTAACAAGATCAATTCAGCCCGAAAGTCTATGAAGCTTGGAAGGCAAAAAACTTCCATTGGACTAGAGTAAACATGTTTTTCTCTACACGAATATTATCTTTCAGGCCCCAAGCAATCGACGTTTTTTAATTTTGCACCTTTATTTCCATACCCCAGCTACGGACATTAACACGGCCTGCTAAATAAAGTGGGGTGAGTTTAACACTTGTCTCAAAAGCTACATCACTCAATGAAACAAACCACTAAATAATCATTAAAACGTTAAAAGTATTAACATATTTAATACCCTCATGTACTCTATACACAACCTATGCTCAATTCATTTTAGAGCAGTTTCTAACATAGAAGGTTGTTCTAAAGCACAGAATCGATTTAATAAAAACTTACGAACGATGATGGGACAATTTTAAAAGCCGAAAAAATACAGCAAAACCCTGATAAGGGAAAATGTCATTCACCATCGTTCGAGAGAAGAGCAAAAGATTACCAGTGTGTCGAATCGCGCGGTCGCTACAGACTTGCAAGTTGCCGAAAAGCTACGCGGTGATGACGTATAATCCGCAACTCAGAATAGCCACCTAAAAATTTAAAGTCGCTCTTACACATGGAGCGTCCATGAATATTGTAACTCAAGTCACCTTCTGTGTTAAGCTGTGTTTTTTAGTTAGTTAGTTATTTATTAATCTCATCTCTTTATATCAAGCATTTTAACAATTCTAAAAATACTTAAGTTCGTAGATTTTTATCAAAGTAATTTAAGATTCACATTTTGTTATACATATAGTATTTACTTTTCTAAAGCATGTAAAACAGTTAATATGAGAAGAACTAAATGTACCACTGAAACCGAAGGTAGATCCATAAATTTCCGATGTAACGATGTTTATAGGTATGATAAAAACAAAAAACTATATTCCATTTTACAATATATTTACATCTTTGACTTAACACTTCAATTCTCCCAAAAAATAGCCAGAAGCCTTAAGTGCAAAATAGGCATGGCATTCATCACTTCGTCGTCACACAAAATTTCCTTTCTCGGAGGTTCTTCTTGAGTTTTGAGAAGAAGAAATAGTCATGTGAGCTAGTTCTGGGCTGTAGGATGGATGTCGATCTCCTTGAAGCCACATTTCTTCACAGCTTCCTTTGCAACAAGAGCTGTGTGCACAGGCGCGTTGTCGTGAAGAAGGCGCACACCACCACTCAGCTTTTCTCGTCTTTTCTCGTTGATGGAAACACGTAGTCTGTGCAGTAGGCCAGCATAGTACTCCCCATTTACTCTCCTTGAAGTCAATGAAGAGTATTCCTTCACAATCCCCAAAGATTGTGGCCGTGATCCTCTTGGTTGACTGAGTGACCTTGGCCTTTAGAGGCGGTACTTCGCCAGGTTTACGCCTGCCACTCCATTGATACTCTTCCGGACAAGGCATCATGGTAGAGTATCATAGTTTCATCTCCTGTAACAATGGTTTGCAGAACTTCTCTCTCGTTGCCACGGCAAAGCTCCAGAATGCCTGACAACAGATGACTTGTTGCTGCTTTTGAACTAAGGAAAGAAGTCCATGCACCCATCTTGCACTAACCTTATTCATGTTTAAATGTTCATAAATAATTCGAAGGACTGTTGTTTTAGAAATACCCAGTCTTGCTGCTATTTCTGTAACTTTGAGCCGCCGGTCTTCCATAATTTCTCCTTCCACAAGAGCGATGATATCAGGAGTGAGCACCTGCACGGTCTTCGCCTTCAATGCTTTCTCTACCCATTCGAAAAAGTTTGGTCCATTCTTTTAAGGTAGAATATGAGGGAGATGCTTCCCCATATACACCATCCAATCGCTGTTTAATTTCATTTGGGGTAAGTGCTTCTTTTGTGAAGAATTTAATAACAGCTCAACACTCCATTTTGACAATGTCACAATCTTTTACACATAGCCTTCTTTATGCAACTATATCTGAACAACTGAACACAGCGGAGCGGAAATTACAGCTGCAAATATTTACTTAACAGATAAAGTATTTGTGAAGGCAATAAGCCTTATCGGTAAGGCTGGAAACTTATAATCCTACCCTCGTATGTATTTTCGTCCATAAAAGCAGCTTCGCCTCAAGAAATTACAAACCTAACGTTCATTACCATTTTCTAAAGTATTTCAGTACTATGCATGTGAAAACATCCATCATTATGAATATGCCATGTTTTGTCCAGCAGAATACATACCAACAAAATGTGTTATTTTATTATTTCATGGTAAGTCTAATCGTTAGCATAGACCCAATGAAGCATACCCCAGAGAAATTGCCCGTTAATAAATAATGGGAATGCACAACAGCAAATATCCGTGTAATTCGCAGGACATTTGTATAAAGAATAATAACAAAATAATGGTAATAATAATATATATCACCACATTACATTATGCGTTTATAATATACTTGTGCATTACTGTTTCAGCATTAGAAATTAATATTGAAGTCAATAATGATAAAACCGAAATTAAAGTTACCTGCGCTTTGCCCAGTGAAGAACATTATCAGGTCATCAGGTCATATATGACATATAGAGTCTTTCATATAAATAACTGATTAACGTATTAATAGACTATACACTTAGATTAAAGACGCAAACATATTTAGATCCAAACATTTTGGACACCTGTCTCGTTTTAAACCTTCAGAGCATTAACTTGATTGCAGAAAATATGACGTTGTGGCATTTAATCTTCTTGTTTTGTTTTTAAACGACATAAAATAAAAATGAAATTTTATATTTTGTATACTAGTTTATAATTCCCTATCTCTCTGTAACGCTTCAAGGAATGGTAATTATGTTTGGAGAAAGATATAAAAAGGTCTAGGGAAATTAACCGACCTGATATAGAGGCAGAATGCAGAGAGAAAATATCACTTAATTTGCACAACGAACTCAAAATCGGTGGAGAAAGAGATGTGGGTGTGTATATTATTTGAGTTCTCAAGTAGCTCACTTCTAGCTTGGATTACATTGGGAGCGTGTAAATAGCAGATAAGATTGATCAGAGTATATGCATTTTTTTTTTTTTTTTTTTTGTGGAGAAAGAGAAAACCAGAAGCATATTCTAATGGATTGTCCAGGTATCGAACCTTGGAGGTTGACTGCTCTTGGAGCTAAGCTAGCTATGTCGAATAAGGATAGGTTAGCATGTTGAGACACAGGAAAACAAATAGTCAAAGCTTGACTCTTTTCTAAGCAAAGTGCATGAAATTAGAAGCGCTTTATTGGAGTAGACAGGCTCTTTTAAGTCTTGATGTGTGTGTGCGTGCGTGTACGCATGCACATATATTTAAGTGTTTATGGTAAGATGATAAAATTTAAATGAATTTGATTTCAAGTGAATTTTTTTTTTTGTAAGTGCATGCACGGTCGAAAGGCCCATCTGAATGATTCTATATGAATAATATTTGTAAATATTGAGCAATAAATAAATATTACTACTACTAACTACACGTTATTAAATATTTATATCTGAGTAACAACTGATACATAGATTAAGAAATCATCGGTAATAAAGTTCTTTTGTGTTCAATGAATGTTAGAGCTGCAAAAAATTTAGTTTTGCTCATATTAACCATCTTGTGGATCACCTGCCCCCTACCCCAAAAAGGTAACAAAATTTCGCATTGAAAAAATTATAGCTAATTAATATTATCTAATGTCTCATGTATGTAAGTAGCATGAAGCTCACTCTAGTATTGTCGGTCCTGGTGATGTAGTGATAGCCATACTTGCCTTCTAAACCCAAGGTCGCGGGCTCAAACCCGGCCAGAATCGATGGATTTTTTCGGGCGTAAAAATCCTAAGAATGGCTTCCTTCGGAAGGGAAGTAAAGCCTTGGGTTCCGTGTCGTACATTTACGGCACGAAAAAGAACCTGATGCCTGAAAGAAGAGGCCTCTGAGCAAAATTTGTCGGCCGTTTCATGCCCTGAATTGAATGGGACGCTGATCACCTGAGATGTTAAAGAGTGTCCATAAATAAATCAAATAACAATAACACTCTAATATTAATATCTAGTTATATCTAGTAGACAGGTATATTAGTAGATGACTAGAGGTTTGATATTAATTGCATAATCATTTTCTCTCAGTTAAATGATGAGTATGTAAGAAAATTCCTTGTAAAGAGCAAGTGTTTGCAGAATATTACGTAACTTGGCGCGGTTGCTGATTGAGCCTCCGGCGATGGACGCAAGACAACAACAGAATTGTGCACCTGGCAAGAAAAGGCTATAATAACAACGCTTTTGTATTTTAGCGAAGCTACTAATCTCTTAGGGACAGTGAACATTCCTAATAAGACGGCAGAGCAGTTGCTGATGAGAACGGATTCCTTTCACTTTCATATTGGATGACCACGAGCTAGCCAATCAGAGATTACCGCCACGAATGGCCGAGGTCGTTGAGGCACGGAATCGTAAGCGGGAGGTCTGGGTTCGAATACCGCCAGGACCGTCCTCCCTGACTGAGGTTTTTTCCAGGTTTTCCTCAGTTCTCATAAATGGCAAATGCCGGGGAGGTACCCTAAACTTAGGCCTGGAACAATTCCTTCCCTAAAAAATAAAAATCCTTCAATATATCATTTCATCTCGAGTATCACCAGTGTCCATCGCCTGTGGTGCCTCTGTAGCAAAAACGGGCGTTAAACAATATCCATTCAATCAGAGATCAAAGAGTTGAAAAGTTTAAAGCGAGCGCATATGGGAGGTTGAGAGCTCACCAATAATATTTGAATATTTTGAAGGCCCAGGGAACCATGAGCTCCCTTCTGTAAACTCCGTAGACCACTTTGAGACATTTTGAAAGCTTTTGATAGACTGCAAGTCAGCAAAGCAGGTGAGTTCGTGTAGGCGAGTGGAGTTCAAGACGAGAGACACGCTATTATAGATTTCAAGTGAGTCAGGCGATTTCAGTTCACGCACAGTTAGTTAAGGCATTTTTAGTTTCAGTTCGGACAGAGCACGCATTTGCTACTTCACAGTCTAGGCAGTTCCACATTTCATTTCACAGTTCAGGTAGTCGCGTATTTCACAAAGATGAAGGTAACGTGGTAACATTCAGTGTGGCACGCAGTTCGTAGTCTTTGTAAGCAGGCAATAAATAAGTAATTTATTCACAACGGCAGGTGCACATCAACGTAATATCCGTTAATTCATGAACTTTAAGAATCTCACGTGAACATACTCAATTAACTTCGGCGGCCAGAGCAGCGTGCCAAGAGACATCCAGATAACCATGGTGAAAATAAACTCAACGATCAGTGAATGCAGCAAAGAATTGTCCTTCTAACGACACCTTCCCTTCACTATATCCCGCGACTCCATTAGCGCGAAACACTAAAATGGGATCTCTCAGACCATCGTCATCTTCGACGTTTGACCACTTGTGACGGCGACGAAAATAAAAGGTTGAAGGTGTTTTCAGAATAACATCCAAATGAAACCTCAATAAGAAGCAATATCTTCGTTGAAAAGACCATAAAATAAAGATAACAAGATTTCTTTTCAGCAATTATTTCCTTTCCAGTTTACTTTTGGTTTCTCCAATGGGCACACATTTGTCAATATGGTATTATCACCATAGTTTGGCTGTACCCTTATACAAATATTAATAGGAAAATTAAAGCTGTCCCACTGATTTTGGACAGAAAAAAATGAAAGAAGGATGAGCATGGTGGAAACTGTTCACCCTCAATTACCTCTTTGAATACATTTCGGGATTACAGAAAGTTTAAAGAGCAGCCGACGAAAGGAATATATCACCATGAATTCAACGACACTCAGTGTTTAAGAGCGATTGCGCATTTATTTTATGGGACACAAGTAAGCAGTTCACTACAAAAGTCCGTCGTTAGTGTTTGTTTATTTAAAATAAAATACAGAAATATAATAAATGCAAAAAATACTATTATGGACCAGTAGTTAAAATTTCCAACCTTATTTTACCCAATCCAATAGTGGAATTCCGTTAGTAATTCACAAAATATCATCGCTGGTTTTCCACTGTTTTTTTTTTTCAGCACACCCGTTGCGTTTTTGTTTTTTATCTTTGTAGAAAGAGATATTAAAGTAAACCAAACGGGGGCATGTTATCCACTGGGACTGCACTGATTAATTCCGCTGCATACATGAGAACATGGAGTTAATTTGAAACCTGGTTTTAATATGGATGTATGGTAATATAGAAAACTTTGAAACGCTATTCTGTTTACTTTCTGTATGCACGTCACACATTCTCTCTCTCTCTCTCTCTCCCTCTCACACTCACGCTTCCTTTCTATGCAAAAGATTACGTACGGTATGGAAAAGTGTAATAAATAAGCGAACATCAACATCAACATTGTCATTGTAGCGGGAATTAATTAGGTGGTTGCGGTTAAGTATTAATTAAAGAGAACAGTTTCAATTATTAAATAAAGAGGTTGCCAAAAATGTATACACACTTCAAGCAAAGAAAAAAAAACTATATTCCAAAACAAAACTGAATTCACACAAAGAGAAAATGATCAGCTCTAATCGTCTTATACTTTTACAGTTACAACAGTTGCTCAAAATGCTAACCATTGGCATCGACACACTTCTGAGACGTTGAACTACTGATTGAGCAATGTTTGCGAAAATTTCCTCAGCGATTGCAGCACATGCCGTTTCAATTTCTTCCCGAAAGACTGCCAGTGTAGCTGGTTTTCTACGGTATACAATTTCGTTAAGAGCTCTCCATAGGTAGAAGTTCAATGGGGTACGACGTGCGCTGATTCTGCTAATCCCAGTCTCACGTACACATTGCTTTGTAGATTTCTTCGGTGAGTGCTCAAAATGTTTCAAAACCATAGTCGAGGACGCGGGGCTTGTTGCTGTGCGAGGTCTACATCGTATATGGTACCATAAGTCTCAAATTTTGTATCAAATGCGCGTTGGCTGTTTTGTTCTGTAAATACGTCTTCATTGGCTTTGAGCTTCAACAACATTATCGGTTTTGCAATAAAACTTCAAATTTGCTTTCAGCTGTTCAAACCTTAATCTTGGCTCCATTTTGTTGTAGCAACGCTAGCATAACGTAATATGAGTCACATCTGTTTACAGAACATCATACGATAATCTTGGCTTCATTTGTTCATTGTTTATTTACGATAATCTTGTCTTCATTTGTTCATTGTTAATTTACCTGTCACATAGCAACGTTGCCATAATGTATGCGAGTCATATCTTTTTACAAAACCCATACTAAACATTACTGTTGTTTTTGTTTTTCGGTCCAACTTTGAAATGTATTTAATAGACATCAACTGTTAAAGTGTGTATACATTTTTTTTGGTACCCTCGGTATTTGTAATTGACATCTAGATTGGTGGTTTCGTCTTCCTTTGTGATAGTTTCCCGCTGTCTTCTGTCTTACTGTTGTTCCGATAAGACTCTTCTAGCTGTAATTTTTGTTATCCCTAGATATAGGAAAAAGATATTACTAGGATGTTGACAATGGAATAAATAGATTTGTTGTATTGCGTGATGAACTGCACTTTATTGTTCAATGTCTATTGTGTGGGGATCAGATTCGGTTACTGCGTGGAGGATTTGAGACGCTGTGTATGCCACTTTCGCATAACCATTACAGTTCCCTTGAGACGTCACCAGAGATGTTTCGCCCGCGACAGTTTTTCTGAGGCATTGTTCGTTCCCCGTCAATGGAAAGTTCACGACTAAAGCTGACAATGATGACGGCGTAATTTTTAATAATCGCTATAACCAGTAACAACACTTTCTATGATTCTCCTATACTGACACTTTGACTCATTAGCCCAGCAACTAAATCCCCTGACTCCAGTATAAACAAAATCTTTCATAAAACTTCTCCAAAATAACTTCTTTACAGTTTTAAACTTCACAGACTGAAACTCGAATTATTGGCATGCTTGATTATCTACCTAACTCAGTGACCTAAAATCTGGTATTGAGGTATAAACTGGCGCTAAACTCTCACGTCAAACTCTGACATTGGGAAAAAAAAAAAAAAAAAAAAAAAACTGTTGCTAACTGCTAAGACCTGACGAAATGAAGAACTGATCTGAAAACTGAGCTGAACTTAGGTGAATCCTGCAAAATTACAATTTTAAATAAACAGTTCGTCAGTCTTAAACGCTCTTTTTTCTATTAAAGTATGATTTGAGAAACATCTAGAATATCGTTCCTTAACTTCGCCTTCTATTGGATAATATGTTTCCCTCCACTTTTCTTATTTTCCTGATTTTCTAATCATGCGTACTTGATTTCCATTTCGTATCAAAATGATACCGTTAGCATCTTCCTTGAAAGGTTATCGGCCTGTCTCTTCACCCCCGTATCGGCATAAAGTGTTTATTACATCTATCCTTACCTAAGAAAAAAGCAAAACTCGGTTACACACATTTGTAAAGGACATAGCCTTATCATTCCTCCAGGAAGTATCTGAGAGTATATTTGTTTACAAAACACATAACAGGTTCACTATTAGCTCAGGCCAGCCTTAATGGCCCTTCGGGTCCAGCCTTATGTTTGGAATTAAGCAACCTAGTATCTAATAATTGTCGCACACATTTTCCTAGAACCAATATTACACTACATTGATATTACAGGAAACAAATATAAACCTGCAATGATAATATATGGAACAACAATAACCTAACAATTGTAATATATGAGAAATGCAATCTTGCAGCTATGATTAGTATATGCATATTACTTGGCAATAAATAATTACTTTTTAATTATTTCCTTATTACATATTATGGGGATGTCTAGGCCAATTATTTCGGTTACATCATTAATATTGTGGGATTGTATGCAGATACAAGAGGAATCCTGGACTCTTGCATGGAATAGAGTAAGTAGATGTATTTTTGCTGCAACATAATTGTTATTTCTCCTCACTTTGTTATATTATATCAGAAGAAACAAGTGTGAAAATCTAGAAAAAAACATATATTTATAAAACTAAAGAATATTATTTGCAATAAATTAGCCGAGATATAAAACATTAGCACAAATAAAAGCGACTGAAGAAAATTTAGAAACCAAAAGGTACTGTTAGCATTTTATGTAGGATCTAGGTAAATGGCTACTTTTTGCTCTTGGCTCCAGAATATCCCTTATAACTTTCAAATTTATGGTCATATTAAAACTGGACACTGATGTATCTTGTCCGTGACAGTAATATGACGCATTTAACTGAGCTGTTGTTACGGAATCATATTACGAGATACACAGTACGTGCAATACAGTATGAACCGATCCATAGAGAAATAGCGGTATTTTGTCCACATGTATTGCAAAAGTGTTGCCAAAGTATATTTAATACGTTAATTTGAGGTTTGTGAATCAATGGCAAAAAACTCATCGAGTATAGAGAAGAAAATGGAAACCAGGGGGACTTTGTAGGATGTCCACATAGGGAGACGGGTAAAAGATACAGATTTCCTTAAGTACACACCAACGAGCTGCCAAGAGGTAAAAATATACCTTCCAACAACAGAAGAGGTTCTATTACTGTAGTTCATTTTTCTATGTCTATCGAACAATACGTGGTTGTCAGAAAGCATGGTTCAAAGTCGAGACGTCAATATATGGATTGGCGAGGATACTCACACCGTGCATGAGATATCTCTTCAAAAACTGTCAGAGCGTCGCATTATTGACTCCATCTTTTTCCATACAACAGCGTTAGTGGATCTCTTCCATTTAGCTATTTTAAGCACAACTCTAATATCGGCATTACTGAAATGCATTCCTTCCTTGAAGATTTTGTCAATTCTAAAGAATTCTGATCATTAAGGTCATTGACCTAAACCCTCCCTGCAGCCACGAGCTCTCTTAGAATTGTAAGAAAGCATTAGAAGGAAAACTGAAATTGAAACTCCAATTATGTTGGCGAATATCTTCCGAAATAAACAGGTGTGTGTACTGGTGAATGTAAATCCACAGCACATAATTATGTCAAAATCCAGTAAATTACGTTCACTTTGGAATATCATAAAAGAAAATCAGAGACCGTGAGCAAGTGAAACTAACTGTAATATTGCTCTGGCCTATGTAACGTAGATCTCCCACAGTTGAGAGTCGAAAAAAAGTTATTTCCTGACATTTAAACTTGTAAATATTTTATATTATTTGTTAATTTAAACCAAGTGAAACAAAAGGATAGACTTTAGGTGTTTTCCTTTTCCCCCTTTTCTTTTCTTTTCTTTTTCTTTTTTAATGGTCATTAAGTGTTTCTGAAATGTCCTTGATAAGACGCCAGTGTACCGTTAACAGTGTGAAAGATAAACATTTACACTCTGAAACTGCATATTTCGTTTTATTGAGTAGTGTTTAACTCCCGTTTTTACTACTGAGGCACCACAGATTTTTTTTTTTTATTGATTTATTTATGGACGCTCTTTAACATTTCAGATCATCAGCGTCCCATTCAACTCAGGGCGTGAAACGGCCGACAACTTTTGCTCAGAGGCCTCTCTTTCAGGCTTGAGGTTCTTTTTCGTGCCGTAAATGTACGACACGGGACCCACGGCTTTACTTCCCTTCCGAAAGAAGCCATACTTAGGATTTTTACGCCCGAAAAAATCCATCGCTCCTGGCCGGGTTTGAACCCGCGATCTTGGGTCTAGGAGGCAAGTATGGTAACCACTATACCACAGGATCGACAAGGCACCACAGGCGGTGGACCCTGATGTTACATGAAATGTAATTATAAATAGGGAAAGGATTTTTTTCTCTAAGGAAGGAAGCGTTCTAGGCCTAAATTTAGGGTACCTCCGTGCTTTGCCATTTATGAGGACTGAGGAAAAATCTGGAAAAAACCTTGGTCAAGGAGGACGGTACTGGTGGGATTGAACCCCAGACCTCCCGTTCACGAGTCCGCGCCTTAACGACCTCGGCCACTCGTGGCGGTGGAATATTTCATGAGCAGCATATTTACACCTCACCCACACAAATTACTTCAGTAAAAATTGCGTAATGATCGGTCGTTCATATAAAGAGAAAAATGAATGTGCTGAAGGCTGTACTATCTACAACATATTTTTACTCTGCTCTAACACTTAAAGTTTGATTGCTCATTCTCAGGCTGTCCTTCCACTTTTAAAACATTTATTTATACTAATTAGGAATATGTGTGTAGGCTACAGCGTACATTGGTTGAATATTCCAACTCTATACATTGTGAATTATGTTAAGCAACAAACAAAAACCGCAATTACACGTCATATCTTCTGCTCACAGTAATTATCTGTGTGCCAATTTACACTGGAGCATTTCAATTATGAAACGGCCAGACCTTTATAAGGCGTTGCACATTTTGCCAATTGCCATATGACTACGTACCGCAGGTAAATATTTTAAATGCCTTTGTTTATATTCATAATATATTTTTCTTACACTTAGCACGTGGTAGCAAGCTTATTCATACTCTGCAAAAACATGGCTAACTAGAAGTATTAAACAACGCAGAAAATACTGGAATACATATGTTTTAATTATTATTGTAAGTTAAAACTTTCAACTTTTTAATCGATCAGTATGAGCAGAATGCTGCCATCCTCCAAAGGAGGTTTAAGCTGTTGTCTAAAGACAAATGAGAGTGTACAAATGAAGCTCTACCTCGTTGCAGTTCTAGTTCTTTAAAGTGAACAACGTCCTTGTTCAGGAACCTCTTACCTTCTACAACTCTGAGCGTGTGAAGCAAAACACATTTCTCTCTTGGTTCGGTTTCAAAAATGAGGCTACCACTCTGCATCACTATCACCATTTGAGTATATTGACCGGTTCCTATCCCCATTAAAGGGTATTGCAGTTTGTCCTTCTCACATTTCTTCCACTCAAAGCAGTACAATGTGAATTTAATGATAGGGATACGATTCGCGTTCATTCTTGGAAACAATTTCCTATATTTAGTTGCATATACAGAGAGTGCTAAAATATATACACACTTTCACAGTAGATATATATTTACTATATTTCAAAGTTGCACCGAAAAACTACAGTAATGTGTAGTATGATGTTCTGTAAACAGATGTGACTCACATACATTATGATAGCGTTGCTACGTGACAGGTAAATCAACAATGAACAAATGAAGCCAAGACTTTCTGTAAACAGATGTGACTCCCATTATGTTGCAAAATGGAGCCAAGATTATCGTTTGAAGAGCGGAAAGCAATTTTGAAGTGGTATTAGAAAACCGAGAATGTTGTTGAAGTTCAAAGGCAATGAAGACGTGTGAACAGAACAGAACCGCCAACGTGGGTAACAATTGCACGCATTCGAGACAAAGTTGAGACTCATGGTACCGTATACGATATTCACCCTGGATAGTACTTCGGGAAGAAATTGAAATGGGATATGCTGCAATTGCTGGGGACACTTTCGCAAACGTTGCTCAATCAGTAGTCCAACGTACTCAGCAGTGTATCGACGCCGATGGTGGGCATTTTGAGCAACTGTTGTAACTGTAAAAGTCTAAGATGATTAATGCTCATCATTTTCTGTTTGTGTGAATTCAATTTTGTAATGTTAACACAGTTTTTTCCTTGCTTGAAGTCTGTATATATTTTTGACACCGTCTGTACATACATTTTGTATACCTATTTGTAATAACTCGTTTCTAACATCTCCTTTCCTTTCAAAAAGCGCTTTCATGTTTTTCAATATTTTTTATCAGATTGTGCCAAAGATCATATCTCAGATTCCGAATGGTATAGTCATAGTGGGTGAAATTCAAAGCTAGCCAGGTATTGGTCGAAATATCGCTTTACCCATTCCGCATATTTACCATTAATAACTTATTCACATTGTTATCTCATAATTAAAGCTGCATGACTCAAATTTTGGATGCCTGAAAGTCAATGCAATGCTTGTTTCTCTTTGAATTTACGTTTGATTAAAAAATGGGATGCCAAAGTTTTTGGTATTTCTTATATTTTTAGTTTCCAACTCTTGCCAATTTTATAAATATGACCATTTTAATAACCTTATAACAAGCTTGCACTACTGTTTTATCAGGTACCTGTAGCAAAATTACTACAATGAAGCTTTTAAATATTCTGTATTCAAAAGTTGGGGATATTTGCCCTGTTTTCTTAAGGGGAATTGAAAGGCAATTTTTTGATATTTTAAAAAAACGAATTACAGTTTTTCGACTTTTCTGAATTACGCGGTATAACTTTTATTGTGATATGTAGCCCAGAAGTATTTTTTAATATTTGAAAATATATTTGCTTAAAACTTATTGAGCTAAAAGTTTATGGTTTTACGGTTTTCTGGGAAAACTTTTGATTCTGATTTAAACTGTCTGAGCAAATACTGGCTTTGGCTTAGACAAGCAATAGGTTCCGAGTTGGAGCTATGAGCGAATTCTTAATATTTTTCTCTTTGATTGTATTTTCTCTAAAATACATTTTCCTCTGGATAAGTAAAAAACTATTCCATCAATTGCCTTAACTGTTCAGTGATGTTCCTAGACATAAAATAAGCTATTTTAGCAGAATTTTTAAGAAAATGTTCATAACCTAAAAATCATGGAAGTTTTTGGGCATTCAAATAAGTTATTATTTTTGTTCCAGTGCTTAAATTCTATTCATTCTGTTTCAGAAACCAGTAAAAATGTAACAAAATTATTTATCCAAATTTCATTGTTGTATCCCTAATTGTCTACCTCTGTAAAAGCATAGTTAATTTAACATTGTTAAGACAGGGCCTTCCCCCTTTCCCTAAGTTTTAAAAACTAAAGATCTAAAGGAAATTTCTCATTTGTACAAAGGCCGGTTAAAAGCGGATATCAAATTTCAATTTTCAATTAAATATAAAATGGAGTTATAAGCCACAGAATGGAAGACATATTATTTTCATCAAATTTAAAATGGTTGCAACAAAAATTATTCTTTATATAAAGAGATAAAATGCCAATACACCCCAATTCAGTCAGGACAACGAAATCTTTAGCGGAAATTTCCAAATAAATGTATTAGTCCATCAAGTAAAATGCGGTTATAGTCTTTCTTAAGATAGGAGTATTGAGATGTAATGATAAACTGGGAAAAGTTTATTTTTAAGGGAAGGAAACTCTACAGGGATAAGTTTAGGGTACCTCCCCGGTATTTGTCATTTGTAATGACTGGATAAAACCTCAATCAGGGAAAGTGGTCCTAGCGGGAAATATTCCCAGACCTCCTGCTAACAAGTCCGTACCTTAACGACCTCGGCCACCTGTGGCAGTTTAGTTCAAATTTCATCGCTTTAGTTTAAATAGTAACACATTGCCATGAAATACTAAGTGATTCTCCAACTTTATCGCTTTTACTTTCGAACGTTAAAGATTGAGCAAAAATTGTGATGTTTCAGTTTCTCATATTATTTAGTTTATCTGAGGCTGCCTTAACAAATTATTTACTCTCTCTTCCATACCCAACCTCGGTTAGCACTAAATATGTGCTGAAGGAGACTGCAGAGACGGGACAATGGTGTTTTCCTGAGAAAAGTCTAAACATCTCATTTCTCACGCATATCACATCAATAATGTTAAACAGCTGTATAACTGCACTGCAATATCAGTCCTAGAAAAAAGGTCATCAAAACTTGTCCCATACTATATAAGTGTCATTCTTAAAGCTACGGTCAGTGTTTTTTTTTTTTTTTTTTAAAAACAGAAAATGTTTTATCAATATGCATTAGAAACTACCAATGTATATTTATAACATTATTATTTGTTTATTATGCCTACATTTGTTGACAAAAATATCATTCGTGGATTCCTATACTTTCCATTAAATATTCCTAATTTGCATAGCGCTAAAGTATTCAATCTTTCTTCGTGGTTAACAATAATTGTAACACACACTCCCATTCCTTTATTACGTTTGACGAACAGAAGCCAAACTTGTGTATACAAGAGCAGAAAATCCATGTCGAAAGCAGTAAACCAGTACACACGTTTGTCTAAATAAACTCATAGGCGATTAAATTGTTTTACTTGCAGCTACATAGTATTCCCAATTACCTACAATATAAACACAAAAATATAAGACTGAAATAAAAATAAAAATCATTACAAAAAGCGGCAATACACGTACTTTACAAACAATAATAATGACAAACAAAAGCTAACTCGTGGTAATCAAAACTGTTGACAATTTATAAGATAATAAAAAAGACAAAAGAACTGTAATAATTTAAATATGCAGTGATTCTCTATGCTGTACAATTGATCTATTCTATTGATACAATATTTTATTTAATGGCATAAGTATGTCTAAAACATGAAATAATCTCATACATTGTTCCATTTATGTATAGTAACTTCTGATTAACTAGGCATGGATGTCGATATAAAAGCATCGGAGAAGTTTAATAACTGGAAACTGAAATTAAACAATTACTAAATCTATCCGTTAAAATTACAACAATTAGCATGCAGGTTAATTCATATTATTAAACATTTCAAAATAAATTTAATTAGACTTCACTTTTTTTTTTCAAAGATTAAACTTAATATAAATTTTACTTTTAGATATGTAGATCATAATATTGGCGGTTAATGTCATTAATAGGTTGCATAATAGAATAATCTAATTTTATGTTAATTGTTCCACTTCGACACAAACATCTTTACTTTATGATAATGGTTTATGTGAAAGAAGGTGAGTAATGGTAACCTATGTTTATAATAATTCCTCTAATCTCATTTTAGACATTCCTATTTTAGATCAAAACTTTAAATTTCGTTTTATAAATTTTTATACCTTTTATTCATTTATGTAATTCAGTTTCATTGAAAGTATTTGATGAATATTGTACCTACATCAACTTTCTTTCATATATTTCTGTACAAATGTTATAGAAGTCCGCATTTAAATTAAGACCTTTATTATATAATGACCAAAGAAATTGATTACATCAATAAGAAATTATGCTTTACAATGAGATTATTTGAAATACAGGTCGTCTGAGGTACAAAGTTAATATTTTTATTTTAGTATTAATGTTTTTGCTGAAAGCACAAAACGATACTTTAATTAAAACTTATAATAATCACTAGCCTGGTTTACCAGAGTTGTCGAAAATGATGCCCCTCACCGGCATCTACATAGGACACTCCTGTATTTCATCTAACTTTTCTTCAGTAGGAACATGGCTTTTCAGAACACATTTCTTGTTATTGAGAGATCCTGTCTTTGATAACTTTTAAGAAGTTGGCAAAAGTTTCTCTACCTGAACGTGAGGGCCAGGGTATTTTCTTACTTTATTTATTTATTTATTCTGGTAGAGCGAAAGCCATTAGGCATTTTCTTCCGCTCTGCAAATCTAATAATAATTATATGAAGTTATAGCAACATTACAATCATTGACAGTAAAGTTGACAATACTCATACACATATAAACCAATGTAATGCTAATTACATAAATATTGACCATGAAAAATGATAAAATATTAATTTAAGAAGAAAAAAAAATAAAAAACGAAAGAACACCAATTTACAACAAGCACCAGCAATGACAATTTATACATATATCAACCTACGTGAATCCTGAAAGTGGAAATAAAGATACAAACAAAACACAATAAAATTAAAAACCCTAACAATACTATGAAGGATTGATTGATTTATTTATTTATGGACGCTCTTTTAATATCTTAGGTCGTCAGCGTCCCATTCAACTCAGGGCGTGAAACGGCCGACAAATTTTGCTCAGAGGCCTCTCTTTCAGGCTTGAGGTTCTTTTTCGTACCGTAAATGTACGACACGGGACCCACGGCTTTACTTCCGTTCCGAAGGAAGCCATACTTAGGATTTTTACGCCCGAAAAAATCCATCGGTCCTGGCCGGGTTCAAACTCGCGTTTTGGGTTTAGGAGGCAAATATGGTAACCACTACACCACCAGGACCGACATGCTATGAAGGGGACAGGAACATTAAGGATAGTAATAAAAATAATAGAATGAATAATTCTATAGCAGGACAAAACAAATAAACAAGTGCAATGTAACAAAAGGAATCTAAAACTAGGGTAATGGATTATTTCTAATAATATTAAACAATTTCTTATGAAATGTTCCTAAAGTTCGGCAGTCTCTGACATCCCATGGCAATGCATTCCAGAGACGGGCAGTGATGATGAGTAAAATGATGTTTGGTGCAATGTAATAATAGTACGTGCTGGGATTCAGAACGTGTGTTAACATTATGAGAGGAAGACAGATTTTGAAAACCAGAAGATGTATGGTTAATTTTGAATAATAGTGTGAGACAATGAATGTGTCTTTGGTCTTTCAGGCGGAACCAAGGGAGAGGGTGTTATGATCGAACAAATGCACATCGCAGATGTAACGTATGCACATATTATGAACACGCTGTAGTTTTTGCGTTAGGTTAGAGTTTAAGTCTGTGAGCAGAAAATCCCAGTAGTCAAAGTGACCAGGGATTGCACCAAGATCTTTTTTAAGGTTCTGGGTAGGGACATGCTTAATCTTTTATGTATCCTATGTTCGTAACGGTGTAACCAACGAATAATTATCGTCATTTACAATAATAAAATCACTGAGTACCAAACGAATGCACAAACACGCGCTGACAAAGCCTCTTAAAACTAACTACAAACTGTTACCTGCATTGGCAGTAGCATTATACAGTAAGTGGCTGTCTGCCGGCCCGTAACTCATAAAACCGAACTGTATTTGTACCTATACTTGGCGTATGTGTTAAATGTGCAATCATTCGAGTTACTGAAGATGTTTCCTGTGTAGAAATATCAGAAATGGGGCAAAATAGTTCGGTTTCAGAATGAATATTCTCATTATCGACCATTGACTTACTGACATCATTTTACGTTATTAAAGAATGATCCGTGATCACAAGCAACAAAATATTTTGTCGGAATAACGTTTGTTACATTGCGGTTTTTTTTTTTTTTTTTTTTTTTTTTTTTTTTAATCTTGCACCAGTTAGTCTGTTATTTTAATCTATACAAGTACAGAAATCGCAACCAAAAATGCATAGTTTTCATTGTATAGGAACTTGCAAACAAAAGTTTATAATGCTAACATTTACCTTTGTGTTAAATATCCACGGTTAGAGAAGTAGCTTGCCAGCATTGCACTATCATGCAGTCTTTGATTCGCCGGTGGTTAACGCTTAGAGCAGTATGATTCTTTGTCGCTGGATTTATGTTTAAAATAAGTCGCCATTAGCAATAATTTAAACTTACATTTTCTTGTGATTAGAAATTCGGAAGGAGAGAGTTAAGAGAGAGATAATCAGCTATTTCAAACAAAGGCAAAACTCAACACAATAACGATATATTTTGGGAAAAAGTTTAATGATATAAAATGTATAAATAGTTACTTAAAAAGAGAGCTTGAATAATTGGGGGGCTCAGGGGTCTAAGCCCATAGTTTTTAGTGTCTATGTCACTAGAAAAACGAATGTGTTGAGCACTAAGCCCCCATTCACAATAAAAATTAAACATAATGTAAACTTAAACGTAAAAACTAAATGCTATGTATTGGAATGGAACCATTCACAATGAATCACGTAAACATAAAAATAAACGTACAATTGGACGTAAACTTAGAAGCCTGCAAGGTCCAAGGTTTTGTGTCTACGTCTAGCGTAAACTTCAGAAATCAGCCAATCAGAACACAGCTGCTCTGTTTGTAGAGCTGTATGGTAGAAATTATCCTTACACGGAGTACGGAAATCAAATGTAACTGTTACTGCCTGCTGCTTGCTGCAAGTACCGAGCGACGGCGGAGAGAGCCAGAGGTAGTGGTTTCCACAGGTATAGCTAGATAATACTACTTTCAAGTGAATAGTACCACGTACAGAGTGGGCTATAAATTGATGTTTATGCTTTTTTACTACTGCAATCAAAGGAGATTTGCCACCATTGCAGTGATTTACCCAGCCCTATCAATTTACATTTACGAAAAACCACAGGTCCACTTGTATATATATTAGCGTTAGTAAATATATATATATATATATGAATTGAATTATTGAATTGATTGTGAATTGTGAATATCAATTTATATTTAAAAATTACGGAGGACAACACATAGGTTACATTATGTTTAACAAAAAGTAATACATGCAACATTTACACTGTTACTAGCGGCCACGCACAGTAGTTCGGCTCTCCCCGCTGCCGCTCGGGACTTGCAGCAGCTAGCAGCAAGAGTTGCACTTGTTTTCCGTGCTCCGTGTAAGGGAGAGTTATAATAGAAAGAGAGCTGAAGATCAGTGACTCTGATAAAGAATGGTGTCAATGAACAAACGATTAATTGCATTATAAGAAAGCTATCCTTGCTCATATTGCTCCAAGCAAATTAGTTACAGCACTTTTCGCATACATAAACGCTACCGCCGTCTCTCAGAAGTCGCCATTTTCAATCAATTGTTACTTGATCTTCACTTGTTCTTATTTTTGATTGACTAATACATACTTTTGCGTCTTTCGTTGTGAGTGCCGGCATACTAGCTACAACATTTGTAATGATGAGCAAGGCGGTGGTCCTTAGAAAAATTTCACAGCAAAATAAAATATAAAGTGTAGCATTTAATGTTCCAAGTTCAACGAACCACTATCAAGAATATAAATAACAGAAATTTCACACGATAGAGCATAGCGATTAAAACTTAACTACAATATGAGTACCTAGAAAGTTGATACCTTCTTTCAAAACGGTTAAGAGTCAAATCTGCAGTTAGTGTTTAAGTGTTTAGTATTTATATACAGACAAATATACATTTTTTATAGTTTTTTTTCAATAAACGAGTCATGGGTTTCAAAACCTAAATGCAAAGCAAGGAATGGAAACAAAGAAGAATTCACTTCCTAAAAAAATCTATCATCAGACAAGAAATTGTATCTTTTTAGGTATGCACATGGTGTTTGTTATTCTGGTGGATTATTTGCAAAGAGGGGACAAAATGACAGCTAATTATTATGCAAATTTAATCCCAAAATTACGAAAACAATAAAGGAGAACACATAGTCTTGTGTTGCTATGTTATGATAATGCATAACTTGAACTACTGGAAAACCATGATTACTTTCAAATCTAGCTTCCAGCTACTTCAGTTTGTTTCGAAGGGAACAACTTTCATCCAACTATGAAGTCCTATACGTTAATTCAGCAAGATGTAACAATGTTACAGCATCTCTAGTAGAAGTGAATTAGTTTTCAACAAGAGTATATTGAAAAGTGAGGTTAGATCAACTAAATGTGTCAGGGGTGAGTATAGCAATAAACTGATATTACTACATTGCAGTTGTAATACAAAATATTAAGTGAAAATCCTTAAATGAATCCATACATCGTTAGTAGCAAGTTACAGGGTGGTGCATGAAATGTCATACATTGAAATTTGTTTATACGACTTTTAATAAACAAAATAGTTCATATTTTCTTTTTTACATTAATCATCAGAATGTGTATGCTCAGCGAGCGTGCAGTACATGTTCAATATGTCCATCTTGTTGACGAACCACCTCTCCGAGACGAACTGTGACGTTTCCGGCCACTCTACGACACAAGTCTTCTGTTACTCCCTAGAAAAATTTTGTGATAGCCGCTCGCAGTTGCATTAGATTGGGTGGTTTGTTGCGGTAGACTGTCTCCTTCAAATGTCCCTATAAGAAATAATCACAGGGATTAATATCCGGGCTGTGTGGTGGCCATATTGAACCCCCTAGAAACGTCCTGGAGATCGATGGGACATCACACGGAGCCCGAAATGTTGGTGCAGGAAATACAGAATAACGTTTGCTGTATGAGGAGAAGCTCCATCTTGCATAAACCATTGTGTCCCCATTGGTAACTCTATTGCATAAATTTGCGTAAGAAAAGTATTCTGCAACATATCCATGTGGGACGCAATGTTAACTGTGCCGTTGAAAAAGATTGGCCCAATGATTCCATGGCTGGAAATGGCACTCCATATACTAACTATTTCTCGTAATTTTCAATCTCGTGTACAACACCAGGAGATTCTCATGCCCAAAATCTGATATTCTGCCTACCATTCAAATAAACGTAGACCTCATCAGAAAACCATGTGTTAGAATCACGGCATCATCATTTGCTAGAGCTGAAGTCGCAAATTGTAATCGCCGTACCTCGTCATTTTCCGTCAGTTTGTGCAACACTGTCATTTTGTATGGGAAAAAGTTCACATCAGCATGAAGTATTCCTTGAAGAGAACGACGTGAGATGCTCAATTCGGTTGAGGCTCTTCTCCTGGATTTCCTGGGACTTCGTGTCAAAGCCACTTCCAAAGCCTCGATATTCTCAGGAGTACGGACTGAGTTGACACGAGGTCGCTTTTGCTCTAAAATACTGCCATCAGTTTCAAATTGTGTGGTTAGTCTATACACTGTCTGTCTTCAGGGAGTTCACCTCGTACGAAAATGAACACGAAAACGTCGTTGCGTCTCTGCTATACTCTTCGTTTCCGCGTAAAACAACACAGTCTTCACTTTCTGTTCTAGCGTCAACCGGCCTTTGTCCGCCATTTTACTAAACTGAAGCGGTGGAGTCACGCATGCGTGATATTGACAACTGCTGTCTTCTGTATAACCATGCACGAACTACGGCTAATCGTCACATTTCAACGTTGCCATGCAAATAAAATGTTTATTTCACTATTTCAATGTATGACATTTCGTGAGCCATCCTGTATTTATTATTATTATTATTATTATTATTATTATTATTATTATTATTAATTTGTAGAATTGTCACCTCTACTATTAAGATTTTTTTGTCTAGAGTTCTAAATGCCGAAATTTAGTGTTATAGTTTTCACTAAATATTAATAACATAAGTATAAATATCAACATATATCATTACATGTGCTCTACCAGCCTCAAATTTTCATTATTGCTACATTGTACCTATAATCCTAGCTTATTTCACATGTACTTTTTGTGTACTATATATTCTAACCACAGCTGAGACCCTCCAACTGTGAATTTAGTGTGGCATGTGTTAGAATTCTCAAGGGACGGATAAAGGCTTCCCACGCATGCCATACATCATTCCCATTTTGAAGGGGACAAAACTCCAATAGTTTATTGCTTGTAAATCCATGCTCAAAGATTTTATATCAAGATTTACAATCCCCAATAGTTTTACTCTACACAGAAAAAAAAAAATACAGTCAAACATCCAGAAGCTGTGCCTTTAAGCAATTAAAAAGTTTGTTTCTGATAAAAAATACATATATTGCTATTCACCGTTTGAAGCTACTTGTCATTTTTCTGAACCTCAGAATGCCTCAAGAACCTTATTTGTGATTAGCTGGTATTCAAAAACATGACCATGTATCAAACAGAATTGTAGCAAGCTGATAGCATCTATGAAGTCATTAAACAAACAATATCACCATTTTATGGTAGCCATGGCAATAACAGCGCTCATTTGTTTCTCTGATGGGCGTACAGTCCAACCGCATTTGAAAATGTCTGCAATCGAATGCGTGCAAATATGAAATATTGCGTTTTGCTGCAGAAACCTCCTACAGGAATATTAAACATGATGCAACGAGGTTATGGAGAAAAGCCAATTTAAAAAATCGTAGGTGTCGAGTGGAACAAATGAAAGGGCAGTCGTTTTATGATCCTGTAGAGAGAATTCGCAATCGAATAAAGTTTCTATGTGTAAAACAGCATGCAAAAAGTGCCTTTAAACAACTTCACGTTTCGCTTTTAGGATTCAGATTACCAAAAAGAATTCGTCAATAATAAAATAAATTTTGTTATGAGATATTTGAGTTAAGAAGTCATCTAAATGAAAACATCCAGCATAATATCGCTATTTACTAAAACAGTTCGATTGTTTTAAGAGATGGAATGACGCCTTCGCACTTTATGGCTAACACTGAATTTGTAAAACGCAAATGCTTATTTTTAATATTTGTACTAAGTAAAAGTTATAAGAATGCTATGCGCTGATATTTTATTACTAATTAAAGTACATAATTAGGATATATTGAAGGTGTGCAAGCAAACTATACTTTATTCAAAGGAAACAAAAATGTCACGAAGTTACTATAAATCGATCCAATGAACTATGAACCAACTTTTACGAGTTTTTCCAATGAGCTTATGTAGCCGTTGACTGAAATAAGGTTACGCTAGGCTTCTGGCTCCAGTGCTTGAGTTCAGTTCAGTTATTACGAGTGGGTGTTTTGATCTGTATTTAATCGCGGAGTGAATTATGGGTTAGATATTTTTTCTGCTGCATGATATATATTTTTTATGATTCACGTGTGTTCTCGTCAAGTTCAAAGACAATATTAAGAAAGATTGCCGGATGTAAAAGTTCCAGGCTGTACCACAATTCATAATGTTCGTAATAAATTTCAGATCAAGAGTTGTGTTCAGACTAAAAATCCTCAACAGATTCAAAGAAGCATTCATTATATGACATCAGTTTGGAGAACAACCCCAAAAAATTTCTTAGAAATCCTCTTCAAAAAGAGGCATTTCTTATAATGCAAAAAGCTACTAAATGTTAAAGTTAAAGTCATATAAAATAACTGTAGCATACTGAATTAAAAAAATGCCACATTTCATATAAGGAATATTTCGATGAGAAAAACTAAGAGTACTTTTCAGAATGACAGCGTCATTAGTAAGAATTTGTGACCCCATAGGTCCCACGACCTACCTCTTGCGATTTGTATCTCTGAGGTAAATTAAAAAAATACTGTATATGAGACAAACCCACATACTCTGAAAGAAAATATCCGCCAGGAAAGAGCCAGCATTACTCAACGTAAACTACAGTGAGTGATATATGGCTTTTTAAAAGAGATGTCAAAATATGTAGACAGTAATGGGGGCGAGTTTCAGCACGTAGTTTCAGAAAGTTGATAAGTAAAACCTTTTGAAATAGTTAACACAACTACTGTATGGTGTATGAAGACCACCTCCATGATAGCGGCAGACAGCAACAAGCTCCACACTCGCTTACAGGAAAACACCGCAAATTGGTTCATAGTTCATTGGGTCGCTTTGTATTATCTGTGCGTGCACATCTTTCTTTCAGACGTAATACATATACAAAGTAATATATAATCAAATACATATTAAAGTGATATAAGTTCAATAAAATTCGAACATGTACTAGAGTAATGTCCACGTCAAATTTAATATAATGACAGATGCAATTCCTGGAAATATTGCCACTATTTGCTATAGAGGTTGTTTAATTATTGAAATCACCTTCAAGCTCATATACAGTAATGTATCTAACCAAACTACAGGGATTATTAGCGATACATAACTAAACGGGACGAAACAGGAACATTTATCGTTTAGCACTTACATCATAACAATTATATCAACAGCCAAGGTATTCGTTTTTAGTTAGAAATAATGCAAAATTACTTAAATTTCAATTTTATTTTAATTGTGCTCTCTTTCTCGAAAGATTTGATTTCTTATTTGTTATATGGTTTAAAATTTGCTTTTCTCTAACGGCTTTTGTAAAGAGTGAAAAATTTTTAGTTAAGACACCATTTTAATTTCTTAGCGTTTTTAAATAGTTTTTATCTGCTCGACGTGGTACTTGATGGTTCGTTGAACTATATTGTAAAATGTTTAGTTAGTTCGTTTACCATTTAATTCGTTTTATAACAATTTAATATTTATATGCTTAATTATAAAACTAGCTGGGAAAATTCCCTAATATTAAAATATTTTCTTTCATTTCTTAATAGTTCACATAAAGTGAAAACGCGTTGTTCTGTATCATAATCTTTGAACCATTGTAAACAGAGAAATGAAAGCATTAGCACAGTAATCCCTCGCTGTTCCGCACCTACATTTATCGGCGACAATATGTGAGATTGACTGTCGGTGACCTCAGTCCAACAGTGTTATGTTATAGAAGAGATTAGAATCATTGACCTCCCTCGGCTGAACAAGTATGATATTGGGGAAAATATTTATGATCTACACTCTTAAATTCGACCTTCGCATGCCTCTGTTTCCTCAGCTAATACATTTACTGTGTCAACTTTGAGAGTTTTTGCATTTGGTTTATTTACGGACGCTCTTTAACATCTCGGTCATCACCATCCCATTCAAATAAGGACGTGAAACGGCCCACAAATTTTGCTCAGGCCTCTTTTTTCAGGCTAGAGATTCTTTATTGTACCGTAAATGTACGACACGGGATCCACGGCTTTACTTCCCTTCCAAAGGATTTTTAGGGTTTTTACGACTGAAAAAATCCATCGGTCCTGCCCAGGATCGAACCCCGATCTTGGGAATTTCGAGAGTGATTCCATTGTGAAACGCTCAAGATTGGCAAAACTTAGTCCAGTTTTTCCTCTTTAAAATTGTATATTTTCGCAAATATTTTTTTTATATATATATTTCACTTAACCCGTCAATTCAAAAGTGTGCACAATATTGTGGATTACCGTTCTGATCAGGAAAGTTCTAAATAAATTCTATTTCAAATAATGTTTACACACAAAAATGCGTTGCTCTAATGTTCTAGAGTTAACTATTTATTCACATTCGTGTACTGGCGCGAGAACGACAGGGAACAGATTCGGCAATTTACGTTCAAGGTCATTGCAAAGCGGAGCAAGTGGAGTTAGCTTACTATACACCTAGAACTGATTTGTAAAGCTCGCCTGAGCAAGCAATATTTAGGAATAATGCCCTATATAAACTCATAATTTGAACTTCAATCTTTAAAAATATGATAATTATGCGTAATATCCTAGAGAATTAGTGTATTATGTGTACTTCCATATAAATCTTATTCCAAAATTTGTTTTTCCTCTGCAAATATTTAATAATAACATTCATCTTCGCCTTTTGCAGTCTTGTAACCACAGTTAACTATTTTTAAACCCTATACAATCCAATATAAAAATATTACTCATCAAAAAATTGCTAAGGTGTTTTAGAAATACATATAATTTTTAATTTTATAACACTGTCAACAGCACCGATAATAATGCGCACATTTTTATTATTTTGTTTCATAAAATGGGTAAAGAAGGGATAAGGAAAATTTAATTATACTGAACTGCAATCGTAATTGGCAACTAGGAAATAAACGAAATCGCTGCCTCTAATCCAATGAATTGACCTAAATATTTTTAAAAACAGATTTAAGTTTCATTCTATTGATTTTATACCGACAAGAATGCACTGTCATAAAATAGCATTACTAAAATTTGCACAAAAAGTTATAAAAAATTTAATTCCCTAGATATTCACTTAAACTATTTTACACATTTTTACCATGTTTTCTAAGGTATGTTCTTCCCTCATGTAAATGACTTTTTCCTTTTAAATATTAACTGCAAGTATCGTATATTATTCGTGGAAATGTTGAGCTGACGTTCACTTGTTTCAGTGTCATCTGTTAATGATAAAAGCTTCAGTTGTAATTGGTAAAACATTGCATTTAGTTTTGACATATTAGTTGTTTATGACTTTTGTTTATGTTGCATATAAATGTTCTCTGTTTAAGACATAAAATCCTGTAAAATATAATGCTGAACTCACGGCAATCTGGGCAGTATACAACACCTTGCAGATGAAATTACAAGTATAAATCAAACGCATATGCACTTGTTTTTTTACATTTACTCTCTGATTCATCCTCTTTATCCATTTTGACACTATAGTGTGTTTATTGCCACGTCTAACAGACTGAGAGCGTTGGTTTGTTCTTTGTTGATTGTAGTTGCCCATTTGTTTTTATTATTCTGTGGTTCACATTATTTAAATAAGAATCTGTTTACCCAGATATAAGATGATAAAATTACGCACTGTAATTGAGAGACTCAAGTTCTAGTATGCTAGTGCTGATACTGTCTACCACAAACGATGCCAGACCGCCACCGTGGTCTTGTGATCAACGTATCTGCCTAAAAATCCGAAGATTCGGGTTCAAATCCCGTAAGACCAATTGTTTTTCCGGGGTTTGTTTTTATCCTGAAATAATCAGTGCCAAATAACCACAAGGGTTGCGTGCTCAGGCTTATTTAAGCACTCATACCATTAAACATTAATTCATAATCTATTTAGACCTTCGTTGTTATAACAAAAACAAAACAAACAATGCAGCTTAACCACTGAGCGGTTTAAATTATTGGCACGCTTAAATTTTCAGGAGTCAAGGACAATGGATTTTTCTAGACGTAAACATTTCGAGCACAAGTTCTGGTGAGTGTATTTTAAGCTGTAGGTCCCATATCGTATGAGAAGAGCACGTTAAAGAACTCCATACCTGAAAAAAGAGGTCCATGCACACAATTTCCTAACTCTTCATTTCAAAGTAATACCTTAGTTTGCTTCTAGATGGAACTTGAGACGTTGGGCTAATCTGCAGTCACTGTAACATATCTAGATGCTAGGCATTACTAACTTCAAATAGGTCCGAGAAATGCAAATCAATTTATAGGTATAAAAGAAAGAAAGAAAGACAGAAAGAAAGAAAGAAAGAAAGAAAGAAGGAAGGAAGGAAGGAAGGAGAGAAGGAAGGGGAATATTTTTTTTAATGTGAAGTTCTTTCGTAGACTGTTCTTTAAATTTATCTCTTCATGATTTGAATCTTTTCAGATTATTGTAAGGTTAGGTAAATATTATTGCTGGAATAATAACTATACAAGCAGGTTCATTAACTTATAACAAGAAACTTCTAAGTGGTGAATTTACTTGTGCATGTTCTCTGACGATTTCTAATCAAACCATACAAAAATACTGAAATTTCTCCACTAACTTAAGTCTCCCGAAAGCTTACATCACTTAGTTTCCAGACATGTCGGCCTGATAAGCATATCTTTTTGCATCATTAAAGGACGCTAATTCTCTATAATTTGTAGGTTAGTTAGGGAATGAAAACTCCAAGACAGAACACTTTTTAATTACCTGACAGTTAAATATAAACGCCCACTATACAGCAAAGCAGCGTTTGCCAAACTGTGGTTCGTGAGCCCCTGGGGGTTTCCGAAATCTTGCAAGGGGTCCACCTCAATTGTTTTCTAATGTAGGATTTTTTTAATGATATTATTACAAATTGCACCTGGAACATCGAAACGTGGTGATCGTCGATTAGATATAATGTTTTCATTCTTTGAAATGAAGCTTATATTTATCATTTAGTAGTGTTCAATCATGCCTGAAAGATTACAGATTATTTTAATATTAAATTGTGATAAGGCTAGTCATTGGCTGTTAATAGCCAGGCTTATATAAATTATTAAGAAGGTGTGAAACAACTCTAACATAGCATTTAACTCTATTTAACTTTATTATAAATTCTGAGCCCCTAAAGTAAATTACTTCAATAGCCCCGTAACTTCAACATTTTAATTCTGTGACCCTTCTGCTCCTTACCTCAAATTATTTGTCTAAGATCACTTCATATATTGTGAAAATATCTGGATGTTATTCAATAGCACTTTGTATAAGTGAAACTCGGCGAATTAAAGATGTTGAAAAAAATAAAAAATGAAATGTTTACGAGCAATGGTTTTCATTATTTTATCATTATCATTATTTGGTTTATTTATGGGCCCTATTTAACATCTCAGTATATCAGCGTCCCATTCAATTCAGGGCGTGCAATTACCGATAAATTTTGTTCAGAAGCCTCTGCTTTCAAGCTTGAAGTTCTTTTACGTGCCGTAAATCTATGACACTGGCGCCATGGTTTTACTTCCATTCTGAAAGAAGTTATACTTTGGATCTTTACGCCCGAAAAATATCAATCGATCCTAGACGGGATCTTAGGCACGCGAGACAGGTTTACGAACAATGGAAGAATAATTAGAGTAACTATTGTAATAGTAAAGAAGATATAATGAGATATTTAAATAAATGATTAAAGCGCTTAAAATGAATAAATAGAATTTAGAAGAATAATTTATAAAAAGAGATTTTAACTATTTACTAATTTCCTTTTTGTCTTGGACGCTCTGCCTGATGGCCGAAGAGATGGCAGAGCCTAGTTGGGGACAGTATGAAAGGGAATGTAATGCTTCCAAATAAAACGTTCAAACATTTACCCATTTCACTCTATGGACGCTCGTCATGACACCATACATTTTCGTACAGGAGGACGAAAGCTATTTGTATCACGCCTTTTAGATCATCCTCCAAAAGATTGTGTTGATCTGCTTAAAGCTGTCTGTGTCTGTAATTATTATAAGACTTTGCAGCACAAACTAAGTATTGATGTACCTTCTTGCGTTTACAATAGACGGTATATGCATTCCTGTACTTTTGTACGCTAACGATCTAATTCTTGTATCTCTAAAAAGAGATGGTTTGCAGAAAGACATTCACATCCTAGAAAATTACTGCCTGAAATGGGGTATGGTGGTAAATGTTAACAAATTCAAAATAAGCACATTTAAAAATGGCTACTTGTATGATAGATATGAAAAAGTATTACTACAGTAAGCAATAAATATACAAAATGTTAAAAAAAGTATTGTTATTTAGGAGCAACCTTTAATATGAGTGGGAAATGGAATAAACACGTATCTGTTATTAATTATAAAACACGAGGTCAACTAAATCAGTTACTACATGTTCTGACTCATGTTCCAGATATACCAGTAGATTCACTAGAGAGGATGTACAATGTTATGATTAAGTCTGCTCTGTTATATGGAAGTGAAATATGAGGATGCGTAGAGCTGAACATGTAAATAAAACTCAAGTACATTTTTGGAAAAGGATTCTCGTGCTCTCCAGAGGAACGTCAAACTGTGGGGTCATGATGGAGATGGGTTGCTATGAAAATATGGTTGACAGCAAAATAAGGACGGTGAAATACTGACTTAGACTAAGCAGGGATACCAGTCAACACTTCGTGTTAAGTGCTTTAGACACCAGATGCAAAAAATAACACCAACCTTTTGGGCTGCAGGGGCGGAAAGAGGACTCAGCGGAATTTGACCTGCGTGCAACATGGCAACGAGGCAATGCAAATAATAAAAAAAAGCATGGAAGAAGATTACACAAGGCTAGAGCATATCAGCAGGCAGGAAATCGAGGCAGAATGTAACACGGGAGTCTCCTTGAACCAATCGAATTGAATGAAATGAAATTACCATGAGTAAAGTGGAGTGTTATTTCGTTCTAGGGAGAAAAACAAGATTAGGGATATCCTGGTTTAGACTGGAAAGTTGGAAGGCTAAAAAATACGGATAGTTCTGGTAGAAGAATGTGCCCATTTTGTGCAGGGGATGAGGAATGGATGCATATTCTGGCCGAATGTACCCACTGGGAACTCCTGTGAAAGATGCTGTTTCCAGAAAACCTTTTCAAGGCATTTAGAAGTTCATTGGCATGCTGGAATGTACTTGCGAACTATTTTTTTTCATAGGCATAAAAGATTCATTTTACGTAAAGAAATGTACAGGTGTTTCAAGGTCAGAACTACATTAATTGTTTCAATATAGGCATTTTTTTTTCTCCTGAGAGCTCGAAGTTAGTTTAGAACCCAACATTTATAAAAGTAAATAATATATTTCTTATCTGTAAAAACCGTTATTTTCATTTTTCAAAAATATTTATTATTATTATTATTAATGTTGTTTAATTTATTACTATAATTTGTTCCTCTTTCTAATTGTGTATCAAACATAAGCATGTGTGGTCTACAACTTATGCATAAAATATATTTATAATGTGTACATAGAATTTTATAATAATAAGGATACACCCACTACTACAGTTTATGTATTTTATTAACGTTGTGAGTTAAATGTAATGAGAAAAGTTCTACCCACACAAAGCGCTTTTTTGCCAAATGTAGACCCAAGTCCCAGTTTTTCTGGTGTTTTTTTTTTTCTAATTATGATAGTTCTAGGTAGCCTTAAGATTCCAACAGATTCCAAGTACATTTGTATCATTATTAATTCATCATCATCATCAACAACAACACAGCTTGAACTCTATGGTTTGTTCCGTCTCCATTAGAACTGCTGATAGTTACAGAATATGGTTTTCCTCAATTATATGTTCCAATCTTGTGTTGCCGTGGTCTTTTATGCATTGTTTTACTCCGCCTATTTTTATTATACTCATTTAATGAACTTATCGCTAGAGACCATTTAACTTTCATTTAAGAAATTTATACTTTTGATCTCATTTTGGCGGTGTCCAGATTTCTGAGTTGGTTATAGAACTTCGGTTGAGTGTCTTTCTAAAATTCCTCTTATGGTTTTTTACATTCTAAATATTTAAAGTAGGTCACTTGTTCAATAATTTTGTAGTTTGCGTCTATTTTTACCTTTAATTTTTGGCTAAATAAAGGTCATAGTTTTAGTTTCTGTATTTGACATTTTAAAATTAAATTCCATTATTATTTTATCTAACCTATAAGCAGCAAATGGTGTTCTTGTGAAAAAGTAGTGTCATTATTTCTATTTTCCCACGATCTTAAGAACCTACTGCATTAGCCTTGGAACATTAATATCTTACGAACATTATAAAGATAAATGAGGGATAGTGAATAGTTGTAGTAATTTTGCGGAATTGCTTATGACTTATTTTTCCCTCTTTCTCTCTCTTTTTCACTCGTTGTAGCCTATAATACAAAAAATATAGGAATTATAGCAACTAAGTTACAGTTTTATGCTCTTGTTTGCATTCTGATTTCAACATATTAACATTTTAATTTCAATATTCGTATTTTTGTTATACAAATATCACCATATTAATTTAATCCAATTGTAATACTTAATAATAAATGCATAAATGTACAGAGTTAAAATTGTATCATTGTTTATCATTTCTTACGGGTTTAAGCAATTAGAACAATGAAAGTGATAAAATGTGTAGATTAAAACTTAAATTTAACTTTTTGTGATAAAATGCGTAATTGCATTTCGTGTTACTCTTGTCCGGGGTTGGCAATGCTGTTAGGTAATCAGTAACCGCGGTGGCCAGAGTGTCCCAGGACATTGTCACATGCACGATTACGGTTTCCGTGTGAATAGATCTGCATAACGAATAGAGGTTACGTTCCAACGCTTCCCAACAACCACCTCGGGTAACTATGGCAACCTTCATTCATAGCCGACCATCTGGAAGACTGGCGTACTGCGACTCTTTATTCGTGCCCGCCTAACAGTGATGTTGGCAGGAATGGTAAACTTCCTCAGTTCTAATTAAATCGTTTACAAACAAAGAATGACGCATGTAACTTAGTTAATTAGCGAAGCGTAGCTATAGCTGCCAGTTGAAGGATAGAAATGAGAACGTGTAAAGGGAAGGCGTTGAAACCGTGTCGTTTAATGGTATTTTCTGTATATGCTACCAGCTCAAACGCGACCTTACTCGTACGCAAATGAGCCGACGTTTTGCGTGGGATCGCGGTTGCTATGGTAACGGTGGCACATACTTAAACAGCTGATTGGGACGCAGAGATATTAAATTTCTTGCATAATCCTGTTAAGCATTTACAGAACAGCTACATGCGGGTATGTTTCAATGTTGATCACTAGTTAACACAACTCTTCAACATTAAAAGAAAAGTGCACATATTAACATTATTATATATACAATAAGGTTATTCGAGTTGGAGCCGGTAGAGCGCGGTTGCGAGCTGAAAGAAACCAGTCAAGACCTGAAATGTATGTGGAAGTGGCAACTTGTAATTAGTTTGAGACATTATTCCATTACGTGAATACATTCATGAAGAAGGGTTTTAATGTACAAAATATCTGTGTGTGTGTGTGTTTGTGTGTGTATGTGTGTGAAAACGGATTCTTGCTTAAAGTGGTAAAGCGATTAGAAAGAAAATAAATTGGTAATAATCGTATTCCAACTTGTTAAAAATTTACCTGAGACATAGTAGCACATTTAGAACCGTTTACAGAAGAAAAGTTTCATTAAATACAAGAATTTTCTACGCAGATACCGACAATGTATGGCTGGCGAGGGGCAGCATTTTCAGCTTTTCTTAAAACGCCGCTTATTATCATCAGTTTTAAATGAAGTATAGTTTTCTGCTTTCAGTACAATATAAATATTAAATAATAATAATTTTACATGCGGCGACTCTGTACTCTTTTATACGCAGGTGGTGGCTGCATTTCCCCACTAAGTGTGGCGCTCAGTCGGTCCATAGCTCAAATAACCTCACTGTATATACTATACTGTAGTTAGGAAATATAACCGAAACAAATGTTTTCTTACTAGATATTATGTTGCAGAAATAGGTGAATAGATTGAATGACGTACGAGGCTCATTTGCTTTTAGCGGTTGTGTGATGGGGGAAAAAAAAAAAAAAATTAGAATTACTACCAGGACATACTGATGTAATGTGTTAGATGTTTCTTCTGTCTCCAAAGAAAGACGAGCAATTGTGCAAATTCTTGGTATGACCTTTGCCTATTTTACCTCATAAGGTGACACATAAACAACAAACTAACACATTCAAATTAGGTGTAACTAATTTCTACTTAAAAAGTAGCAGAGGCATTAGAAGGCTTATACAGATATAACTTTGAATTAAATGCTATTAGGTATTTTATATTCTTGTATCAGAAATGTAACTATTTTTTAAAACCACCTCAAATGTTTATAAATGGTTAACTAAAATTATTTCTGCTAGTAACTGGAACTTTAACCCTATGGTGAATTGTTATATGAATACATTTTTGGTCGAGTGGCTAGCGTTGGTGACTACTAGCCGGAATACCCGGATTCGATTCTCGATATTTGTTTATGCATTTTTCTAAGTGAGGAAGATCTGGAACGGGGTCTACCCAGCCTCGGGAGGATAATTAGGTAGGTGCTTGATGGACAGTGGCATTCTTCAATCTAGGAAGCCGCATAATAGGCGACCGACAAGGTGCCGTAATGCTGATCACTGCCCCGCTGCAACCGCCCTCTATCAATGGAGTCGAAAGACGGAGGTAGAGGATGCAGAGGTCGCTGCTGCAGGCCAACGCTCATATCCGGAGTAGAAGAAAAATTATCATATTTTATAACATTCTGCAATGTTTTAGGACTAAATGGGAATAATATGATGCAGCAAAATCTTGATTCCATCAAGCTAATTGCCTATTAAAGTATGCAATTTATTGAGAATACATAAAACAATAAACTGAAACCTTTCTTAACTAACAAAGTTTTTCCTTAAAAATCAAATCATCTACACCGTGCTTTCGTAGTATTTTTGGTCACAGGCTTTTTCTCTATTGCTCGATGATTATAAACAAGAGTATGGTCGATTCTATTCACTTCTCCATTTTCATATCGTTAAATAAGATACCACTTATCTGTAATTTAAAAGTTTTACATTTTTTATGATAAAATGATGTCCCGGGTTTCCTTCATAATTCATTAACAATGTCACAGTAAAACAATGACTCAAATGTAACACTGCACAACTAAAAATTTACATAATTGTCATAATAACAATACTATGTTATAACATACAATAACGCACCAGACTATAGTGTGTAATGATCTTTATTCTCTATAGGGTGATAATAGATTTTATAAGAACAAATGGCAAGAAGTGTTAATGAATAACCGCATCAATAATATATTTAATTTATAATTATAAATATATTTATAATTACATTACACATGTTTTGCTATAAAATATCATAATATATTTTTAGTTAAATAATCTTAGTTTATTAGCTTTTCTGTACAATAAAATCCGCAGACTAAAACATTCCAGTAAACTTTGTTTTGAAAAGTTTAAGACCTACATAGCTTATCTAGAAATCTAACAAAATCTCATGATTATATAAATAGCTTAAAAATGCGTTAAAAAGTTACCTTCTCTTTACACTGTTTCTGTATATACTTCTAATTTTTCGTTGTCTAAAATATTCACACATATTCATTGTTATACTAGGGGCCCTCTTTTATATTTTATACTTTTATTAAATTTAAATTAAGTGAGCACTATATGGTGTAAAAATCAGAAGAGGTGATTAAGAGATATACATTCTTATTAGCGGTGCTGAAGATTTGAACTTAATAAATTATCTATTAGCTTACTTTTCAATTGAAAACAATTATCATAGGAAAATGTCTCATTAAATGTATCATTGTCTAATCCATCATCAACATTTCTTGCTTATGTTTCGCTTCTGAGGTAGCAAATTTTGGCGACAAAACATTTTTTTCATTTTGCTGACGATTTTTCACTGCAATGGTTCCCAAACCGTTCTGACTCTCAAACCACCTTCATAAGCGAACCATTTATTAATGTGCAAAATATTTAACCATATTAAATCAGCATAACAAGGTGTCAAATATTGAAATAATATCAAATATTACTTTTACATTAATTTTACGTCTATAAACATTAAATCCAAAATTAAAGAGGAAATTTAATAATATAATAGCATTTTTATTATTTTAAAGCCAGATTTCAATATTTTACACATTTTAATATACACCAGAGAATGTGAATTACTTTTTCATATTACTGAAATATCTTAAATAGTGACAGAAATCCATACCTACAGTTTCAATATTTTAAACTTCTCTGTTAATCTTAAAGTAGCTACTACTTCTGTCACTGCGCTGTTAGGCATTCAGTTGTTAGAAACAAAGACCCAATTCTACTTTTTCCTAATGTTGCGAGATATGTCAAATACAACAATTGCTTGTTTTGTAATAAAAGGATATAAGTTCAAATAAGTCTTAAATGAACCACAAATTGAATAAATGGAGGATGGTTAAAGTTTTGCTGAACTTGCTGACAAGCACTTGATTTATGGAGAAGCAAGAGGTTGTGCTGAGATCTACAGGAAATATTCTTTAATGGAACTATCGATATAATATTACATTTCAATCTTTTGATAGGAGTTAGTGTAAAATTGGATAGGGGGCATTCAATATTTGTATATATCTTTATTTTTCTCAGGTAATTACTGATTCATAAACATTTAATTTTTAAGATAATTTTGGGAATCTATCTTTCAAGCCCCAAACAACCTTATAATTAATTTATACACAGAGTGGAAATAAACTAAGCAGACAAAATTTCTGTGCAAATGGTTCAAGCTCTATGTCTCTGGGGGAGTCAAAATAACACTGTATAGTTTCCAGGAAATATTCAGGTACCTATATGGACATTTTAATAATAATTTTAATGCTATACGCCATTATTTATTATTATTATTATTATTATTATTATTAAATGCGCCAAAGAGATAGTTATGCAGAATTCCCTGTAACATCTTAACCAGATAGACGGAAATACATTGTGCATGAGTTATCTATTTAAATGTTGTATTTGATATTGAACAAAATTTTCCATGTCTATTCTTTTCTTTCTTTCGCTGGGTTTTCCTTTAGGTAGAGAAAAATGGAAAAGTCACTTAAATTTGAGAGCGTGCATATTGTCAAGAGTTCTTGCATTGCTATGAATCCACTATATTGTAAATAAATCACGAGACAAGAGAAATGCATTCAACCGCCAAGGTTTTCAAATTTGTATTGCGAACATACGATTTGTTATTTATTATATATACTGGAGGTAAGTAACGGCTCGTGGCCCTTTATCAAAACTTTACTCTTCAACAATCTCTCATAACCGCAGCGCCACCATATGCTTGTGCTATAAATTTCTGGTGTAAATGGAATTCTTCTAATTCAGGTGTTAAATTACACCATAAGCCTTCTGCAGTCAATTCAGAAACAGCAATAAATTTTATGAAACTTTCAACCGGATTACCCGCACTAATGTATCGTAATATCACAACAAATTGTGACATGCATGTAATCGTCGTTTCTTCAGCCTGTACAGAAGCAAATTTTGACCTTTCTATTTCTTTTCCAATCTTATTCCTATAGGCAAGATACGTTTTTTACTTAACACACACAATCACTTGAGATTTTTTTAATACCTTAAAAAAATCTTAATTTTGTGCCGTCTTGCTCAGTAAACTCCTATACTTTCAGTTGATGAGGTCCAACTTAACAGTTAAAATTAGACGTAAAACCGGAGCCTTCAATGAAACTTGCACTTTATTCATTGTGACAAGCTTTTTTATATCTTCACATCTAACACTGTGAAGTCAATTTTCCACCGACACAACACTGAGGAAGCCACCCTGTTTCAAGCAACAACCCCGAGTCAGTTATGCGTGATATCAGTAACTCCTCAACATTTGGTTCCTAAGAATTGGCCGTCTTCCTACAGGCCCAAGAGGACGCAGAAACAAGCAGGAGAAAGGTTAACACATCTTAGAAGAAGACTAATGTAAGTAATTGTAAATCTTTGCTGGCCCATGAAGGTATAAGTTTAAAGAGTTTTGGCCCACGAGCCTCCCTCGCTAACGAAGGACCCGCATGCAACCGCTACTACAGTAGAGAGGAAATGCGCTTACTGCGTAAGATTCAATTAAGAACTATTCGGTTATACATCGCTGTTTTCATGCATTTTTTTTGTTCTAATAAAAAAGACCAGGAGAAGAGAAATAGGTGTATAATTGTAGCTTTCTCTTTGGGGGGAGGGTCCTTATTGACGAGCCGCCCTTGCGGGAGGTCATCAGTCAAATTCGTGTAGTGAAAAATCCCAAAAATATTCCAATCACAAACCGTCAACAATGATTTGAATTGAATCTTTGGTCTGGAACTGTAAATAGTTCAACGGACCCTACTTTAACCTACAGGATTGATGGGATGGGATATCTGAGATTCTGAGAGCACGTTTTGCCAATACTTATGGAATATGCTCCTCTGCGAATACATCAAATAATGTGATTGCAGGGAGACGGGGTACCTGCGTATTCCGATTTTGAAGTAAACAATTTCCTAAATGCAATGTACTATGATCACTGCATTGGTTCCTGTATCCTGATCGGCACGATATTATCAGAATTAGTCCCTGTGGGCTTTTTTATTTTTATTTTTTATTTTTATTTTTTATTTTTTTTTTTAATTTTATTTTGGGACATTCCAAGACTGCCGTGTACGAGACCCAAATAAATACAGAAGAGCTAATGGCCCGGGTTATAACTATAGAGTTTCCTAAATGAAAGTTAGATTTTTTTTATAATTATTTATTGATTGGATATGAATATACAGAAAGTAAGAGTGATATATGAGTGACATATGTGCTACACATAGTCACTTTGTTCGTTCAAGTAAGTGTACCAGTGCGTCACAAGATTATGGATACCCTGGGAGAACGTCTATTTGAATGCGTAACGCAGCAGATTCTACATACAAGCACCATTCACAAATCCTTCTGTTTATCAGAAAGATTCTTGAAGACTCACTGTGCGCAAACTTGTGGTATCCCAATCGTCGATGGAGAATGGTGTGAACATTGTTCAGTTCTGCAATTTCTCCGTTGGTGATTCGGCGAGTTTCTCTTTCAAAATTGTCTACGGCTGCAATTGCTTCCTCGGTGATGATTAAGTAAGTTTGACCAAGTCTTCAGTACGCACACGCATGTCATGAAATTTTGAACACTGCGATGCCCATTCTCATATACATTGTCCATACGATGATAAATTTCGGCTCCACTAACATCTTCTGTCTTCAAAAATTGAAATACTCGCTAGGCCCGTTTGTTGTGAACGTGTTCAATTCAAGCGTGACCACACCAATCTGCTGTCTTACATGCAACGCCATCTTCCAGAGCAAACACAAAGCTCCGCGTAATTGAGCTACGACATTACGACAAAAGTCTTAATTTTATTTGGGCAACCCTTATGCCTTTGACTATGCACTATATGCTAGGTATTTTTGAAAGGACTCGCCATTCGCTTCAAAGCCACTACCAGCTCTACTCGATGATTTGAACAGCTTTCGTTAATAGTTTGTAAGCTTCAGATAATTTAAATTAATGTAATTGTCTATTTATTAAATAAACGTTCATTACATTTACATTTCATTTTGTTAAAAAGAATAATATATTAGTTGATATAGCGCGGTAATTATGGCGTAACTACATAGCTACGAGTGAAGTGGTATTTCAAACGAACAAGCCAATGCCACACATATCGTTACGGCCTGTAAAGTAAAATCTATACATCAGCGGACATAACTTTCCTATTAAAAATGCTCATATAGCGCCCCTGAGGAACTTCTGAAAATCGTTCGACTTTGTGAGAGCTTTATAGGTTTATAGCTTTTTAGAAAAATCTTATTGAATAGTTGAAGATGCAATCTTGATTTTTTCCTGTAAAGAAACTAATAAAGAATTATTAACCCTTTGTCGAATTTTAGTACAAAGGACAATTTCGTGTAAATTAAATTTAAAATGTTACTAATAAGAAGCTGCAGTACGAAGCGCTTCCAACGTCGCAGATAAAATAGTTCCTGTCTTTGAGTATTGCGAAGAGAGCTAGTGAGGTGTGGCGTCCTATTACTCTGTTGATATTCAATGCGAGTGTGTATTGCATGCTAGACCTTGGCGACGTTGCCAAACTGATGAAACTTTCGACTTTATTTCCTTAGTCATGGCGCGTTTAATCATAAAACTTATTATAGGTTTTTAATTAGTTTTCGCTTACTCTATCGCATCCTTGAATATGCCTGGTTATTTCACTTCCACATTGTATTAAAGAGGGTTGGTGATTGCCCATAAGCTGTTTGACGCACTCTTAGCATTATCACTTTTTTCTTTGTCACCCCAGATCTTCTTTAATCATTATTTTAGTTCCTTTATTGAAGCTGTTTATAAGTTAAATTTACATTCAGACATCCTCGCTTTGTTAAAATGTTCAATTTTGACCCTAAAATATTGATCCAAAGCTTTTTGTAGTTCTATAAAAGTAAAGTAAATACATTTTATTTGTTTATACAGAAATATAAAACTATCGTCGATCTTTTCTCCCTAGAATACAGTTATTCCTCTAATAATAAGTATTCGAAAAGTTTACCTATTTTATTGCTATCTTGAGGTACATCTTATTTATGTATTTAAAAATGCATCCTTATAGTTTAGCTTCTTATGTATTTGTTTATTCAGTTTGCAATTGGATTTACACCCGGTGGCAGTGTAGAAATAGTGAAAGTTCAATATTTAGAGCTTGTACTTACAATTATATACGTCAATATAGTTAAATACATTTTAACCCAATTAAACCCATGACAACCTATTTAAATATATTTCACTCTAAATAAAAACATTCCAATCTAATTAAATACATGTCAACCTAGGTATGTACATGCCAAATTATTTAAATAAATTTCAAACTAAGTAAGTAAATGTCAATCTAATAAAATACATTTAAGCCCAATTAAATGCACTTAAATCTAATAAAATACGAGGGTAGGTCCATAAGTTTCTGGCCTCGCCGATAAGAATTATCGCCTTCACAAAACCCTTATCGGATGTCACACCTCCGCTGTGCTCAGTTGTTCAGATATAGTTGCATAAAGAAGAATGTGTGTAGAAGATATTGACGTGTTCAAAATGGAGTATCGAACTATTATTTAATTCTTCACGAAAGGGCTTACCCCAAATGAAATTAAACAGGGATTGGACGGCGTATATGGGGGAGCATCCTCCTCATATTCTATCGCAAAAGAATGGGCCAAATTTTTTCGAATGGGTCGAAAACGCATTGAAAACGAAGAGCGTGCAGGTCGGCTCTTGGAGGGGCTCACTCCTGAAAACATCGCTCCTTTGGAAGGAGAAATTATGGAAGGCCGGCGCTCACATTTACAGAAATAGCAGCAAGGTTGGACTTTTCTAAAACAGCAGTCCTTTGAAATTATTCATGAACATTTAAACATGAATAAGGTTAGTGCAAGATGGGTGCCTAGATTTCTTTCCTCAGCACAAAAACAGCAACGAGTCATCTATTGTCAGACATTTTTGGAGCTCTACCGTGGCAAAGAGAGATAAGTTCTGCAAATCATTGTTACAGCAGATGAAACTATAGTCCTCTACTATGATCCCTTGTCCAAAAGACCTTGTCAATCAATGGAACGGCGTAAACCTGGTGAAGCACTGCCTCTAAAGACTAAGGATACCCAGTCAACCAAAAATATCATGGCCAAAAGCTTTGAATAGTGATGTGCGCCTTCTTCACGACAACGCGCCTGAGCATAAAGCCCTTGTTGCAAAAGAAGTTGGGAAGAAATGTGGCTACAAGGAGATAAGACTACCCTCATGTATGTCAACGTAATAAAACACTTTTGGCCTAAGTAAATACAGTCAATCTAATTAAATATGTGTTAACATAATTTAAATCGTTTTAACCTAATTAAATATATTTTATCTTATTAAATATATCATCCTAATTAAATAAATTTTAATCTAATTAGGTATATTTCAACCAAATTTAAAACAAATTCATGAACAACTCCATGTATCTAAGTTTTTCTTCACTTTTTACTTGCCCCATTTTATTTATCTCATATTCTAATCATAGGAATTACGTACACATTTTCATTCAACTACCGTTTCACTCTATGCTAACATTCTAACATTTGTAATAACTTTGTTTATACGAGTAATTATATTTGCTCATAGGCAATGTATATAGCAAATGAGGCGGTTTCCGGAGGCTAGCAGGGACGGCGACGTCCAATACAAATTGAAAGCAAATTAAGAACTGCCGGCCGCGACACCTCATCGCAACTGGTTCTTGATTTAGTTACGAAGGTAGGCCAATAAGTTTCCGGCCTAACCATTTTCTAGGTATAATAAAGACAAAAACTATATTTTACGTTTTAATATAGTTATCCTTTATTGCAGTACACTTCTCACATCTCTGAATTATCATTTCAATCTCCCTCCCCCCAAATAATCAGAAGCCTTGCCTGCAAAATCGGCATAAACAGCATACATAACTTCTTCATCACACTTAAATTTCCTACCTCGGAGGTCCTTCTTTAATTTTGAGCAGAGGAAGTAGTCACTGGGAGCTAGATCTGGACTGTAGGATGTGTTGTCGATCTCCTTGAAGCCACGTTTCTTCACAGCTTCATGAAACAAGAGCTTTGGGCGAAGGCCCGTGGTCGTGAAGAAGGCGCACACAAGCACTCAGCTTTCCTCGTCTTTCTCTTTGATGATAGCACGTAGTCTGTGCAGCAAGTCAGCATAGTACTCTCTATTTACTATGGCTTTCCTCTCTTTGAAGTCAATGAAGAGTATCCCTTCACAGCCCCAAAAGATTGTGGTCATGATCTTCTTGGTTGATTGAGTGACCTTGGCCTTTAGAGGCGGTGCTTCGCCAGGTTTATGCCACTCTATCGATTCTCTTTTGTAAAGGGATCATAGTAGAGAACCATAGTTTCACCTCCTGTAACAATAGTTTACAGAACTTTTCTCTTGTTGCCACAGCAGAGCTCCAAACATGACTGATAACAGATGACTCGTTGCTGGTTTTGGACTGAGGAAAGAAGTCTAGAAACTCATCTAGCACTAACCTTATTCATGTTTAAATGCTCCTGAATAGTTCGAAGGACTGCTGTTTTAGAAAGACCCAATCTTGTTGCTATTTCTGTAAGTTTGAGCCGCCAATCTTCTATAATTTCTCCTTCCACAAGAGCGATAATTTCAGGAGTGAGCACCTGCACACTCTTCGTCTTAAATGCTTTCTCTACCCAATCGAAAAAGTTTGGCCCATTCTTTTACGGTAGAATATGAGGGGAAATCTTCCCGATACACGATCCAATCGCTGTTCAATTTCATTTAGAGTATGTCCTTCTTTTGTGAGGAACTTAATAACACCTCGGAACTGTTTTTGAACATGTCACAATCTTCTACATATAGCCTTCTTTATGCAACTATATCTGAACAAGTGAACACAGCGGAGCGCAAGTTACAGCTGGAATTATTTACTTAATAGATAAGGTATGACACCAATAAGGTTTTTAGAAGTCGATAATCCTTATTGACGAGGCTGGAAACTTATGGACCTACCCTCATATTAATCGTAGCCTTCACCTCGCGACATACGGTTCTTCTAGGGACCCGGTTCCGCTGTTTTGTGTAAACTTGATCACGGGACAAGAAGAGGAGGGGAAACTGCACAAATTATCACACGCTGCTACGTTGGAGCATTATTGAATTTATTTTATCCTGCCTTCTGGTGCGTTTGGTCCTTGACTCTTTAAGCTCTTGGCGACGAGGCCTGCTTAATGCTCAAGCATATAAATAATCGCTGAAAAGTTAAGCGAAAATCTCTTAAAGTACTCGCGGATCATTTGCCTGAACGCGATTCTAAAAAAAATGCTGCATGAGAATCGCTTGTCTGTGTTTAAGAGCTCCGTGTAGCTAAGATTGCCTGGAGACTAAGAGCTGAATGTCGAGCTGGAATCTCATGTCTGAAGTAATAAGCACGAATCTCACTGCCAATGTGAACTGAATCTTGAACTGAAATCTAATTGGACTGAATCTTAAAAATCGAGCGCTCTTCGCGAAGGAATGTTCCTCCGTATATACGATATTCACACCATGGTAGCGTGTCTTCTTGAACTCATACCACCTAGACAAATTCACGGCCTCCGAGTGTTCAAAATCTCCATTCACTATTGGTGAGCTTTTGCTCAACTTCCAGCGCTAATATATCAACTTTAAAGGCAGTTTCTGGTTAGTGGCTCTATTTATATTCGCCTTGATAACGACTTTCTTGGAATACGTAAATGCGTGAAAGGGTTTGTCGCCAGCAGTGAATACAATAGCGTATTTTATTATCCTTTCTGTAGCAGGTATTCATTCGTTCTATTGTAACCAAAAAGTATATTTTCGTACAAGTGCATATTCCTTAATTATTTAACGTATTTTCTGATTATTTATTACACAGCATATACAATATTAAATGTTATAGACTGATTATGGTTTTCCTAACAGTATAAAGTTATGTCCTGGTGGGGGTTGGGGGGGGGCGTAAGAACTGTTACACAATATATTATGTTATTTTAGCTCACTCATAACCAGGTTATGAGGTTTGCTGGAAAAGTTTCATTTGAATGGTAGTATTTTTCAACGCTAGTCATCGGTGAATTGGACATGGTATTAAAAAGGGTCACAAGTAAAACAGGCAAAATCACTTAACAATAAAAATAGCACATGATTATGTTGAGGCGGCGTTCAAGAGATACAATGCTCAACCAGTACAGAACGTTCTGTTGAGATGTTTATATTGCTATATAACATTAAATATAGAGAGGTAACCGAACAACTTAAATTGCCCTTCATATATTGATATCTTTTGTATAACGGAAACTAGTCCTTTTGCGGTCATCTTCGGAAAGAGTGCCTTAGAAGATATTCCAGCGCAACTAGTCTATGTATCTCAATGTAGTCAAGCATAATAGAGGGTGTGAACCATAGCTAGGCACCGCAAAGCGACTTTGCTCTCCCTATATAAACATAATGCCCCAAACCTTCAGTGGAATGTGTTCAGTGAAAACATAATGCTAAATATACCTGAACCTTAATAATGTCTGATGGGTCCACAGTTTGCGTAAACCTAATACGAATGCTACCTTACAATTAAATAAATAGTCACCACTTCAAAGTTTTATGTGCTAAACTTAAATTGTCATCACAAAATAAAATAAATTAGTTCATACGAATATCTAAATCGGATATCAACAAAGTTGTGTGATGGAAAGGTAACATTTGATGGCGTATATTATAAGCATAAAGTTTTTGTAATTACGTGAAAGAAAGGAAATGCAAAGTGTTAATATGATTCGAACTTGTTTAAAGAGAGTCATTTATAATGGAAAACTGGTCAATACTGTCAATGGAAGAAATATTCCAATGCATAAAATAAAATATTAGGGTATATGTTTTTCAAATTAAAAATGTATGACCGCCACAGGTGGCCGAGGTCATTAAGACGAGGACTTGTGAGCGGGAGGGGTTCGAATCCCACCAGGATCGTCCTCCCTGACTGGGTTTTTTTCCAGGTTTTCCTCAGTCCTCATAACTGGCAAATTCCGGGGAGGTACCCTAAACTTAGGCCTGGAACACTTTCTTCCTTAAAAAAAAAAATCCTTTCCCAATTTATTATTTCATTTTATGCATCATCAGTGTTCACCGCCTGTGGTGCTTCAGTAGTAAAAACGGGCGTTAAACACTATCAAAAAAAAATATTATGAAATACGTTTTGTATTTAAGTTTTTTTTCTCAATTACTTTCATTGAAACCACTGGACACAGTATATAGCATTTACTAGTATATTTGTGACTGTTTGATAGCTAGTGCCTAAATAAAGTACTTTAATTTCCTATGTCATGGATGTCATTCTATATGCTAAACTGAAGAGGGCCAGAAAATTATAAAAAGTATTATTTAAATGTACTTTTCATCTTTCAGAATTACCGCAAATCATCAAGAGTTTAGAGAATGTATGTTAATACACTAATGCAGACTTTACTATGAAGGACGGAAGATTATGTTATCCCTTTCTTTGATCACCATTCTGCATCGAAATCTTCTCTAAGTTTACTATTGCGTGATCTTTGGCAAAGTAATAACAATTATCGCATTTAAAAATAATTTACATTTATAAACTAACCATTAAACCATCCTTTCAAAGCCAAGGAATTGTTAAAAAAAATAAAAGATAGTTTAAACTATTCCTACTTCATAAATACAGACACCTTCAGTGGGTGTGCGATGCCCAGTAAAACTGGAGTTAAAATTCCACTGACTCAGGTAATTGAACTTGTTTAGTCCTCATTGTCACGCAAAATATTTCATATGCATTTCTATATAACACAAAAAGTATATGTTTGTATATTGGGCAGTATGCCGAGAATATAAAATATTTATTTATTGTTGTTGCCGTAAGAAAAATCTATAGGTAGTGTAGGCAAGAATTTCGTGATAAATCTCAAGGTAATTTGAACATCTAATATGATGGCGTGTATGATAGTGATTACTATTTAATATTAATAAAAACGAAGGAAATAAAAATTGCTCTGTATGTGTTTCGGCCATGCGACATGATTTCCCTCGGCATATGCGAGGCCGTTACGCAGTTCGGCAAAATCAAATTTGTTGAGGACGCTGTATGTATTCCCTTTGAAATATATTGGATACGCTGGAAGCGAAGTGTAAACAGCATTTGAAAAGAACATCGTTTTACAAGATAACTATGAAAAACCCTTTTAGTGTAAATTTCTTATATGTTTACGGTTATAACATTTTAATATTAAGTTGATAACGTGTTAAACGATTTCAGTAAGTGTAACGAATATAACTATTCATTTTGTTAAACGTGTGGTTTTAACGAAATAGTTTTCTAATTGTAATGGTAACAAATTATATATCACCAGCCTATTACACTTCGAATGCACATTTCTGAAGACAATAATTAGGAAAATATTCATTTGAATGTTATTTCCACACTAAATCACTTATGTACGTAAGAAATTGAAATGCAGGGAAAATTCCAGATGGTGGCCACAGCTAGAATTAGTTTCGTGCTCTAACTGTTTATTCAATGCCATCATTACCCATTCGAACTTGTAGAATATTCCCCCAGCCTGGCGAGAGTGTAACTGACTTCTAAGTTTGGGATGTTTGGAAGGCGCGATTGCATTATCCCAAGGATAGCTGCGGACAGGAATGTATGAGACATTTTTGGGCTAAGTTTCCCAAGCATATGTCTTAATGCCTAAGGGAAAATATGTCAGAAAACTGACTCAATCGGAAATCGCACCGGAGCCCATTCTAACTTCCATTGTATGCATGGACTATCGTAAATCTGGCCAGTGTTATTCCATCTAAATAAATAATGAGAAGATATTTCATGTTTATTTTTAATTTTTTCTGCAGACACTTAAACGAAATGTTATAAACAGATACTTTTATATTTACACAACAGATAATGTAACAACGAGTGCAGTAAATTTCCGCATACTAAAATACATAATTCAGCATTATATCTGATAATCAAAACAATAATGATAGAATTAATGGTGTCATTACGTTTAGCATTAGCAATAACGGCAGTGTGAAGCGTGAAGCTAGCTGCTTATCTAATCTCATTCAATCCGATGATCTATACCCCATCGATAAATGCTATTTAAATTTAATCACTGGTATTAATATTATTTTGTAATATATATATTGGCTTTTAACTAAACAGCGTTAGTTTTCTATGTTTTAGCACAATTCTCAGATAATTCGTGACACGATAAAATATCTTTATATTAAAATGTACGCGCGCACATGGTGTAAAATGTTTCTATTTTATATGCTACATGACTGAATGATATAAAATCTATTGCAGATGTTGTTCTTAGAGTCAACATGCCCTTCAATGGTCTTACTTTGTCTCATTACCTACAGTTAAAGTCCGAATTATTGCTTTTTTTTTTCCAAATCAAATTCAACGACATTGAAGTTATGAATATTCATACCTTTTAAATAAAAATTTTCATGATGATTATGCCTCTCAGGTCACCTACTTTTATAATTTCAGGAAGTATTCTATCAGACTGAAAAATCCAATATTTCTGTATAGGCTGTTGTAGATACAAGTTTGGTTCACTGAGAATCAGTAAAAAGTTTTGATGGAGCGTCCATTCTATGAGAACGACGGATGAGGAAACACATTGTTAGTGTTTGGAGAATATTCTAATTAATGGCTAGCAATTGCACATTATAGGCAACGGTTTCCAAATATACGATAGTCCTCAGTTTGAAGAGTGATTATGGGTGGCGGGATGTTTATTATTGGCCCCACTTTGGGCTACAGTTTGAAACGGATTTGATAGGTGGGTGACGGGAATTGGGCTGTATAGTTGTTGCGGCAAATAATTTATCCCCGCGGATCGCAGGTTTCACCACGGCTGCTGCAGAACACTCCACTCTTCTTCGATGAGACTCTCTCGAAGGCGTTTCGCTGAATTTTGGTGGCTGTGAGCCAGCCGGGCCTGAGTCGCGATTCCGACGCAAAAGGAGATGATAAATAACCTTTCGTTATTTACTTGTTGATATCGTTTATTCTCCTTAATGTGAGTATTCGGACAAATTCACGTCTTACGCCGAACAGCAGACAAGATAATCTTGGCAAACACGTAATTAACCAAATGGTGCCGAGCGAGAAGAGATAGTTAATTTAACAAATTCTTAATGCAACTGAATAATGTGTATCGCAGTTAGCGTGGTGACTGACGCTCAAGCTTCTTTGTCGCCGGAAATGGTACTTGGTATTTAGGCCGCTATTCCGCTGATCTCCGGACGACGGCAGCCACAGCCTAGGCCCGGAACTTTTGGGAAAAATATAGCCCTTTTATACGTCATACAAAATGATGCTATCCATGGGCAACGGCGATAAATATTCCCGCCAATTTGTGTTAACGTGTCTCATAGGCGAGTGCTTACCTGACTGAATTTCATTTCTATTCGCTGGAAAATTTTGGTCAAGCCAAGTGCTTCGCCATTCGTCAATAAGGTGAATTTAAACAGATTTCATACGTTACTGTCAATGATCTTTTATTCGGACACCTGTAACTTTGCCACCAAACGAGCCGGTTTCTGCACTAAGGCGGGGGGCATTTTCAACTCTAGCTGCATACCAGAAGGGATTACCTTGCATTGTCTTTTTGCCAAGTCTTTCTGTGTTCGGAGAAAGACGAGAGATTCTCTTGACCTTGTTAGATTTCTACACATTATTTCTTAAATATTACAAAAACTACACTTTATGAACGCATTTAAACATTATACAATGTTAATTCTACATATACGAGTTATGTCATTAAAGTTCCTCTTCTGGACAATATACTTGCACATAATTACTGAGTTGTTGATCTCAAAATTACAAATATTAATTATTTAAATTACTTTGTAATTGACGGGGAGCCAGAGACAGCTTCAAGTTTATTTTACCAACCAGAAAATGTACTGCGTCAACACGACCGGTTATGTACATCAACTTGCCCAAGACATGTGTCACATCGGTCAAAAACGGCTGTTACAGCTGTAACCGTAAAGCCTCATAGGTGCTTTAGATATGTTCATCAATTTATAATTATCCGTAAGGATTTATAGAATAATAAAACGGATCTTAATTGACAGCGTTATGAACGACATACCACTCAGAGACTACAACCTCATGATTCTGTCTGCGAATGCATGACCTTGCTCTGGTATCTTGAATATTTTCTGAGGAAATTTTAACATTCAATTTAGGTCTCCATCGTCACGGTTAGTAATAATGACGGTTTAAGGCAAATTTTATGAACCGGTAAATGCATTTTTTTTTAATATGATGGTAACATTAATAGCCAAAGGATCACCACTGTTCACACCCTAACCTTCATTACAGCAAGAAATGACCGCTTCATTGTAAACGTTGGTTGGGAATAGTATATTAACAGTTTTCCAGCTTTATATCAAAGAATATACTGTCACTGCCGGAAGCTTGAAGGACATTTGGCTAACGAATCGTGTGCCAGATCATATTCTTCCAACACGGCTATCTACCACATAGATCCCAAAGCGCTTAAATTATTTTGAGCGCAAATATTTTAATATATGGATAGGAGTCTACAAGATTAACCGATTAAACCTCTAGACCTTACCTTAAAAATATATTTCTGAGGGATTACCTGCAAGACTTGTTTAGCATGATTTACCTTTAGACAGAACTGGAGCAATATTACAGCTGGTATTACTACATGCAAGTAATTGCTACAAACAGAGAAGATTATATGAAGAGAGTGGCATTATGTTTAGTGTAGAAAGGAGGATGAACATCAAATATAAATTATTTTCTTATATTCTCTTGAGGACGTAGAGAGGCCCTCTATATATTTGTAGCACCCCGTAGTGCCAGAACTTTACGATAGCACAACATATGCAGAGAGTGCCAAAAATGTACACGCTCAAGCAAAGAAAAAAATGTATTAATATTACAAAACTGAACAGAAAATGATGAGCATTAATCATCTTGCACTTTTACAGTTACTACAGTTGCTCAAAATGCCCACCATCGGTTTTGATACACTTCTGAGTACGTTGAACTACTGATTGAGTAATGTTTGCGAAATTGCTCTTAGCGATTACAGCACATCCCGTTTCAGATGCAAAAGTCCTGGGACGAAACTTTCAACTTTGCTGTTTTAATAATATGACGTACGCTGGTTCTGCTAACCCAGTCTCACGTGCACATAGCTTTGTAGATTTCTGCGGTGAGTGCTCAAAACGTTCCATAATCATAGCCGAGGACGTGGGGCTTGTTGCCGTGCGAGGTCTCCCAGATCTGCCCTTGTGAACATCGCATACGTTACCATGAGTCTTAAATTGTTACTCGAGTTGGCGGTTCTGTTCTGCACACACATCTCCATTGCCTTTCAACTTCAACAATATTCTCGGTTTTCCGTTAGCATTTCAAAATTGCTTGCCGCCGTTCAAACGATAATCTTGTCTCCATTTGGTTGTAGCAACGCTAGCATAACGTAATGTGAGTCACAACTGTATACAGAACATTATATGATAATCTAGGCTACTTTTGTTCATTGTTGATTTACCTGTCACATAGCAACGCTATGTACGTGAGTCACATCTGTTTACAGAATATCATACTACACTTTACTGTTGTTTTTCTGTCTAGCTTTGAAATTTACTAAATAGATACCTACTGTGAAAGTGTGTATACTTTTTTGGCACCCTCGGCATATTGAGATATCCTCCTCATTAGCGTATTTTAATTTTTGATGAAAAACTTAAAATGCACAGTTTTTTCTGTATGTTGTGCATACGCAATACCCCCATTCACAGAGTGTAAAGTAAGGCGCATGTTTTATGTTATATCTCTAATTTCAATTTAATGATTCATGTACATATATAACGTTCTTTCCATATAACATGTTTTAATTGAAGGTTCATGTGAGTAAACCATGAAGTGGGGGGGGGGGGGCGAAGTGACTAAGGTATGAACTCGAGAATGGTAGCTCAGAGGTTTGAATTCCAGCAGTGCTATTTTCTCCCTAACTGATGTACCGCAATGAAGGCTGAACAAAGCTTAGGTACTCTAAACTTAGAGCAGAATGGCATTATTTTCCATCCCCAAAAAGTATTATCCAAAATTGTCGTTATATTTCATATATTATCAGTGTCCACCGCCTGAGATGCCATAGTCCTAAAATGCGTGTTTAAAACGATTAAAACAATCACTCATATGGTTCATCCGGTGCGAGATGTTCCATAAATTTCCGACCTGGTGGTTTAATGTTATATGATATATACATATTTTAGGAATGCAAACACTGCATTTTTCTTCCTAACCACGCTATTCATTTAAGTCAGGGTTTTTAACAAAAGAAAGACTTTCATTCAATGATATTAAACAACACTTCGGCTTCATGTATGGGGAAGTTTCCTCTTCACATTCCACTGTAATGTGGAGTCACCAAAATCAGGCAGCTAGAGCTTTGAAAATGAGTCACATCCATTCATTTTAAAGAAAACATATGCCTTGTAGAGAACTACTAAGTGGAATTTCTCTGAAGGAAAAAAAAAAAATCTGCAGCGTTGAGAATTTCAAAACATCCTTTATCAACAATTGCCTTTGCAGTGTATGAAGTTAGTGCCAAATGGGTGCCCAGAATTCTTTCAGCAGTTCAAATGCAAGCACGCGTGGAATGTTGTAAGATGGCCGTTTATGCCTACGCCCTCAGTAGGAATACATCGGAGGTGAGGGAGACACCGGGCGGCCAGAATCCATGAATGGTGAGATACGAACGCTGACGGAATCCCTAAGGTTTCCAGATAGAACACACACCGAAGCCAGGGGTGACCCCTTCCAAAGAGTTCGAGCTCCTTAAGAAGGGCCGGTAACACACCAGACAACGGAGCAGTAAACTTTCCAAAGCGCAAGTCACCGTGACACCGCACACAATCCATCACCTCTGACCTTGTAACAGGAAACGTGATGAAGTGGTAGAGCAGAAATTTTGCAGAAAGGAAACACCCGTCCCAGCATTCGCCCAAGCACCAGTGGAAACCAAGAAATAATCAAGGTCAGGATGGATTGCCAAACGTATTTGAACCCTGGACATCCTGAACCCCAGTCCCAAACGTTACAGCTTACGCCATCCCGCTCGGTAGAGCAGGTGTGTAAATGCAATCAAGTTCGCGCCGCCTTCCTTTCTGTTTTACATATTTATTTTCATTCTTTTACAGTCTCGGTAAATTTTATGTAGACAGATTTTAAATTTGGCGCTAGTTTCCTGTTGCTTTTTAACTGACATTATTTCATTAACATGAAATAGGAAAAATATGACAAAAAGCATTATTTTCTTAGCAACATTTTGTAGTCAACAGGGTATGTAATATACCTTACAAAATTTGGTTAATGACATGACAAAAAGAATTAGCCTATCATTAAAGCACCTGTTCAAAATGTGAATTACGTCTGTTTGCACATTATTTTATGTCAGGGTAGTTCAGCTCATAAGAGTTTAAAAAATAATATTGTGCAGGTTCGTGATCCATCGTTTTTATTTTAAGCATATTTATTCTGTTACAACTGATTGATGTTCCTGTCATGTCATTAACCAATTTTCGAATGAAAAAGACATTGTATAAACCACAAATTTTAAAACTAAGAAACGCTAATTTTTGTTAATTTTCATACTTCATGCCATGCAAAATAATTTCATGTACAATTAGCACCGCAGTGAAAATTAAATAAACATAAAATACTGTAACTCGGAAGAAATTCAAACTAATAGTTAAAAAAAGGAAAGGTAGCGACGTTAACCTACACTGTACAAGTACCAAGTGTAAGCTCTTGCGTGTTGCCCGTTGTGGGATACGCAATTGCCAAATTGTTAAATGCGAAATTCAACAGACAATAATTTGTCGGAAACTTTTTATTCTCTCTTTATATTCAGGAATCACCGGATGTAGTTCATGTGCGTGATTTATGGACACCCGGTATATAAGAGTTATTCAATAAGTCCGTGCAAAAATAAGAAGATAAAGCTTTTTGAACGTTTCATCTCTCAATATACAATAAAACTTGATCAAAGCGGAACTTGTATAATTCGAAATCTGGCTAAAGCGTACAAATATTTTTGTCCCGATGCAGTTTTATATGTCAATTTGTTGTATAAAACTGAATGTATTTATCGCGAAAACGGGATGTATATTTAAAAGTTTAGTTAATGGCTCATTGTATAATGCTATTTTATACAGTACACCTTTGTTATTCACGTCAATACTTTTAGCGTGAAGATTTTAAAACCCTAACAGTACTGTTAGGATGTGAAAGGGGGTAGATTTTGTTCAGTTCAGCAATGGGGTTTACCGGAAAGGTCAAGTATCCCGAAGAAATGTGCTCTGTATGTACATTATTGCTTTCTGTTTTCCGCCAGGCGCCAGTTACATCATGTTGAACAAAAAATGAGCAAGATGAAATTTCTGTGGCCAAATAAGGTTGCGTTTCAGATACGATATAAAGCAAATTTACGAAAAGTTAAAAAATAAAGATCTGACAAGGGGAAAGTGGATGAAAAGGAACGGAAAAATGAAAAGAAAGGGGCGAAGAAGACGGAAATTTAAGAAAATCACGAGATAGTGTGAGAATGGCGGGCAAAATAATTACCATGTTACAGAGTGAGGCTCTGAAAGTCGCTAAAGAGACAGGAAATACGGAGTTTAAGAAATCTACAGGACGGGGCTGTACAGCTTCAAAACCGGTGAGGGAAGCTGAGGATAACTTTTAACGATAGAATGGCAGATAAAACTGCACATCCTAATTGCGGATTATGACCCCGAAGACATCTTCAATGCCGATAAAACGGGACTGCTTTATCGTGCACTGTTTTAAAAATCTCTCGCAATTCCAGGGGAAAAGTGCATTGGCGGAAAAATGTCCAAGGAAATACTATACTGCGGTAAAATGTTGGGTGAAATGGTGATGAAAGGCGGCAAAACACCGCTGTTTCAAAAACATAAATGTTACCAAGCTTTTAGCTACATGGCGAAGCAATAAAAAGATGTGGGTCGTGAATGGTCTTATGGAAGAGTGACTCTTGCAGTGACTAAATGAAAAAAGAAAATCGCCAAATACAACCCATGGACCTGGAGGTTATTTACACATTCAAGTTCCTTATAGGCAAATATTGACAGAGACTTCTCAGTGTTGAAGAAAGTGAAAGTGCTTCTCAGTTGCCGATGTTGAGCGCCTTCGACAGTCAACAATTAGTAGCAACATGCAACTTCTTCAAATTCTGATACCTGTAGATCATGATTGACGCCACCATTTCTGCAATTACTTCTAGGAATGCTGCCAGATGAACATTTAGCTATACCAGGAAGATTTTCAGTGATAACGGCCGTTTACATTCTAGTAAACGGCCATGGTTTTAAAGTGTAAGAAAGTTATCCATGTACGCACTAACGGTTTGTGCGCATATTATAGTTTATGAAACTTTCTACAGAATATACATTCTGTAACTACTGTCAATATCTCAGCAACAAGACGACCCTGGTTTATATTCCAATGGAGCACCCCCGCATTTTCATCGTATGGTTTGTAGTTATCTGAACAAGGAGCTGATTGAAGAGAGAAGAAGGGTGGTGGTTTATTGGTTAATGGGTTATAATTAATTGGAATAGTCATAGTACAATGTAGAATTAAAGACGTTCTCCACCTCCTCTCCCGCCGCTGTCGCGAAGTGTCGCTATGCCACAGCTAGATTTGGTAGAGCGCTGGAATTTTGTGACCTGTTCAGGTCAAAGGGGAAAAGGATTGGCAATTAGGTAATATAAGAACACAAATCTTAGAACTGGAGATGACACGGTTTATTTACTTGCTAATTGCTAAGGGTCGCCTTTAAGTTCTGTTAAATGATTCTTAGATCACACTTGCACTATTCAAACTGACCTACTAACCAGCTGACTGATAATTCACTGAGTTGAAGTGTTGATAATTGGCTACTTGTCTAGTTACACTGACTATAACTGAACCAATTGTCTATAACTCACCTCGTTATAATTCTTTGATGACTGTGTGTCCTTTGATATTTGAACAATCACTTATTCTCTCTCCCAATAGCTAAACTCTCAACTTAATCTCCCCGGTAACTAAACTCTCACCTTACTCTCCTGGGGCCTCGAAATCACAAGTTTTTATAAACTATCCTTTCGTTCGGTCGGTAGGCCGCCTCCTGCCTTTCAAAATATCACTGTTGAATAATTTCGACAGCAGTTTCCTTTACACGCTACCCTATTGACCGTGGCGCGTGGATATAATTTTCCTAAGTTCCATGATTGGAACTTATATTCGAGCTGTTCTTTCACTCCTAGCTCCACTATGTCGGGCTTTATAATTTATTTCACCCCCAATGACCTGTTTCATCAGCAAGTGCTATGCTACAGTTCGCTTTAAGATTTTAACAAATCTATGCTTTATGACTTTTCGCATAATAGAGGGGTTTCTGACCTGTTCCCTCTCCATAAGAGTTTCCAGAAACCTTAAATGGCGACCCTTCTTACACAAAGCCTCTTGCAAAAACATATACATAAGTTTTACAGGGCCATTTGGCTCTTTTGTCCAGCCCAAAACAACATTTCCTGGCTTATTGCTGAAGTTTCTGTCAACAAGTTTTTTTCTCACTACCTATGAAACACACAAATAACTTAACTAATATGAATACATATAAATTGTACATGTTAATTTTAATAATATTTATAATATACGTAATTGATTGTACTAATTTCGGTAATATTGCGGGGCGGCATCTCATAAATACCACTTCACATCTACGCCATTGATAAAGTCATGCTAAGGCCATTATTGAGTTTCCACCGCGTCTTTCGGCTAACTCCTTTGCACTTATACCTATGGGGAAATGTTAAGGATGTTGTATACCGTAGAAAACCAGCTACACTAGCAGCACTTCGGGAAGAAATTGAAACGGCATGTGCTGCAATCGCTGAGGGCATTTTTGCAAACGTTGCTCAATCAGTAGTTCAACGTACTTAGAAGTGTATCGACGCCGATGGTAGGTATTTTGAGCAACTGTTGTAACTGTAAAAGTCTAAGATGATTAGTGCTCATCATTTTCTATTTGTTAATACAGTTTTTTCTTTGTTTGAAGTGTGTATACATTTTTGGCAACCTCTGTATATACCGTGGCGAGATAAAAAAAAAAAGATTGATTAGCTATATGATAGTAAATATACAAAACAACGGGGTTCATTCTATTCTTACAGTGGAGATGAAACAAAAAACCGGACACAGTTTAGCTATACGTTAACAAATCCGAAACTCACCTATATAATGGCGAGTAATCCAAAACGGGACTCAATTTACCTTTACAGCAAAAATTAAACTATAACAGGATTCAGTTTAGTCTTACGCTAGTTAAGTTAAAAAAACAAAGACTTTAAATACATATCAGCTTAGTTTACCTATGCAAGAGAGAGTAAACAAAAAGTGAGACAGAGAGAAAGAGAGAGACTCAAATTTCCTACCAGGCGTGAACAACAAAAATGATTGGAACTCAGTTATCGACAGCTGGAGCACTTACTGAATTTTATTCCGCTCTGTTGCCTAATTTTCAAATAAAGATTTCCAGTAATATTAAAATCTTGTCCATAATTCCCCAATATATTCTTATAAAAGCAGTTAGCACAAGTTGTGTAAAGTATTAAGCAAATTTTGCAAAAATTCAACTCCCCTTAGAAACTTTTGGCGTTTGGACTTTAGTAGGGCTAGCAATCTTGACCGCGGGAGGAAAACCAGTGGTTTGGTGGAAACTTAATAAGCCAAGCAGAGAGAGCAAAACTTGCGTCTTGACTCAGAGACTAAAATAATTGACAGTCGGAGAGGTTCGTTTCCAAAGACTGGGGCAGATGCAAACTGCTCGTTAAGGTATAAGCACCGAATGAGTTTGGCGTCTGGTTGAGTGTCATTCATTTTCTGAACCAGTTACGACAATCAACAAGCGTTTAGAATCATTAATGAAGCACAGTACAATTAACTTAAGATAAATGCGTTTTCTTCATTATGCAATATAGATACTGATAATTACTCGTTCGTTTGCATTTAGTTTTAATCATTTAATAAATATCAAATGTTAAATTAAGTAGTAAATAATGCTCTCTTTGTTCAAAAGTGACTACAAATAATCAAACTTTATTACATAGTTCCATGTCAAAAAGTCACGCATACATGCATTATATTGGCATGCAGTAAATAATCTAACACTTTAAGTTAAATGAAAATTTATTAACAAAATTGTGATAATTATTCAAATTAATTAATTAATGAGCTTAAGCCTGCTAGTACATAACTAATACCAATAGAAATAATAAATGTGTAAAATATTTTGGTCTTCTTAAGCTATGAAGGACCTCTTCATCCTATTCAGTGCCTTGAAAGATTGTGATCAATGTACGCACATATATCTCGGCGGTAATGTAGTGGTGAACTATCCTGTTGGAAGTAAAATTCCTCATTTCCATACAGTGTAAGAATGGCGGGTAAGACGGATGTGCGTATCATGTTCAGGTACAATGGACCAATTACTGTTCCTTCAAATATTTTCCAATACCACTTTAAAATTGCTTTCCAATATTCAAACGATAGTCTTAGAAATATTCTAAGTTAAGAAGGTCTTGAACGGGGTCCACCTAGCCTCGTAATGAGAGCTGGGGAGTTATCTGATGAAGAGATAGGATGCTTGGATCACAAAAACCACCTAATAGCGGCCGGCGAAGTGCGGTGTCCCGATCACATATTCCTTTGTAATACTGCACTCTATCAATGATTTCGCAAGTCAGAGATAGAAGACGCAGCGGTATTGCGCTGAATCCGAACCTTTCATAAGCTGTTATGCTCAAGAATTATAATATAAAAAATGTTACGAAAAGTGTTGCTGATTACTAAACTTCTCTGTTAATAATAACAATTATGAAATGTAAATATAAGGACAAATTCAAATGCAAGGAAAAGTATCGTTTGAATGCTAAGCAATTAGCTATTTCACTTGGAATACCTTGTCTTTAAGGGTATACCAATCTTAAGGTAGTATGGCATTCATTTCAGGTAGTAGTGATTGACGCGTAGTTTCTCTAATTGCGTATATGAATATTGTTACAGTTCACCGCATGCTGTAAAATTAAATTTAAACACAAACTATACTGCTAACGAACTGCGCTGTAAGGGGCATAATGGCTCAGGAGGTAATGCTTGCGACGCGCATTCGGGATGTTCCCGTTCAGATTCTTTGGGGCAGGCCATTCTGGCCTTTGGTATCCCCCTGTTTGCTTAGGCGAATGCTCCGCTCTTTCATTTCATATCATTTCATCAATTCAGCACGTAGTCTGTGCAGTAGGTCAGCATAGTACTCCCTATATACTGTGGTTTCCTCTCCTTGAAGTCAATGAAGAGTATTCCTTCACAGTCCCAAAAGATTGTGGTCATGATCTTCTTGGTTGACTGAGTGTCCTTGGCCTTTAGAGGCGGTGCTTCGCCAGGTTTATGCCACTCCATCGATTCTCTTTTGGATAAGGGATCATAGTAGTGGACATAGGTTCATTTCCTGTAACAATGGTTTGTAGAACTTCTCTCTCGTTGCAACTGCAGAGCTCCGAAAATGCCTGACAACAGATGAGTCGTTGCTGCTTTTGGACTGAGGCAAGAAATCTAGGCACCCATCTTGCACTAATCTTATTCATGTTTAAATGTTCATGAATAATTCGAAGGACTGTTGCTTTAGAAAGGCCTAATCTTTCTGCTACTTCTGTAACTTTACAGCAATGTTTTCAGGAGTGAGCAACTGCAAGGGCCGACCTGCACGCTATTCGCCTTCAATGCTTTCTTGAACCATTCGAAAAAGTTTGGCTCATTCTTTTACGGTAGAATATGAGGGGGATGCTACCCCGTATACACCGTCTAATTGCTGCTTAATTTCGTTTGGAGTAAGTCCTTCTTTTGTGAAGAACTTAATAACAGCCTGATACTCCATTCTTCTACACATAACTTTCTTTAGGGAACTATATCTGAACAACTAAACACAGCGGATCGGAAGTTACAGTTGCAATTATTTACTTATCAGATAAGACATAACACAAATAAGGATTTTGTGAAGACGATAACCCTTGTCGGTGAGGCCGGAAACTTATGGACATACTCTCGTATGTACTGTTAAGATTCCCTCTAAGTTTGTCACCGTTCAAAAATCCCTATTTAATCCCTTTCTACCAATGGTATTCCCACTTATACATAAACAATCCAACACCGTGGTAGTGGTACTGCCGTTGCAAGTAAGCATTCGGACTTGAAAATAATCAAAAATATTTCAAACTCTGTCCATTCAATTCATTTGTTTGTTGTTATTTTACAAGCTATCAAAATATTGCATTAAAATGTTCGTTAAATATTCCTGCACGAGAAGTGATCGTTGGACAGTAGAGACGCAAACTTGATGAATGGAAGCTTAAATAAGGCTAGTTATATTACTATTATTAAAATTGGTTTTGTAAGTGGGAAAGAGATTAAGTTTTAAAGGCATATCTGTCACTGCTTTACTTCTCCTGCAAGTTCCTTGCATTTACCCTGAAAGCCAACACCTTTGACAAGCAATAACAGAAGTTAACAGCATGTCACTGCTTTGAATTTTTTAACTAACACACGTTCTATTTCCAAAAGGTTTTATTCCCACTCCTTTTTGCCTCCTTCTTACATAAAGCTGAACGTTTCATATTTTCATTTTAAAAGGCTGCATTCCAAGCGGCCATTCCTTTAATGCTTTTATTATATGGTAAAACTTTTTGTTAGAATGTATACTTCTTCGCAACTTATGATGTGCAGCACTTGCCTCCTTTTAACTGAGCAGTTCGATTTCATTTCAAGTCGCATTGGAAGAACTGAACCGTGAAATTTTACAATCCTACCAAAAAAGTAATAGTCGTCCTTTTGTGCAATAAAAAGTTCGAAAAAAGTTCACTTTAATATAAAGAAACACCCAAAAACTTTAGTGTTCGATAAGCAAGTTTATAACGTTGATATTTTGTTACTTTTAAGCGTTAGGATTTAGTTTCCAGTTTGCTGTCAGACGAGTCGTTACTAAAGCAAAATACTACAGGAGAGTTTGTATATAGCTTTTTTAGTTACAATTAAATATTCATGTATGTACGGCACAGTAATATGAACCGTCATAAGTGGCACACTATTACCAAGGACAGCAATCACGTTGTGAAACATGAGCGAAACACCGCCTTGCCATTCATGTCATTCTATAACTATGCTTTTCATACACCAAGATATATCCGAGTCCACTTTCACTGCATTTCATTCATTACATTAGTTTGAAATAATAAGGGAAAATAGGACCTAGAGCAAGTGTAATACTCTGTGCATATAGTTGGGGAACTAAATCATACTTCTTTCTCATTTATTGTCTCTCTTTCTCTCTTTCTGAACACAAATTGTAATGTTTACATTCTCAGATGGTGGCCCTTGTTCTCTTCTTCACCAACTGTATGTATGACTCGAGGTTCTCAATTGTAATGAAAGCCAAACTATTTCTAGGTAACTAGATAACTGGGATTCAAGGAAACAAATTTAATTAAATCCCTCTTTGTGTGTGTCACTTGTAACGTGACTTCTACTTTTTTGCATAAATATTTTTTATTTTTTCTTTTAATTTGTTTTATTTTATTCTCTTTTTTTTTTTTTTTTTTTTTTTTTTTTTTATTTTTATACCGCCACGGGTGGCCGAGGTCGTTAAGGCATGGACTCGTGAGCGGGAGGTCTGCGGTTCGAATCCCGCCAGGACCGTCCTCCCTGACTGGGGTTTTTTCCAGGTTTTCCTCAGTCTTCATAACTGGCAAATGCCGGGGAGGTACCTAAACTTAGGCCTGGAACGCTTCCTTCCTTTAAAAAAAAAAAAAAAAATCCTTTCCCAATATATCATTTCATTTCATGTATCATCAGTGTCCACCGCCTGTGGTGCCTCAGTAGTAAAAACGGGCGTTAAACACTACTCAAAAAAAAAAAAATTCTCTTTTTATTTTTATTTTTGAATACCGAGGGTGACAAAAAATGTATGCACACTTTCATAGTATATATATATATATATATATATATATATATATATATATATATATATATATGTTAATATATTTCAAACTTGACCACAAACAACAGTAATGTGTAGTATCATGTTCTGTAAACAGATGTGACTCGCATACATCATGATAGCGTTGCTACGTGATAGGTAAATCAATAATGAACAAATGAAGCCAAGATTATCGTACGATATTCTGTAAACAGATGTGACTCACATTACGTTATGCTAGCGTTGCTACAACATAATGGAGCCAAGATTATCGTCTGAACAGCGGAAAGCAATTTTGAAGTGCTAATGGAAAACGAGAACATTATTGAAGTTCAAAGGCAATGAAGACGCATGTACAGAACAGAACCACCAACGCGAGCAACAATTCCTCGCATTCGAGACAAATTTGAGACTCATAGCACCGTATGCAACAGGATGGTGCACCACAACATTACCGCCGAGATGCACGTGCGTACCTTGACAATCTTTCAAGGCACTGGACAGGACGAAGATGTCCGATTAAGTTTCCACCGCGTTCTCCGGATCTAACTCCATTAAACTTGTACGTATGGGGAACTCTTAAGGATGTTGCATACCGTAGAAAACCAGCTACACTGACAGCACTTCGGGAAGGAATTGAAACAGCTTGTGCTGCAATTGTTGAGGCCACTTTCGCAAACGTTACTTAATCAGTAGTTTAACGTACTCAGAAGTGTATCGACATCGATGGGGGGCATTTTGAGTAACTGTTGCAACTGTAAAAGTCTAAGATGATTAGTGCCCACAATTTTCTGTTTGTGTGAATTCAGTTTTATGTTATGTTAACACAGTTTTTTTTTTCTTTGCTGGAACACCCTCTGTATATGCTTGTTTTGTCGTTTTTTGTGAAAAATATATAGTATTTAATATATTTTATTAAATCAAAAAGACCTGGAGTATCATAAAAGCACCCTCGGTCTGCTGTACCCAAGTTCCTGTTGAAGTTTTATTGTATTGGTGCCACCGAAATAAATACACTGCTACTGGTACTCCTACCTACTACAACCAGCACACCAACTACAACTATTTCTTCTAGGAAATTAAGGAAAGACCTTGTACTTATAGCTCTTAATGAGCCTTAATAAATTCTTTTGGGAAAAAGATTAGCTATACAGTTAGAGATTAACTGTATAAATTCGGAATTATATTCTTCTGTTTTCGTAAACGGATTGGCTTGAGTTAATTGCGAAAAAGAATTAAAATAAAACGAAATGTTGTCTGTGATGTTCTTTAGGCCTTCCTTTATACTGAAGCACAAGCAGTAAGGAGGGGATCAGGGCACATTCTTTCTGTATGTTGCAGAATATTACTTTATCTTTAAATTATGCGTTCAGTTAACACCCATTTTCTCTAAAATATATATTTTAGAGTGATCCCTTACTTCTTTTGTCAGTTTTTTGCTAAGTACCTTTTAATACATGTATTAATAACACTGTGTTTTGCACAGGATTTCTGATTTTATATTTATGAATTTGTGCATATAACACATACTAGATATTTAATATAGTTTACTTGTCTTATTAAAGTTTGTGCTTTTAATATTTTCATTTTTCTATTGTGTTTCATTTTCATGGCAAATATAATATGATTGGAATATTTCTATTTTCTCAAAGATTATTGAATTTTACCCATGAAATATGAACAGTCATGCTTTCCTGTCTACAACGGTTTTCTAATTATATATTTCTTGCTGCTTGCTATTAGTTTATTTTAAAATGTTAAACTTCCAAAACGTAACTGAATATACTGTTATATTATTTATAAATAATTAACAAAGTCAAATGTGAGATTGTTACTGTCAGCATAGAAAACAAACGAAGAGATATTTGCTGAATCAGATTTGGTACATCGAAATGTAACGAACTGTAAAATTAAGAGTCCGTTCGGGTCTACAACTCGAGACCAGTAAAAATTAAAATAGAAAATTGGTTTATATACTATTTATTTTTAAATTTATTTTAAATACGTTTGCAACAGTTAACGAACATCAAAATATTAAAATGAATGTAAAATTTTTAATATAAGCATTAACAAAATTAACAAAGTAAAAAATAAAACAAAGTACTAATATATTACGCGCATGAATGAATTTTAATAGCCGTTCAGTATATCGCTTATATAAAATGTATAGAATGTGTGGTCCACTGTTCTCGTCCCGCTCAACTCTAGTAGGTTAAATAAAAATGATAATAGTCACAGATAATAGCGAATTTTGGAATACACCTACTACTCAGACAACATAAAACCAGGGATAATGATCTGTACTTTATTTTAAGGTGATGTAATGATTAAAGTAATTGTAGGCAGCACTGTATTTAGGAAACAACAAAAATAATAATTACTAAAATGTAGAGGTCAATAGCAAGAATAAACCAATTTTAAACATGGCACTAACGTTATAATTTTTTAGAAATATAAAAGCATTTAATAACAATTCCTGAAAAACTAACAACGGATTCATAACAATAATTTAATTACTAAAGAGATTAAAAACAAACTGCAGGAAAAGAAACGGGGCGTATTCTTAATAAGTTTCACGAACCGAAAGGATTACGGACTTTGGAGCCAAAGAGTGTAAACAATTGAAAGGTTCAGGTTACAGCCAGACAGTATCCCAGAAGTAGAAGCGGACTCGCCGTGCTAAGAACGCTAGAGAAAGAAGAGCAAGCAAGTCGAATTACCAGCTGATGTAAACATGCCGGGATCAATTACTCGAACAGCAGTTGAAAGAACTACCTTTCAATGCTAGTTTTCATCTTTTTATTAGAGTTTTCATCTTTTATTAGGACGTAAAAGATTACGCATTCATGTTACGGAGCTGGGTATTCCTTAGTGCATTATATTGCTTGCCTCACAAACTATTGCAAATTCTTAAGAATTAGTATATCTAGTATTTATGAGTTTACATGTGCTTTAATTGAGAAGCAGTGTATGCAAGATTAAATGTGTATTAAAAACTGTGATAAACCACGTTTTTTTTCGTTATTATATTTCCTAATATTGATTTCCTTAAAATTAGCTTTGCAAATAATATAACAATATAGCGTCATAAAAAAATAGTAGTTGAGTTTACCTCAGAAGTGTTTACCAGATATTCAACTATTTCTGAATAGAAGAATTATATATCTGTATGTAGTAGCAAATTTCTGCTTTAAATTTTCAAAATCAGACGCTTGGTTAACACATATCAAATATACATCAGTAATAGCCCATTTCTGCATATAGTTTTAAAATTATTGGAAGAAAACTTGTCAAAGTGCAAAGTTGATAAGACAGTGTTAAATATTCATGTTCGTTCAAAATGTATTAGTTGTTTATTTTACTGCGGCACCGATGTCCGCTACTCTACCTACGCCGGCATTTATGGTGGTAACGTATACACCAGACTAAATAGTTGTGTATACATTTTGCTTACCATCGCTGCCCACGGATGCACAGCTTTTGAATGTTACGAGGTGAAACCATCGCCGTTTAATTTAACCTCACTTTCGCACTTAAGAAACCGCCACGGGTGGCCGAGGTCGTTAAGGCGCGGACTCGTGAGCGGAAGGTCTGGGTTCGAATCCCGCCAGGACCGTCTTCCCTGACTGAGGACTTTTTCAGGTTTTCCTCAGTCCTCATAAATGGCAAATGGCGGGGAGGTACCCTAAACTTAGGCCTGGAACGATTCCTTCCTTAAAAATAAATCCTTTCCCAATTTATCATTTCATCTCATTTATCATCAGTGTCCATCCCCTGTGGTGCCTCTTTAGCAAAAACGGACGTTTAACACAATTCATTCATGCACTTAAGAAATAAGAGAGTACGTAACTATATGCTCATCTGTTGCTATGTATGCAGTATACCTTCATGGAAACCCGATGCCGCTTTTCACCTGAAAATTAAAGTACTTTTTTTCGTCCAACTAGGAAAATAGGGACTGTTTTTATATACGAGGGCTTCTCAATAAAGATTTATTACAATTTTACCAGGCATAATTTCTCATCATAAAATTTAATTTTGCAATATTTTGTTAGCTAAATACATAATAAACACGAGGTAGTAGCTTCATGTTGTCATTTCCAATTCTTGCCTGAGAAATGTCCAAATTGAGACATGTTCAGTTCCGCCTACAACAGAACACAGGTGAACGCGACGAACAAAGGAAAGGGGCTGCAATTTTAACTCTAACGGAAGAAAATATTAAAGCTGTTGCTGTCATTGTCGAATAACATTAAGAATACTTTCAGAAATTCTGAAAAATATGTGTGAAATTTTCGGTTGGTACCTGAAAGGTTGCACATGAGATGTGTTTGTACTTGGTGGGTTCCAAGATGACTTATTCCCAGAAAAAAGAACGTTGAGGTGTTGTTACAGTAATACACTGACTTTCAAAATAATAATAATAATAATAATAATAATAATAATAATACAGATTGCTTCTATTGCAAAATTACCCATCATCTGATTTTCCGATATTCAAAGAATGGTTTACCAGTCTGTCGTATCTGCATACATAATTGTAGCTAGGCAGTACTATAGAGATATCCTTAAAACTCTGCAAGGTCACGTCGCACGCAAAAGGCTGCGTTTTCCTATAATAAGATAGATGCTGCACTGCGATAATGCATGACCACATACCGCAAATGTTCTTATTAAATATCATACAAAAAATTAAAGTGTATTCCTCACCCTCTATATAATCTAAATTTAGCACGTATGATAATTTCCTTTCCTCATATTCAGAAACAGTGGTGAAGGCTGTCTTGAAAAAGGGTTTCCAGCATGCCTTTGAAGACTGGCAGAAACACTGGAACAGGTACATTGTATCCAAAGGCGATTACTTTGAGGAAGATCATCAAAATTATAAGGAAAGGTAAACATATTGTGTAGAAAAAAAATATTATTCTTTATTGATTCTTCGTATTTGCCTTTAAATTTTAAACATTTCCTATAGATAATATGGCACGCAGCCTTTGAAAATTTCGAAACTCTGCTATCAGCTTTCTTGTACAACCTACGTTTAAAACTGAATTCAATATTAAGCTAACGTGTTTTTCTGAAACATATTAACCACGTGTGAATTTATTACATACTATACACACATTTTTAAATTATGAATAAGGAATTTTAATATTAGCTATGAATTATTGAAACCCCTGCAAAAATCTTTTCTTTATCCCATGTGCAGTGGTGTCAATTTAAAAAGGTTTATGGTATTACTAGCGGAACCTTATGACACTGATATATATTATACACTTTCACACTAGATGTCTATTAAACATATTTCAAAGTTAGACCGAAAAAACAACAGTAATGAGTAGTATGATGGTCTGTAAACAAATGTGACTCACATACATTATGATAGCGTTGCTGCGTGACAGGTAAATCAACAATGAAGCCAAAATTATCGTATGATGTTCTGTAAACAGATGTGACTCACATTACGTTATGCTAGCGTTGCTACAACAAATGGAGCCAAGATTAGCGTTTGAACAGCGGAAAGCAATTTTGAAGTGGTATTGGAAAACCAGAATGTTGTTGAAGTTCAAAAGCAACGGAGACGTGTGTACAGAACAGAACCACCATCGCGAGTAGTAATTCTGCGCATTCGAGACAGATCTGAGCAGAGCAGTTACACTGGCAGCACTTCGGGAAGAAATTGAAATGTCATGTGCTGCAATCGCTGAGCACACGTTCACAAACATTGCTGAGTTCAACGTACTCAAAAGTGTATCGACGCCGATGGTGGGCATTTTGAGCAATTGTTGTAACTGTAAAAGTCTAAGATGATTAGTGCTCATCGTTTTCTGTTTGTGCGAATTCAGTTTTGTTATGTTAACACAGTTTTTATTTTCGAAGTGTGTATACATTTTGGCACCCTCTGTATGTATCTTTAACCTAGAAATTTGACATTCCTTTAAATCTCTTCACAATTCTATTATAAGAATGATAGAATCTAGAAAATGTTAACATCTTCTACATGTAGGTTTCTTAAAAAGCGCACAACAAATAAAACACTTTCTTCGAACATGTATCATTGATAAACTACACATATTCAGTGCAAATACCAGGGTTAAATAAAAATCAGTATCAACATTCCTTCCATATGTGCCACCTTCTGCCATACACCATCTCTGTTGATCTCCTAAACACCATTCAATGGCAGTATGTGATTTTTTTTGTTTTTTCATTAAGCGTGGAGGCAATACTCTTAACCCAGGAAGAAAATATGAGCTAAATTTTGTGGCTATCAATTTAGAATCGTTCTGAACGGAGTCGGTCCCAACCTCTGCGAAATACTTTCACCATCACGCCAGATGTACGAAATAGCAACTGTGCACCACACTACAAGCATTACGCAGCTCTAATAATAAGCCCCGGTTCTCAAACTTTGGAGCACTTTTGAGTGGAAAAGTTCATCACAGAGCACTAGTTATCAGCTAGCACCTCTAAGACGGTACTATTTGAGCATACAAGGTAAACATTCAGAATTCATAACTTTAGATATTTGAATATGCTTTATTAATTTATATAATTACAAAAATATTTTCAACTCTAATTTCATTACATACATTACAAAACAAACAAAAACATATTGAGGCAATGAATTTTAAAACGAACTAAAAACAGTGTTGTAAGTCCAAGATATTATTATATTATATCCTCATAGATCTGGTACACAAAACCATTTTAATGTTGTAAAACCAAAAATGCTATTTGCAACCATAAAATAACTATTTTATTGAGAGGGAAGAAACAGGATTTATTTTCTTAATTAAATTATATCTGAATTTGGGACAGTTGGAGCCGAATATCTCACTCCGCAACGAGATGAGGTCTTATTTTGTTTTAGTAACTGCATAAGCAGAGAATATACACATAAATAAGAGTTGCAAAGGGCAAAAGGATAGTTTTAGCTTTATCAGACAAAACTTTGAGTTCGTCTTTTAACTGATAGTGGCTTCTTATTTCAAAATTAATATGTTATCATCAAATACGATGCAAAGCAATCAAGCATCTATATTGCTGCATTGTTAAAGAGGCCGGCTATTCGAATAGGTTTACAACTCAAAGGTTTTCTTTCGTTTATTCATGCAATTCTTCTGGAAATAGTCATTGAAACTATCAAGCAAACTTAGAAGGTGAATTTGAAACTCATTTAAGATTTCCCCAGTTGTGTTAATTCTAGTTCCTTTATAAATGTATTTACTATTGGGGAGCTGTAAAGATTATCATTGTTTACTGATTCTGCACAAAATTAGATTTTATTTTTGTAACCTTCCACATTATCGCTGGCGTCCAACACTGTTTTTTTTTCCTTCAATTGAGAGGCTTTAATTATCAACTTTTTGAAAAATATCACCTAAATATGCCAATTTTATTAGGCAGCGTTCGTCAGATAACCTGTATCCCATGGCGAAGTCATTGTCAGTCAGTAGGTTTTGACTTCAGCCCTCATTTCAAAGAGTCTAGTCAAATTTTTACCTTTGAGAGAGCTACCTTATTTCTCTATAAGGTCATCACATAATCTTTCACCCTCTCGAAGTCCAGGGCGCAATCCAGCGTCTCAAACCCAAAAAGACAGCCGGACCTGATGGGCTAATGCCCCTCAAGTTCCGCATTCTTCATTTCAAGGCCGTGCTCTTTGTCACAAATGTCTTCAATATGTGCATCAGCCTGAGCCACTGTCCACGAGAGTGGAGGGAGGCACGGGTGATATGCATATTGAAACTGGGCAAAGACCCAGCCCACCCTTCCAGCTACTGATCAATCAGCTTCCTTTCTACACTCTCAAAAGTGTTTGAGAGATTGCTTCTTGCCCGTATGCTTCCCTTGCTGGGAAACATTCAAGCCACCCCCCCCTCACCAATTCGGTTTCCGTCCTGGGCACTCTACTATCCAACAGCTACTGAGGGTTGTGGAGGCCTCAGCCCTGGACTTCCAGGAGAGGTCCTTCACCCCAGCGGTGTCTTTAGATGTAGAAAAGGCCTTCTCGATGACCTGGCACGCCGGGCTCCTACATAAACTCATTCAACTGGAGCTTTCCAAAAACTACATTTCATCTTATACACTCATACCTCAAGCATTTCACTTTCAAAGTAGCGGTGGCGGGAAACAATTCAACACTAAGACCGATACGCGGCGGAGTCCCCGAAGGTTCTGTTCTATCCCCAGTTCTGTTTAATATTTACATGTCAGACTTTCCCCACGCAGCAGACGTCAACACTGCTGAATACGCAGACGACGTCCTGCTATGCAAAACAAATAAAAACTTAAACAGAGCCATCATTCCCATACAAAGACTACTATACCTAATCGAAAGGTGGTGTAGGCGTTGGCGAATGTCAATCAAACCGGCAAAGAGCAACGCCATAATTTTCACTAAACGCTGCGTGCCCGCAAACTCCCCCACTCTGACATACAGATAGCAAAGGATAGGGTGGAAAAATTTCACAGCCTACCTGGGTGTGCATTTAGACAAAGGTCTAACCTTCAGGGAACACACAGCCGGGACTGCTCACAGGGCACAGGGAGCAATTGCTCAACTGTTTCCTGTACTCAGCTCCAAGGCTATGCCAGTTCACCTGAAGTTACACATTTTCAAAGCCCTGGTCACCCTGTCATGCTATACGCCTGTGAAATCTGGGGTATGGCAGCTGACAGTTGGCTGGCACTTCTACAAAGGGTACAGAATAAAGGACTCATGACCATTTATTCTGTATATCGATGCTTTTCAGTCAGGCTACGTCATGACAGTTCTTCCCTCCCATATATCGAGGATGAAATTAGACGCCGGGCCACAAAATTTTACGCCAAATTACCCTTTCATGAGAGCGCTCTCGTTCGGTCACTCGGCAGCTATTCCTGTAGCAATAGGCCTAAGCCCAAGTTCAAGGTGCCACGCCTATCGTGTGGCCACCTTGGATAACAAAGGGGCATAACCTAACAACAGGAAAAACATTCTAACTCCCCAGCTAAACAACAATAATAACATGCAAAAAAACTAAGTAGCGATATGCCCATGCTGATCACAAAGTAAGCGAACAACATGCGCATATCGAGCAAATTCCAAGGATGTCATATCCGCCTCAACAAGGATAAGCTTTTACTGCACAATCCTTCCACCCCTCACTCAAAACAGCACAACCACCCTACAACCCCCATCTGCGGTTAAACCCTACACAGGGTAGGTACGCATCATCCACACACAGGCTGAGCACTAACCTCAGCCTGCCAGTTCTCCTCGGACCTCGGACCCCACGGCAGCAGATCTCTGAAGAAGATGGCAGAGACAGCCATCGAAAGCTTGGTAGAGTCACTGCGTCTTACCCGGGTGCTCTCCTGAGAACTCGTTTAATAATAGCATACACCGGGAAAGCTTCAAGTTTGATATATTATAAATAGTATAGCGCAATATTGGCATTGAGCTGTAGAGACATGTTTGTACGAATTTATAGAATAATCGACGATAGTTAAATGCCCAGAATGTATTTCAATTCAATAAAAAGTAAATGGAACAGTTATAATATGTAAGGTTTTTATTTGAAAATGAAATAGGCATGTGGATCTAAAACCTGTGGTGTAATCTTGGCAGGGTTAGTGTCTTGTCCCAAAGCCGGCGAAGATATTTGCAGGGGTTTTGAGCCGGCAAAGACCCAGCTGTGGCTAAGGACGAAGAGATGGCCGAGCGGTGAGTCAATGGCTGCGAGAATAGGTTGCTCACTTAAGTATTAAAATACAGCGTCGAGTTCTTTCAAGTAAAGATATTTATTTACAGAAGTGTATAGTGATAAGTACAGAATAGTTGAGAGGCAATTGAGATATTCTGTAAGAATTTCTAAAGTCCCCAGGAGCGGAGTTACGATAAGATACTGGGTGTATCAAATAATGATGAATAAGGTATGCACCGTATCAATAGATACACGTGATAGCCTGTCGCTACACGAAATGGTTGTGCCCGCCCAGATAGTGAATCTGGGGGGCTTATATATTCTGCCTAAAGATAAGACGGGTCGCTGCAGATATGTCATAATTAAGACCTTCTGGTTCTTGATACCAGGCGGTCGTAAATTAGTTAGTTATTATAGGATCTTAGATGCTTAAGAAGGATCCGATTCTTATAAGAAAAATAAACATCTCAAGTCCTTCCACTTATTTCCTTCCTTTGTAGAGTTACTACAGAGGTCATTTAAGTTGTCATCTCCTTAGAACACTTGTGTCTTAAGAAGGAAATCCGATTATGACGTTAATTAAATTAGAGGGCTATTATGTTAATATTCTGGTCAAAACTGTCTTCTATATGAGGGAAGAGAAGTACATTATATTTATCAGCGGCGTCAGTGGCGTATTGCCTTGACAATAATACTGATAAAGCATTAGATTTATCCTTCACGCTGTTATAACAACAAAATACAATTGAGAAAATAGAAAACGCATTTTGGGATTTTTTTTAAATGCGCATTATATTCGTTTTCGGAAATCTTGATAAAAAGAACAAAGTTAAAGCATTTAGTTTTGTAGATGTGTAATACATTTCTAATTCAAGTCCGTTCATAGCTCTTAAATAATTTTTATACTGCTCTAGCCTTTTATAGTAATCGAGTTGCATCAAAATATCAGGTGTTTTACTTCTAGTCTTAACTCCGTGTTGCTTAAAAACGTTTCTTTCGAGATTACCATAAATAAACCGATAAAATTCTACGCCCAACATTCAATATGTAGAACTACTAAGAGGCCTTATGGAACGTCGACCAGATGACAAATTTATTGGTTTGTTTACATCCTGAGTTTCTCGTTCTAAAGATTTTATGGAGTTCTGAAGGAGTTAAATCATTATAACTTAGTTGGCTTCATTGCTGGAAAGGCAGTTCAAAAAATTTTATTTAAACTTTCTGTGAAAAACTAATATCTGTCTGATGTTAGGTATAATTTTTTATGTTTTCCTATTCTATTCGTTATTTCACCCAGGCCAACATTAACGAACTGTTTAGTTACAATGCTTACTTTTGTTAATTTAAATTTTTATTCACACCTTACAAGTTTTATTCTCTAAAATCTCATTACAATTTTAATATTTATATAATACGAAATTAGAGTTCAATGTGCTTGATCTTGAAATTAACTAGTTCAATGGGACTAAGAACCATTCATATGCTTTCCTATGTTTTGCATTTGAGTATTGTAGAGTATGCTGAGAGCGAGACAAAACATTGAACAAAGAGAATTTACGAATGTTATGTGTAAAATAAATCGTACAAGCACGTTACGAGAGAATTTCGTGCTAATTTTCCAGGTCTAGCTAAAAATTTCTTCTCAAAAGTCTCTAACACGATTAGCCAAGCCAACTGGTGTATCGTTGGCAGTGCGTATAAAGCCCCTCAGTTATTCTGAATGTTTTGAATCTTCATCTCTCATGACCGCCTCCGTCTTGTGATCAGCATATCTGCCTACAAATGCGAAGGTCCCGGGTTTGAATCGCATAAAGTTAGTATCTGAGTAAGTTTTTTTATCGAGTTTTTCTTTCAACAAACATTATTTCATTGTCTCATTAGACCTTCGTTGTGTTAAACTGTTTAAAAAATATCTTCATCCATACAAAATTACTGCTGCACCTGTAGAGGCGCTGGAGAAAAATGTTTAGGAGGTAGCCTACAATATTCAGGAGAATAAATTGCCGCGAACCACTCAAAATATTTTTAAAAGAACTGGAGTATACCTCACAGCGGAGGGCAGGTACTTTGAGCCTCTGCTATGATGATTAGCACAATATTAATTATTACTTACTACCAATAATAAATAAATAAATCTCGGGACATGATATTCTTCGGCAGGAGGTAAGGTCATTATGCAGTAACTTCTCGGTGGCAAAATCCAATTTCGATTGCATAATGAAATGAAAATCCTGTATTATATACATGATGATATTGATATTCAGAAAGCATTAACAGTATCTAATTTTTTTTCAAAACTGTTGGACAAATGATAAATGTCGATTAATAAGCTGTTTAACAGATAAATACATTATTTTTTACATTTTGTTTGTTTGTTTTTTCTGTCAAGCATTTTCAATTCTATTTCCAACTCCCTAAAATATTATTTAGACTTTAACGCAGTATTGAAAGTGACTTAAAATCAATGACCAAATTTCTGATAACCTTCCTGGTATAGTGATAGTAGCGTTTGCGACTATAAATCCGGAGGTCCTGGGTACGAATCCCGGTCAGGTCGAAAGGTCTAGGCAAATTTTTATTTAGTTTTTCCTTACACTGGGAAGGTGAATGTTAAATAGCTTCAAGGCGCCAAGGTCCCCAAGCTCATTTGCGCCATCATTAATTCATTTCATTTCATTCATCCTAAGATTTAAAACCTATAGAATTCAGCCCACAATCTACAGACATCGCGAGAAGGCCAATTCAGTCAAAGCGCCAATAAGTAAATAAATAATAATAAAAATCCAGTTGTACTGCATGGTTTAATTTTCTTGGGGTTGGTCAGTAAATAAACTCCCTTGATATTGATTACTTCTTACATTATGAGATGGTTTGATTAACCATAACTCTTAACTTTTAAATGAAAGATAAAAGTCATGGTAAATTAAGTCGTAATATGAGTTTTAAATATTGAAGGGCACAGTTTAACTATCCTATATTAAAAGTAAATTGGCTTATTTCAGTGTTATAGAAACATTAAGATAGGTATTTATTTCACTAAAGCTAAAAACTATACGTACTAGATATTATACTTGATTATACTTGAACTCCAGAAGATTATGCATACAAGCATATTTTACATAATTGTACTGGACTTATATTTTTAAATTGAATATTTAAAATGTTGTTTCAAAATACTGTTTAATTTGTATTTTGGATAAAAAATAATGACATTTGCAGCATTTTCTTTCAACATATCATTTGTTTTTATTTTAAATACTAGAACAAAATACTTGACTTAATGCAATACTGGGGCTATTAGATGCTGCTGACTCTGTTTGTCGGTGACCCCACGTTGGGTGCCATGTTTGGAACCGCTATAATGCAGCTAGCTCTGATTGTTGGTGGCCCCAAGTTGGGTGCCAAATTTTCCGGCGTATTAATTGGTGTTACTGTAGGCAGTTGTTTTTTAATAACCTCGGCTGATGTCGATTCTTATTGTTGGTGTTTTCGCCCCCAAAACAACAAAATTAGTTGCGCTAATTTCCTTGATTCCGTTAATGAACGGTACTAGGAAGAGATTTTGGCGTTGCAAATAAACACGTGGTTCCACGTTACTTGTAAAACTGATTTATTTTACGTGACTTTCTTTAAAACATCGATGTTTTGTCGTCGATAGAGTTGAATCGTTTTAGCATATTTATTCCACGATGTTTGGACCGTTTGTCTCGATGTAACGTAATAGTATGAGTACCGAATGGAAGACTAAAATGGAGTCGAAAATGAAAAACAGCAGACTGGAATCGTATAAACGGCGTAGTAAAACCAGAATCGAGTTAAGAGAAGCATAAAGACTAGCGTAGAATATACTAGAACAGAACAGACTGGAACAGCTTAGAGAATAAACTAGAACAAAATGCACTAGAATAGAATCGGAAACAGCGTCCAATCTTGTCCTTATGTACTTCATTCAAATACTAATCATTGGGGTAAACAAGCGGATGAAACACGTAACAGAATCGCCTACTACACTGGCAGCTTTTGAATTTTCTTGTCCTCATCTGATTCGTTCGTCAACAAGAGTTTAAAAATCTACTACACGATACGCTACTTCAAACTTTGAGTTTCCAGCTGTAATGGGGTCAACTGCCTGTAACGACATTTAAAGGACTCCACATACACACACATTTAAAGGGACAGTCGCTTTCTCCTGACAACACATCTAGTTTTAAAGATCCCGAGCACAGTGGGCAAATGTCCTTGGTTCCACCCTTCCACTGTTCTACCACTTCCACGTGTAGCGCACAAAACACTGAGTTTTACCATTTTACAAATGCGTTAAACATACACATTATAACCGAGGAATATACATTATAAAGTTAAAATATACACGATAAAAGATTATTATACATTATAGTAACTATGCTAAGGGAAAATAAATAGAAATTATTGGACGAAACCGTAGGAACAGTTTCAATACTTTTTGTGCTATATAGTACATACAGGATTAGATGAAACATTTTATATTATTATTGAATATATAGGAATGCTTCAAACATTGTACTAAAAATTGTAACCATTGTTAACTGTGTTTGAGAGAGCTAAAACAATGGTTACCTAATACAGCAATATTCAAACTGGGATTACTACTTGCTGCATTAATGTTGTGACAATTTTAGCAGCGTTCTATTGCAAATGATGATAAAAATAATTGATGCCCCTACAGTAGATCTGTAATAGAAAAATGCTCATATTCTATTAAGTGGCCCCTATTGACCGCCCACCAATGCTTGAAGCGCTGCATATAATGGGAGTCAAAGATTAGCATTGTCTTTCAACAGCTCTCTAGTGGCCATCACTATTCTATACCCAGGTGAGAGCGCCAGCTCGTTAAGTGCCCTTTATTTTTGTTATAATTATCTTGGCAGCTATATCAGGTTTGCTAACATAAAAGCAGAGTATTAAAAATAACCATTGAAGTTTTAGTACAAATATTTGTGAAATGTATTACAAAAATTTACTCTTGCATAACTCGTTTGATGTTATTATTCATTGAATGTGTTTGGTTGCGGTAAATACTTTTTATATTTGTTTCTAGTTTTATTTCTGTTTTAACCACTTATAATGAATTTTCCGAGTGCTTTTGTTTTAGCATATTAAAAGTGGAACAAACGTATAAAAAGTGTTTTTAAACATGTATAGTTTGCATTTAAGTAATTTTACATGGCATATAAATATAACACAAGAAACAATGTCAAGTGAAATATTAATGCGACTTGTTTCATATTACCTTTTCCGAACCTCGTATACATAAAATTTATATAAAATATATATTTTTTCTTTTCTTAAAGATTCATAATGCTCAAGGCATATGCCAATTATTTCAAATCATCACCACCACCTTTATAAATTATCTATTTTAAACCATTCATATTCTAAATAACAAACAGTTTTCTTCAAAATTAACATTTTTCATAATAGACTCCTAAAACTAATATACATATGGTGTAAAATGAAAACTATACTGGTTTATTTTTATTGTAGATTTTCATCAACAGTGGCATTTCATTGACAGCCCCCTTGGATAGTAGTAAGGATTATTGACTATTGGCCTGGAGGTTCCAGATTTGATCGCCGATGTCTGCTTAGAAAGTTTCTAAGTTGTGTAAATGTGGAATGGGATCCACCCAGTCTCGTAATGACAATTGCTAGCGTGCAGTACTGCACTCTGTCCATGATGTCGCAAGACGGAGACAAAAACGCAGCGGTCATGCGGTAAACCTTGGCCCTCCGGGGCTCTTGGGCTCGGAATTAGTTTTATATTCGTATTTCATTATATTATGCTATCTGTCATGAGAATAACCTAAACAACAGTTCGGAGCAGTCTAATAAAATAACATTTTCAGATACTGAACTAACTCTTAACATTTTATCTTCATATTTGACTGTTGCATCACCCTTAGTCTGTAAACTGTTATTATAATACACTAGCCTTAAAATGGAATTATCATTGTTCTCTATGAAAGAATTTAAATATGTGGCCAATTTATAACTTTAAAGATATAAACCCACAAATTTTTAATGCAAAATATTGATTTATACAAACGAATTGTTGTTTTATGGAACTTGGCTGTACACTTAAGAAAATAAAATAAGTCATAGCAAAGGAGTTGTTTTCCACTCAAAATTCTCGTAAGGGGTGCAATTTTGTGCGTTGAAAGCTCTTCCGGTTAGTGTTTGCTATACCAGCTGCCTCGCCCATGTCCCTTCCATAGCAAAACAGCCACAGCACATGCCTTGAATTTACGCAACGTCCAATTTTGCTCTGCTATTGCAGAAATAAATTGCTCTCTTCACATGCACCCATGTCACAAATAACAAGCACATATGCACCGCTTATTTGCCCTTTTTCTTGGCCTACTGCAACATCGTTTGTTTCGAGCGACCTCATTTTGTTTCCAAAGCTGTGTATCATAAACAAAATTTCAGTAAGGAGCTTCGCCGGATTCTGTAGCCGTTATCGTGTTTGTTCCGCTTCAATGCTTTCCGGATTCTTCTGCCCGTGCTGTAAACGAGAACAAGAAGTTCTGTATTACGCTTGAACGCTCCTTCCCTTCGTGTTTTAGATCATACAAATCGTTCCGAATTAACTGTTAATTTTTTTTTCTGTTAACACTCAACACATAGGTTAACAATAACGATTTAGACATCCATAATATTACAATTTCACAACCCACAAATTATAAGAGTCGTTTCTTAGATAATGGCAACTATTTTATTTCTTTCGAAAATATGTTAACACGAGAATCCTGGTTTAGGTTTGGAAGGCTATATTTTATACTTCTGAATGCTATAACCAGATTGCTGTATATGCTCTGGTATACACTAAGCAGTTCATGGACAAAAGTTACAAAGGACATTAGCTGTCTGCGCATTTAGCGTGTAATACAATTGCAAATGCAGATAAAATAGATTTTGAAGCGCGAACGCAAAGTCTTCGGTGAAACACAAAACTTGTGCAATTAGCGAAACATGTAATATGAAACCTATTTCTAAGTAACGGACTGTAAATAGCACTGTAGTGTACAATAGGTCACGAGCTACATTGCAAACCATACTACCATTTCCCTCGTCAATTATAGTTGCTGGGCGATGAATGATAATCTGTATTCTTGCTTTGTTAGGTAGTTTGGGTGTAACTAACTTGATGTTAAGCGCCTAAGAATTCTGGTGCCTAGTAATGTATGTGAAAGAACTAACTCCGCCCCTCTTCCGCTCACGCAACATATCAATTGTAAATTTTATGCTTATAGCGTGTCTATGAACCATTTCTTCCATTCCTAATCTTAGGAAACCACACAAATGTTACTGTGTTGCCGACATCAGCTAAAGACGGAAGCGAATAATGTTTAGCAGTGATCTTACGTAAATAATTTAAATATTTTTTAAAAAATATTGTTTTATTTTCTTATTTGTAAAAGTACTAAAAAGTATAAAATAATTCATCCTAGACAAACGCAGATTTATAACCCCATACAAATTCATAATCTCATAAACTTTTAAGAAAAATTCTTCTAAATAGTTTGTGTGAACCTTTTGTGTGTTTAATTTAAATTATAAATACCCTTAATCGTTATTAATTTTATTTATTGCATGCGCCCCACGTTTTTCGTTTGGAAGAATTTTTTCTAAAAAATTTATGAGATTATGAATTTGCATGGGGTTATAAATCTGCATTCGGCTAGGATGAATTATATTATAATTTTAATTCATTTATAATTAATAAAAAAATTATTTTTAAAAAATTATTTAAATTATTTTATACTTTTTAGTCTTATGTGCACGTATTTTTGCAATCAGTATTAGAGATCTCGATTAAATAATGACAAAATTGCGCAACTTTTAGATTTAATTAATTTTTTTATCTTGATCACATGTAAAATATAAAGCTGTTTTATCTACTCCATTGATATATCGAAACAGTTGATTAATTATTGTTTTTAATTAAAAACAAAATACAGAAAATAAAGCTAATTTTGAATAATTTTATTTCAGTATTTGTACCAGATCCTCAATATAGAAGTCAAAATCTTTGGTAATATATGTAACTCATTATATTATATTAAAATAATACTCCTTCACTACTTATATGCACAGTTGAAATTATTAATATACATGTTACACACTAACATTAGCGCAATTGCATTTATGTAATAGAAATCAGATTTATTAAATGTTATTTGTAAGGATTTAATAATGAGGATTTAAATTTGAGGTTTTTATTTGAAAAGTTGCCATGGCTACTGTATTGTTATTAAAAATATAACAAAAAGAACTGTACTCATTTTAGATTCAAATAAAATGTTCAAATTAAATATATCTCAAGTTACAGTATAATTTATTTGCTGTATTGATAAATATAATACAGCCATCATAGCAACTGTTCTTGTTTTTAAATAAAGATTATTATAAATTTTATATTTTTATGCATTATTAAGGAAACTACAGAAATGTGTTCTTACTATTCAATTTTACATTTTTTAAAACCTTCGTGTTTGATATTTCGCTCCTTTACTTTCAAAACTACGGAACCATATTTTTGAACCGTGGAACCATTGAAGCATGATAGTTACGTGTTATATTGTTTTGTCGTCCATTTCTGACATGCGCAAATTTTTAAGTCTCTATCTCATTTGGAAGTGCATGAAAAATTAATTACAAAATTTCACCCGAACAGACAAGAAAGCGGGTTAATAAAAACGTTTGAAAAATAGCATTCCTCCGAGAAAAAAAATACGGGAAGTGTTATGCAGATGTACGTGAAGCATTATTTGATCGTGTTTTGTCAACGCTTTCTGTATATTGACACGGTGTGTTGAAGCCTTCAAACAAACAAGCAGACCTGTGTCGTAGTGTACATAAGTCGTCCATTTAAACAGAGGTGTTAGTTGCAGTAATAGACCAGTGCTTATTTGTGAACTGGAGTTTCTGTCCCAATGATTTTCCGTGTTTAATAGCAGGACTTACACTTTCGCAAGTTTGCTGTTTTATAGGTTAACTCAAGAGCGAATTGTATCCTTCAGGAGCGATGCTCAAGTACATTATTGCAGTGCATAAGAAACGATCAAGAGCACATGAATGGAACTCAAGCGACTGTCAAATGAATAGCATTCTTCTTTACCAGATAAGCACAACGTTTAACAACTTGAAGTTACAAGGAGTAACAAATGCTGTTATAGAGCATTATGCTGCTGAGGGAATATGGTGATGAGACAGCTATTAGCTAGATAATAGCCCTTTAAGATCAACGGAGTAGCAGCGTAGATGACTAAGGCATTGCGCTCAACGTGTGGTAGTAACAAAGGGTTGAAATACTACCACGTCATTTTTCCTTTTTTTTTTTTTTTTTTTTTTTTTGCATGAGTTAAAGGGGATTTGCCACAATTACAAATGATTAACTCCTGAATTAGTTGCGAATGGGTATTAGAGCAGTTCGCCACTTTAGGATTTGCCCGAGACTAGCCTTTAGCGTGTGTATATATGAATTAGTTGCGAATTGGAATAAGAGCACATTTCCTACCGTTTTAAAAAATTGCAGGTTAAAGACAAAGTACAAAAGGCTAAATCTAGCCCGAAAAGGGCTAAATTGGCAACGCATAACTCCCCACTAACTTCTCTCGTTCGGTTGAATAAACCTTGCTCTTATTTCCTTCTCCAAAGAAAACTCCCGGTTCTCTCTTTCGATTGAGGAGTTCGGCTCCCTCCGTAGGAAACTCATTCCTTACTCCCTCACAGCAACATAATGCTCCAGCAGCCGCAGCAGCAGCGACATCCTTCCCAGAAGCACAGCGTTTGTTCCTCCTTGTAACGTCATGTCGTTTAACAGAATCCACCGTCAGTCTTTTGACGTATGGCAGTCGCGATTGTTCTTGTTTCTTATACCGTTCCTCACGACCGCACTGTGAACCCTCCTTGTTACAAGAAATGTTACAGTATCCCTGCGTCGTGAAATTTCGGAGATAGGCCAGAACTGCTGCACATACATTGTCTTTTGTGATGTAGCTGCTGCTCCTGTCAAGTGGGGATTGGAGGTCTCGAAATATCCTCCCTATTCGACCGACCCAAGCCCATGCGACTTTGATTTGTTCCCAAAATTGAAGAAGAATGGCATGAAAAGCGCTTTGCCAATAATCAAGACATTTCAACGCATTTCTCGCATTAACAAAACATATTCAGTTTATGGCATTACCTCTTCCCCTTAGGGCAAAGTGAGTGGTGAAAATTTTATGAATAGTTTTAAAACTTGTAATAATGTGAGTATAAAGGACAATAAACAAATGCAACAGAGAAGTGTAAAGTGTAGTGAAGTAGCAAAAGTAAAATAATATAAATAAAATAATATAAATAAAACAGTATTGTGTATAGAGAATGAGAAGAGGTGGAAAATGAGTATGGCGAAAGAGTGAAGAAGAAGAAGGAGAAGAAGAAGAAGAAGAAGAAGAAGAGTAGGAAGATAAAGAGGAAGTAAAATAAAATATGATAAAACTTGTTATAATAATTATATATAATTACAATTAATATTATTTGTGATAATATTATTACTGTTGTTAAGAATGTTAAAATAATGAACTGGTAGGGTAAATGCTGCATTGATAAATGTCAATCAGATTTGCAAACAAAGAAGATAATCAGTGTTGTAAAATAGATTAATATAAGATATAAATGTGAAGTTTATACGAATATATTATAAAGATGATATAATATACAAAGATATGATATAATATGGAAAATAAAGAAACATATACAAGATATATAGATATATTAATAGATATTTATGCAAATATAGACTGTAGTAAAGTACAAGTAAAAGTATGCAAGAAATGTACTGGCCACCAGTACAGTTTCCACCGGATACCGGTGAACAGTAGTTTATTAATTTAGAGTTAAAGATTAAAGTAGTAGCTGGTTTCCAGTTACTCGAATATTGTTGGTTTCCAGCAATTAGGAAATGGATGAAGGGAATGTAATTTTACTATTTACGATATAATTTTTTTATTATTTTAATAAATTTCTAATTGTAATCTAGATTTAAGTATCATCTGAAAAATAATAATGTATGAATGTAATTTTGTAATTTAGAATTAAGTGTAAGAGTTTGCAATACACGTCCCCATGGAGGAAACGAGGTACCGGGATGGAATATTTCAGATTTTATCATCATCATCATCATCATCATCATCATCATCGTCGTCGTCGTCGTCGTTATTATTATTATTATTATTATTATTATTATTATTATTATTATTATTATAATAACTCTTCCCTACAGCTGGCAATGAACTATAGACAGTCGAAATCTTTGAATTGCGTTAGGTGTACTTCCCCTTACGCTTAGGGCTATTGAACAATACTTTGACTTAGTTTTTGTTTCATTTCCCTTACTGACGTTGGCTCTTCAAATCAGACCTCATCTAATAGTGGTATTTAGAAGTAACTTATACAACGAATCTCATAAACTCATTATATAATGTACTAAGTAGATTGCAGTTGAAAAGCATTGTATTTTTTCAGTTTAGAGATTACTAATGTGGAGGCTTTATCCTTTCCGAACAAATACATTTTTAAAATGTTGTTAAGGGCTTACGGGAACTTATATAATAAATTTAGCTATTTTCCAAAAATTCAAAATACGTAAAAAATATAATTGGAATATTACATTATACTGTTTTAAATTTAGATATAATAATAAAAAATTAGAGTTATTATGATAGTATAGTTATATAAACTATATAATTATACTAATTATGTTTGAGGTCCCAATGAATGAGATAAATGCAAAACATGAGCATATGTTGCTTCTAGTTTTTGAGCACTTTATTAAATGAAGTTATTAATAAGGCAGTGTATGTTCAAGTATGATTTCAGGTTAGTATAAGAAACGAAACAAAAATAATTTACGACAGAGCATATTTAAACATAAATGTAATTTTTACCAAGAGCTATTTTTGACAGGAGAACGCAGCGCGCACTATACCAATGTCACGAAAACCCGTAATAATAATAATAAGCAATAGTTTTCCGGCAGTGGACTGTCATTCGCAGTTTGCTGTTACGAAAGCGGTGTAACTTAAACCCTTGCGTTATTAGGTGGAGCTATTGTTTTTCCAGTGTTATTGATTAGTGTGTCATTGCGGTAAATTTTACTCTAGTTACTGTATTGAAATTCTAACACCAGAACAGAGAGAGAAATGAAGTATGCAGGTATTATGACATACTGTAGAGGAATTTACAACACTGGAACAATTTCCACAACATGTTCTTTATCAAATAAATTATTGCTGTCTTATATTACTGATCTATTTTGGATTCTAAACCTAAAAAAGGTAATCTAGGAATGTTTGATATATCAAGAATCATTTTTAACTAAGGGGTAGTTGAGTATTTAAAAAAAATATTTTAGAGAGCAATTGATTACGGTATATATGGAGGAAAAGATACAAATAGCTGTTTAGTAATTTAACTGGGAAGACATGGCTGGAATTTTATGTTAACATGAAATTGGCATGGGAAAGGGAAATTTACTAGATAAAACAAGTAAGGAGGAAAGACAGGAGCATGGGCGAGAGCAGGTATGTGGAAGTTAAAAGGTGAAAGTGGAAGTTTTACACAAGGGAAATGCCCATTATGTGGAGGGAAAGAAGATTTAGAACATATAGTGTTTGATCTTAAGTAAACTGAAAACTGGAGAAATGAACCCATTAAGGTAAAGTTTAAAAGGGATAATAGAATAACAAAAAGAACATTCATAAAAGAGTGCAGGAGTGTGGGTCAGTATTTATTTAAAGTTAAACTGAATTGGAAATGGACAGTGAAGAGAAAAGAAGAAAATTCACAAAATAATATAATATGGTAGATAAAATAATGGTATAGATAAAGTTAGATATCAAATTTGTTACTGGGGTAGGGTCACTGGAATTCCAGTACGTTATTCTAATGAATCGGGGACTGGTGTATGATGCAATAGAAGTGAACAATTTGTAACCTGTTTATTTGGAATCTAGATTAGGGCATTATTATATCATTCATTAATGTAAAAATTGTAATTGTGAGGGGTACATCTAAAATGGCCTGGGCCAGATAAATGAAGACCCCTTGTAGTTGTATTTTCTTAGCATTCAAATAAATAAATAAATATTACAGATTAAACTTGTACAAGCAGAAATTTGAGGGAAACTTGTATTGGACGGAGGCAAGAACCGACGCAAAATTTCCTCACATGACTTGCAATCGGCTGTGGATGCAACTCAAAAATAACTCTCTGTATTGTTAGTTTCCATTCATATGGATTTTGGTTAAAATAAAGCTACTTATAATAAAACCTTTAGAATCATTTTATTTCGCCACTGCATTAAAAGGCTAGGTAAGAAATTCCTCATTTCACAAAATACCCAAAATACTAATCTTACATGGCCTAGAAAAATTTATGGTATTTTATATGCCAGAGCATTAGAATGTGTCATAAACGATCTTTTAAAGAAAATGAATCCTTGAAACGATGGATTAAATTATGATTATTCTAGAGTATGCGAACAAAGATTGGAGATTTTGAAATTTGAAAACAAATGACAAAGAGGTAGGGGAAAGAATATTATAATATTATATGATGATTTATCTTAGAATGAGATGTAGATACTAGTACACAGACAAAGTTCGTTTTTAAAATATTTATTTTATGAAAGTGTGGCCAAAGAAAGAGTTGAAAGACACTTTACTAAAGAAAAAAGCTATAATCAAAGAGACATCTTTATGCATAAAATTTGGAACCAGTGTTTTCAAACATTTGCAAGAATTGAGCATAAATATAACTTTATTTATCTACAGGATAAGTCCATAAGTTTCCTTCTTCTAGGTATGACAAAGACAAAAACTATATTTCAATTTCCAATATAGTTACCATTTATTGCAAAAATTTTAATCAACATTTCAATCTTCCCCCCCAAAATAGTCAGAACTCTTACCTGCAAAATGGGCATAAACAGCATTCATTACTTCTTTGTCACACTTAAATTTCCTTCCTCGAAGGTCCTTCTTGAGTTTTGAGAAGAGGAAATAGTCCCTGGAGCTAGATCTGGGCTGTAGCTGTAGGGTGGATCGTCAGATGGTCAATCTCCTTGAAGCCACATTTCTTCACATACTTTGCAACAAGAGCTGTGTGCACAGGCACGTTTGTCGAAGAAGGCGCACACCACCACTCAGTTTTTCTCGCCTTTTCTCTTTGATGGAAGCACGTAGTCTGTGCAATAGGCCAGCATAGTATCCCCATTTACTGTGGTGTTCCTCTCCTTGAGGTCAATGAAAGAGTATTCCTTCACAGTCCCAAAAGATTGTGGCCATAATCTTCTTGGTTGACTGAGTGACATTGGCCTTTGGAGGCGGTGCTTCGCCAAGCTTACGCTACTCCATTTTGATCAAGGAACTATAGTAGGGGACCATAGTTTCCTCTCCTGTAACAATGATTTGCAGAACTTCTCTCTCGTTGTCACGGCAGAGCTCCGAAAATGCCTGACAACAGATGACTCGTTGTTGCTTTTGGGCTGAGGAAAGAAGTGTAGGCACATTGCACTAACCTTATTCATGTTTAAATGTTAATAAATAATCCGAAGGACTGTTGTTTTAGAAAGGTTCAACATTGCTGCTATTTCTGTAACTTTGAGCCGCCGGTCTTCTACAATTTCTCCTTTCATAAGATGTTTTCAGGAGTGAGCACCTCCAAGGGCCGACCTGCACGCTCTTCGTCTTCGATGCTTTCTCGACTCATTCGAAAAAGTTTGGCCCATTATTTTACGGTAGAATATGAGGGGGATGCTTCCCCATGTACACCGTCCAATCGCTGTTTAATTTCATTTGGAGTAAGTCCTTCTTTTGTGAATAACTTAATAACAGCTCGATACTCTTTTTGAACATATCACAATCTTCTACACATAGACTTCTTTATGCTACTACATCTTAACAACTCAACACAGCGCAGCGGAAGTTATAAATGCAATTATTTACTTAACAGATAAGGTATAACACCATTGGAGGGTTTTGTGAAGTTGATAATCCTTATTGGCGAGGTCGGAAACTTATGGACCTACCTACAAACATTCAACTTCCTTCCGGACCTGTCATCAGAAAATGGGAGTACTTCATTATAAGCAACTTATATTATTTTAACAAATTTGAGATGGTTGAACAAATACTGAAACAACTAAATGAAAATGAAGCAAAATGTATTACAGAAGTAAAATATACTGTGTGAGTTCATATGAGGAGAAATTAACATTAAAATATTCCAACTGTTTCTCCTTAACAATTGCAGTACCCGACCGTTACATTAACATTTTACGACGTATTACAGAAGAATTTGAATACTGTAAAGGGAAACATATCGGGCTAATCTTGAGTGGAAACCAGAGAGTAAATTTATCGATATAGAGAAAGCATTGGCGATGAAAGAAAGTTCATGCCTTCAATGTGCACCGATAACATATGCTAAAGTTCAATCCTGCTTTTCTCTACAGATCAACTGTAGCAGACAGTGAAGGAAATATATATTTTTTTTTCAATCTTAAAAGGGTGACAATATTAAACTATATTGAATAATGAAGGTCGGCAATGGACATACATTAGCATCATCAGCGATTTAAGAAAGGGCATTATTACAATTTAATGTGCCTCACTTAATTTTCATTTAAATAATTAATATGTTCTGTAACATCACGGAAATTTACAAATCTAATTACAGGCTATATTACTTTGTGTATTCTTCCATCTTTACGGCTCTTTCATAAGTTTGTATATTATTTACATATGTTCTAATTGATAATGCACACAAGTTTACACATGCATAGTTACAGGAATTAATGATGATGGTTCCTAGCCTTTCTTTAAATAACAATAGTCAATTAGATTCTTGACAGTTATTCCTGTTAATTTCATCTACAACTTATTTTCCGAAAATAATTTCATGGAATCGTTCATTAAATGGTTTTCTTCACATCCAGCTCAACCATGTTTCAACACGAATTAAAGTGTTAAATGTTCTTTTATAGTGTCTACTTGAGGAGCAAGGCTGTTTTATTGAGTTTATTAGCATTCTTTTTTGTGGCAGGAAATCTTTTTTTAACCCCTTTACCCCCTTCCAAGTTTTTAATGCCTGGTAATTGCCTCCGCTATGTGTATGTGTGTTTGTGTCTTTTGGTTCTACACATATTACAATTTTTTCTCCATTTTATGGGTAATAATATATAATGCAACTTCAGCATTGTAGTTCCGTGCGTTGGCAGCAAAGGGCTATAGTTGATTACATTTTCTAGCCGTTCTCGATATCTCATTTACATACATTAATTATAATACCGGAATAATTATGCAGAATTAAATGTACATAACTAATCTAATATTTATACTTGCCGTAATAACTTTTACCTATAGTTGATAATTATTGTTTATTTTATAAGGATATTGAAAATATCATCAATTACAACCATAGATTACGTTATTATTTTGACTTCAACTTCATCTTATTCAGCGTATGTAAAAATCTTTACTATCTCTGGGATGATAATTAAGTTCACTGTATTAAAATGTTCATTCCAATTTTATCTATAAACATAGACATTTTCTAGTGCTAAAATTATACTAAGATTCTGTCTTATAATTTCATTTGTAATTCTGTCCTCTCTTGTAAAATCTTTATTGAACGAAGAAATCGCATTTATGCTGTTACGATCGTCGAATTTTTTGTTATGCAGGACTAAGAACTATACAGAAATGTGGTTACTGCCACAATTTTGTAGAATTTAAATTCTGTTTATAGTAATTTTCTTATTTAAAAGTTTTTATTATTATACATACAGGGAGTACCAAAAATGAATACACACTTCAAGCAGAAAAAAATGTGTTAACATAACAAAACTGAATCCACACAAATAGAAAATAATGAGTAATAATCATCTTAGACTTTTACAGTTACAACATTTGCTCAAAATACCCACCATTGGCGTCGGTAACACTTCTGAGTACGTACACTGATTGAGCAACGTTTGCGAAAGTGTCCTCAGCGATTGTAGACATGCCGTTTCAATTTCTTCCCGAAGTGCTGCCAGTGTAGCTGGTTTTCTACGGTATACAACATCCTTAAGAGTTCTCCATAGGTAGAATCCAACGGAGTTATATCCGGAGAACGCGATGAAAACTCAATTGGACCTCTTCATCCTACCCAGTGCCTCAGGAGATTGAAATCAAGGTACACACTTGCCTCGTGGTAATGTGGTGGTGCACCATCCTGTTGGAAGTAAAATTTCTCATTTCCTTAGAGTGTGCGAATGGCGGGTAAGACGGAATTGTTGCTCCTGTTGGTGGTGCGTCTCCATTGCCTTTGAACTTCAACAACATTCTCAGTTTTCCAATACCACTTCAAAATTGCTTTCCGCTGTTCAAACATCTTGACTCCATATTGTTGTAGAAACGCTAGCATAACGTATCTGTTTACAGAACATCATACTACACATTACTGTTGTTTTTCTGTACAACTTTGAAAGGTATTAAATGAATGTGTATACTTTTTTTTGGCACCATCGGTATACTTGAAATTACATGTTACCCCCTAGACATTTAAAATCATTTATCTGTTTCAGGTAAAATTTCAAAGCAGATATGCAGATCTGAACGAGTTTTAAAATTTTAATCGCATTTCATCTTCTGTTTTTTGTGACAAACTGGTCGTCTGCATGCGAGTAATGTTTAAGGCTTCTTTCCTAAGTTTAATATTGTCTCTTGAAGATTTTCCTCCATGTAAAAATTTAAAATTAGTACGATGAAGTATCTTGAGTACCTTGAGTATCTATAAAATATTGCGTATCTTATTCAATAAATTTAAAATTATTTATTATTCTTGCATAGACTTTTAATTTAATTGATATAGTGTTGTGGAATAACTTTTCTTTCTAAAATGTACCAAATTTTAGACCTTTCTACCAAATGCTTTTACACAAACCATAAAAGCAATATGTGTCTGTAAATTAAAATTCCTTCTTTAATAATCAATAATTACTTAGTAAATACATTATTCATACATAAATTTGTTGATCTAAGCCCATACTGCTCTTCTTGTAATATTATTTTCAACCTTGCACATAGTATTTTTGAGTAAATGATGTAAAAAATGAATAAACAGCTACAAATAAACGATTATGTAGAATTGTTTCATGTTTCCAGCACTTATTCAATAAATGTAAACAAATCTGTCTTTTAAGAATGTTACGCCATGTTTTATAAGTTCAAATTTATCATATCTTAACCAACCATTTCGTATTTTTGAGTTAATTATTCAAATATTAACTTATCAATTTCTGCTTTAAAAATGTCTTTACATCGTTTTCTTCTTCTTCTTCTTCTTCTTCTTCTTCTTCTTCTTCTTCTTCTTCTTCTTCTTCGACATTTGCATTATATCATAGTTTTTATTTTGTATTGGTCAACTTTTTTTGTCAAACTTAATTTCAAAGAATTCTTATTTTTTTCTGTTAAAATGTTTCACAACTTTATAGGCAATGTTTTGTCCTCTATGAATAGGAAATTTCGGGTTACTCATATAATTATTGCAACTAATTTGATGAGCTGTTTTGTATTCTCTTTTGGTGTTGTTAAAATGTTTTTTTTTTTTTTAATTGACCTTCTACTTAAAACACGAAACTAAGAAAATTGCTAAAGGAATACAACTGCTGACTCACTTATTTATATTTCTTTATTATACAAACACATATCAATAATTTGTACCTTGTATACTACATTTTTCAGGTGAATTGATCAGTATCTATTGAATATATAAACATTGTAATGGTTTGATACGCTCTTGCTATAAAATTATAATAATATATGTACGTTTTATTAGACTCTTAAAGTTATATTGTTTTGTAAAAAATAGAGATATTTTTTGTATATTATATTTTGTATAATTGGTTGCTTCCATCGCTTACAAGGTTATTTTGGTGTTTTTAATAACTTTCACTTTTCCCTAATAATATCATAGATAAAATAAGGACCTAACTTTATTTACGCGTTCGTGATAATACACGCGAGCATGAATGGGATAAACATGCACATTTTTGGCTTGTTTCTGCACCATTAATCATATTTTAATTTTAGAGCACTTGAAGTAAAGGAATTCGTCTCCTGCCTGAGGAAACTAACGAAATTTACGAGCATCAAACACTAAACACCAGACCTGTCCACGGTTTTGAAAGCATGAACCGTAAAAACAAAATAAATTCAAGTTAGAGATGGATATTTCTGTCTCACAAACGTAGTCACCCTGTTGCAGCGATATTTTTCCTCCAGTGTATTTATTGTGCATGCACCTTTTTCAATGCAAAGCAATTAGATACTCAAAAAATCAAGAATACATATAAAATCTCCTGTGCTTTGAACCGCATGATTGGGGCTTACATCGCAAAGTTCCGGTCTCAATTTGCTGCGATCCTCCTGCCGTAACTCTTTCGCTTGGCATCCTGCGACATCCCTATGACCTACTTGGTTTTATCCGCATTAAACCGCAGCCAAAGCGGTTAAGAAGGACCTAAACCCTGCTCTTATGCTAAACCCAGGACCCTTTGTGCATAGAGCACCCATTGCGGTTGGTGCCTACAGAATAATTTCGTTTACATCTCTAGTAGTCGTAATTTTCAGTGCATGCAACGAGGCCGCCATGTTAACGTGTTAGAGCTGGCTGTGTGCAAACACCTGAAACAGACATTGTGACAAGTACAAAACCCTGTCGCTACTAGCGTCTAATTAAATTACAAAGGGACGTATACACGCCAATATTGGGACGAACCATTTGCTCAACTTCTAGAGCAGGATAGCCCTGTTTAAATAGTGGAATCGTTTTAACAGAAAGCGATCTTTAAGTCCATAATATATGCCTTTATCATTTCGTACATAGATAAAATACGGAATTCATACCACTGAGTAAACCCATATAGTATTGCCGTTTTCATGTAGAGCCAAAAGCTTGATTCGATAAGCCATGAAAAAGTAATGTCAGTCGTTAAAATAACCCTAGCTTACTCTAAGCAACCACCTTCCGAGTATGGTATTCTTCTCCTTTCATAATTTATTAAACAATTGTCATATAAAATAATAAAACTTCTGTTTCAATCGTGATCACCTGGAGTCTGCCTCACCTCCAGAATATGCCCCTCAAGCCCAAGCCGTAAATAATGCTCCTCCGCCCCAGACTATCCATCTACCGTACCTAATTTTTGCAAATATTCAAAGTTATTATATTTAAGGGTAATTAGTTATTTCTACGGCATATTAAGCGGATTTTATATAAAATCAATTGTTTTAAAGGTACAACATAGCTCGCAAAAAACCACAACCCGCATAGTGAACAAAAGTGGGCATCATGTGCACTTATTGTTCACTTTAGAAGGGCTTATACAAGAATATTTGGGACTGGTGCTGCCATCTGTACAAAAACTTACTTTGAGACTTATGACCGCCGTCACCCTCGAAGTAGTTCCCTTCCACACGTATACACCGGTTCCAGCGATTCTGCCATTTTCCAAGTGCATCTTGGAAGTTATGTTCTTTGAGGATGTTTAGCACAGACAACATTTCTTCTTGAATCCTCACAATTGTATGGAACCGACGTCCTTTCAACTTGATATTCAGTTTGGGGAATAGAGCGAAGTCGCAGGGTGCCAAACCAGGCGAGTACGGTGGGTGGGGTACAATCGTCATGTTGTTTTTCCTCAAAAAACTCCTGGTGAACAAGGAATTGAGACAGGGCGAATTATCGTGATGCAACAGCCAGTTCCTCCTTTTTCGCCAAAGTTCGGGCCGCCGTCTCTGCACATTTTCACGGAGTCACCGCAAAACGTCACAGCAGTACGTGGATTTCACTGTTTGATTTGGTGGACGAATTCTTTGTGCACATCCCCTTGGTATCAAAGAAAACGAGGAGCATGTTCTTGACTTTGCTCTTCACTTTTCTCGCTTTTTTTTTGTCTTGGTGAGTTCGGACTCTTCCACTGTGGGGATTGTTGTTTTGTCTCAGGGTCATAAGGATATATCCAGCTCTCGTCGCATGTAATGACCCTGGACAAGAAGGTTGGGTCATCGGATACGGCCTGACGAAGCTCCGTGCATGCTTCAACACACTACGCCTTCTGATCAGCAGTCAGGATCCTTAGCACAAATTTTGCGACGATACGATGCATGCCCCAATTCATCAGTTAATTTTTGTAATATCCAATCTTATGTATTTGCTATTCTAAGAACTTTATATTCTAGAGAAACAAATTAATGTCAACAAATCATCCCTTTGGCATGTCCCATAATCAATTACCACTTCTTGAGCAAGGCCTTCAATGGTTCGCGTCGATCCTCAGAGCGAGGTGTTGAACTTTGGCGACAATGACAAGCGTTGTGCTGCTGACTACCTACCGGTGTGAACATCGTCTTCAATACCTGTATGACCGGCCCTGAACCGAGCATGCCACTCAAACACACGTGTACGGCTCATGCCTTGTCCCCCAAATTTTTTTTTTTTTTTTTGAGTATTGTTTAACGCCCGTTTTTACTACTGAGGCACCACAGGCGGTGGACACTGATGATACATGAGATGAAATGATATATTGGGAAAGGATATTTTTTTTTTTAAGGAAGGAAGCGTTCCAGGCCTAGGTTTAGGTACCTCCCCGGCATTTGCCAGTTATGAAGACTGAGGAAAACCTGGAAAAAACCCCAGTCAGGGAGGACGGTCCTGGCGGGATTCGAACCGCAGACCTCCCGCTCACGAGTCCATGCCTTAACGACCTCGGCCACCCGTGGCGGTGTCCCCCAAATGCTTGTTGAATAATTGCGACAGTCTCCGTAGCATTTTTCCCGAGATTTGCACAGAATGTGATGCACACTCTCTGTTCTAATCTTGGATCCGTCGTAAAATCGCCACACACTACACAGGGAGTATCATGAAAAGGACTATAGAATCTCAACATATCTCCATAAAACTTTAAACACTCACTCATCAGACGTGCTAGTGATGCCACCTAGCGGTACAAAATAAGTTATCGTTTCTGATATATATATTGGTTGATGTAATAACCTTTATATCCTTATTTATCTCAAAGTTCTAATTACATTATTATTTAACTACATGAGCATTTTATGGAATGAATGATATTTTGTGTCGTTTAAGTTGGTCTGTTCGAGAAAGGTTTTCCCACAGATACCACAAATATCTTGCTTTCCACCTTTATGAAAAAAATTATAAACTAATGCACACACTCCACAAGATTGGTGTTTCTGGTGATTCAGTTTATGTGTTTCGGACTACTATCCCTTGAAAAACCTTTGCCACATTTCACAAATAAATGGTTTCTCCTAATTTTATGACGCAAGCCCTGAAAATTTTCCCACAGATTTCACAAGAGTATGGTTTTTGTATCCTGATGGATCATTTTCTTTCACCTGAAGTTACTAACATCATTAGATCTCTTTCTGCAGATTTCTCCTTAATAACTTTTTACCCTCATGACTTCCTCTATGCTTTATCAGACAAGATAGTTTAATGTACACGTTACCACATTTATCATATTTCCACTTCTGTAGCTTGAATTTTTCTGCAACTCCTCTCTGGAGATTGCCTAGGATGGTAGTTGTATTTTCAATATCTGCAATATGGTTTTCTTCAACTGTTAAATATTAAGTTTTCACATATGCATAGGCAAGTTCTTCAGTTTCTTACTTATTTTCATTTCATAAACGTATAACACTGATTTTGTAAAAATATTTTCAGCGAATTTTGTGTAGCTTTTCTAAATAAATAGATATTAGTATCGCCATGGGTGGCTGGGGTGCTTAAGACGCGGACTCGTGAGCGGGAGGTATGGGGTTCGAATCCCGCCAGGACCATCCTGCCTGGCTAAGGTTTTTTTCCAGGTTTTCCTCAGTCCTCATAGATGACAAATGCCGGGGAAGTACCCTAAACGCAAGCCTGAAACGTTTCCTTCCTTAAAAAAATCCATTCCCAATTTATCATTTCATCTCATGTAGCATCAGTGTCCACTGCCTGTGGTGCCTCAGCAATAAAACCGGGCGTTTAACACCATAAAAAACGTGAGATATTAGCAAATAAAGCAGTACACATATAGAGTTTAGGTTTAAGAAAAAACAAAACTATTCACAATGACAGAAAAGAGGAAAAAATTACTTGGCAAAGACTGGTTGCTTGAATAGGGATCCTCGAAGAAAAAAATTGTGCATTGCGTTGGATATATGAGCAATTATTTACTTCCAATAAATAATTTTTTTTTGTTTCTGTCGTGCACGAACCCCTAGGAAAGCTAGTTAACTACCTCGGAAAGAATGTGCAAGAAAACTCATTATTTCAATTCATAATTCTTTATAGGTAATTTTGTATCATTTTAAACAGATGGCCGTTTAAGACTTTTTTGCGTAAATTACAATCGCCGTCCGATTTGAAGCTTAAATATGAAAAAGAAAATAAAGAGCACTTTCTAAACCTTCTTCCCATTGAAACAGTTTAAACCCATATAACTGAAACTGTTTTTGATAAATTGGAGTTATTATTATTATTATTATTATTAATTTATTTATTTAAGAATGTTCTACATCTTTGGTAATCAGCTTCCCATTCAATTCAGGGCGTGAAACAGCCGATAAACTTTGCTCTAAGGCTTCTTCTTTCATGCTTGAAGTTCTTTTGCGGATCCAACAGTTTTACTTCACTTCCGAAGGAAGCCATACTTTGGATTTTTACGCCTTAAAACATTCAATGACTGCCCGGGTTTGAACCTTGGGTCTTCGGGGCAAGCATGGTACTCTAGACCACTAGAGCAACATAAATTAGAAGAGATGGCATTGCATTGGCAAGGATTAGGAAAAGTAAAGGTCTTAATATACAGAGACCACTTTAGATATTAATCCATGAACTTTTTTACACCCTGTAGTGTTCACTCTCAAAATCTAATGCTAAATGTTATTTGGTTACCATGTCTTTCTTCAGATTCAGACAAGGTTTATCTTGTAATCTTTTACCTCAACAGAGTTGGGAAACCTGTACCGCGTATGCTAACTTAACACTAAAATCTCTGAGTGGCATAAGATAAAAAAAAAACTGAATTGATGTCTAGGTGATGTACTACGTAATATAGATATTTGCGAAAGCACTGCTTTGAAAGAATCATCTGCCAATCCATATCTAGTTGGAACTGAAAATTTGATGAGAGGATTGCATATTTCAAGTTTATTGTATCTCATTACACGTTGCAAAATTCTTGACTAGTAATCTACTAGGAATTTTACTTAACTACCACTACAAAGAACTTCATAAAAGTGTTTTTAAAACTTTAGAAATCACTTAAAATTTGAGATGTTGCTATGCAAAAATTTTTGTTAAGAATTTGATAGTACAGTTTCATTTGAGACTCATAATCTACATACCTACAGGAAAATAAAAAGCAATTTGCATACGAATCAGAAGATGGACATGTTTAAAATGTAAATAACAGGTTCTTAAACTTGGTCAATTTTGCTAAGAGGAAATTGGACTAGATGGTCCAGAAATCATACATTTGTCAATGTAACTTGTTAGTATTCCAAACATAATAATTGTCTTCTTGTGTATTTGTATCGATGACCATTTCTGAACGAAGTTTTCTTTACGAAAATTTATTAAAACACACGTATATTCCAAGGGTAAAAGTAGACTTGCAGGTATTTCAATCTAAATATTGAGACAGTATTTATGAGTTGCCACTCCATACTTAATTAGAGTAAATATAGCAAGTAATTTTATGTAACTTCCTTATTATAATAATGAATGTAATGTCATTTCCTGTACAAGTGTTGAACTATTGTGTGTAAATTGTTATTTTCTCGCGAGAAGGCAGAAAGCTACCCAAGCCATAAAATCTGACCTGGAAATTTCTGTTGCCTATAGTAATAATATTTTGTAAAGGATGACTCAAGCCAACCGATGTTTTCAGGAGAAATTTCTAAAGGAGAATCCTTGAGCAAGATGTTTATATGTACACTGTCAGGGAATTGTAAAGCAAGGAAGACGTAATAAAGCAATAAACATACGGGGGTGAAACGTAAGGAAATAACTTCAAAGGGAGATCCTAACGGTCCCAATTAATACGTAAGAGATGTGGGTTACATGTAAGAAGTCACGTAAGTCATCTAACAAATAATATAGCAGAGAAAAAAAATGGAGGAAGCAGAGTACCCAATAGAAATGCAAGGATGGGAGAAAATATTCTAGATTTTTCTAAAAACATAGTTGAAAGAATAAAGACAGCTTCTTGAGACCGGTAGACAGTCGTGTTTATTTAGTCTTGCCATTTTGCAGTCGATCCACATTCATTCTCAGTTCCGTTCAGTTAGTGGAAAGCTGTAGTCAGTTTTGGAAGAGTATTCAGTGTGGGCCATTAACAGCACGATCAGTTCAGTTCCGTTCAGTGGAAGAGTTTTATCAGTTGAGTTCAGTTGCGTCTCAAGATTAGTTGATTTCTGAATCAGCCTTTATCAAATTAAGAAACGTCAGAGGGGTCATCATAGTTAGTGCGAAAGTGGCATATATTCTCCAGAAAATAACGTCAGTGCATTTTATGTGGTATAGTTTATGAGCAATAAATTGTGTTTCATCTCCTGTAACGAGAAAACTTATTAATCTCCAAGACTGCATGATCACAGGACTATAAAAGTATCCAGCATTAGATCCTTCCAAAATATTTCCTTCCACTCTACATACATATATTTAATTAAACCTCTTTCTTATTTAACACCGCTGCAACATGATATAATATATTGTTTTGAATAAGCACATTTCTATGCTCTCTGAAGACGAGAGCAAAAGAAAGTACAGGCTAGTCCAATAGAATAGAATTATATAAAATTATTATTAATGGCAATCCATGTTTAACATTTATTAAGTTGGTTTTGTTTGCTAATGCATCGATTTTCCTGGAATAGGTCGGGCAAACAGGTTGTTTCCCTAGAACATTAAGTTTGCTTAGACCAGACTTTAACCAGTTTGGAAGATTTACGTTACATGTCAGAGAACAATTCACTATTAAGTTTCTCGAAGCATCAGTGCCAAATCGTCACTCACTTAGGACTCTAATGAAGGAATTCCGCACAACGGAACTAACGCATGATGCGTACCAAAACTCACAGAAGGAAAATGTCGAAACAATGATCCAAATTATTCAAAGTTTAGCCAATAAACTGTGAGGAAGAAGTACAGTTACTTTTGTATAAAATTAGTGCATCCAATTAGGGGCACATATTTACATTTTAAAAAAATGCATGCACCATTGCAATAGTTTTCCACAGCACCTAATTGTAATAAAACTTAAGATAGATTTGCATCATATATTTGGGTAAAACATTTAAAACAGTTGAGAATCAGAGAATTCACAAACTTCACATCAAACTTTGCTCCATCAAGCAAAGTTTGTTGAGAAACTGTAGTCTCTAGGAAAAAAAAAGTATTTCTTCGATGAAACGATACACTCTTAATTTGCTGTTCTCATGATCTTTGCCCTTGCTTTACGAATTAAATGGCGACAAAATAAAGAATGCTCTCAACAGGATGGTGCCATAGCACATGCTATTTAGATATTAATTGCATTCATCTAAGAATTGTTTGTTGGTCATATACATTCAAAAAGTTTTTAGCCACTTCGGTTTCCGGTCCTGATAACATTTTACTTGATCTTAAGTGGCAGAAAACAAGTGCGTATAAAGAAAAAGTAACTTTCTTTATTTATTCTTAACAAACATTCTATATTAATAACCCCAAGGGAATGGAAGAATTACTTTAGAAACTTTATAGGTGGCGGGAATGTCTTGAACTGTGAATTAAATTTAGATAGTACTGTGTAAAGGATAGAAAGTTTAGATAAAGGGTTTGCTATGAATGAGATATGGTACCAGATTAAAATATTGAAGAAGAAAATGGGTGTAGGAATAGATGGAATTCCAGGATAACTTTGCAGGTACTTTCGGAGAAAGGAAGGGAGTATTAGGCTGCTAACGGAACTATTAAATAGAATTAAGAAGATGGTGTTATAACAGGGGCATTAACTATGATAGGATTACAATATGCCATTGATGAAATTATTAGATATTGTGCAGAGTGGGGCTTGAAGATAAATAGTAATTAATAAAAATAATAATATTTAAAAAGGGAACAAAATTGAGAAAAGATGAGAGATAGTTTATAAATAGAAACCCAATAGAGGTAGTGAAAGAATATGATTATTTGGGGGTGAAATTTAAGAGTAATGGAAGGTGGGAGGTTGAGTCTAAATGTGAACAAGCAACAGGTAATTTAGCTATGAAAGCTGTTAGAATAAGTTTGTATAAAGTTCCTACATTGTCGATGAAATGGTTAAAAAGATTATATGAAGATGGAATAGAAATTTGGGGAGTGTCAAAGGGAGAGACAAAGATTGATGTAGTGCAAGAATGTTTTGTAGAGAGGTTCTGGGGTTACAAAAAGTTCACTAAGGGGAATAAGTATGGTAGAATTAGAAAGAGTAGGATGGAAAGGAATAATGGTGGAAATAATCTTAAAATATTAGCATAGATGTTTGAAATTAGATAACAATGAGGTAACAAAAATTGTCTTACGTACCAAAGATATGTATTGGGAACAGAGTGTTGGCTTGGGGGGTAGGGCAACTATTAGAAGAAATTGGAATGGGAGATGTATGGCCATTGGATGAAAATAATTTTTGTGATTTTGGAAAGAAGTGAGACAGAGAGTAGAAAACATGGAGAGTCAAGAGATTTAGCTTAGGGTACAAAATTCTTCAGATTTACATAAAGTAGTTAAAATAAATTAAGGAAGGGGGAAATATATAGAAATGTTTGACCAGTTTAGAAGAATTGGTTTTGTATGGACGCGTACAGGGGTATGATTTCTAAAAGGATTAAGGGTAAATTGTAAAGAATGGTGTATTATGTGTGGGAAAGTGGATGGTTTGTTCCATTGTCGAATAGAATGTGAAATGGTAAAAAAGTATAGTATTTGGGATGGAAAATAGTGGCATCAAAAATGTTATTAGAAACGACAATAATATAGGGGAGTTTTTAGAAAAAGTAAGGGATAAGTGAAGAAGAAATATAAAGAAGGAGCTTGAGGGTGCATGAAATGATGAAAATTCGTAATTTATTTTAGGGGTCCTTTACCACATATAATCTGATGGTTAAGATATGGGGAAACCTCAGTTTTCGTAATGCTAAATTTTAAACATTTTGTGTTTTTATGTAAATTAAATTGTAATGTAGACTGCTGATAATGGATTAAAATGTATAATTAACAAATTGATATAATTATGAACTTATGTAAGCAGTTTTAAAGGCATCGAGGAAACTGTACGATTTAATGTATAATTATTTGCTAAAATAAATTATTCATTTATTCAGTTAGAGTTGTGATATGTTGGTAAACCATTCCTTAAATATCGAAAAATGATATGACCATAACCTTCCCAGCAGAAGCAACCAATTTTGCGTTTATTTGGTGTTATTGACGATAGAGATTTCCACTCAGAGATTTTTGTTTGTTCTCAGAATCGAAATGATGTAGCCAAGTTTCAGACCTTTGAAAGATACTCCGCATATTTCTGTGACATCATCTTCAACTGCAGGCAACTCTGTTCGCGAACATCCTGTTTGAAAATCAGAAATTTTGCAACCCACAAGCACATCTCATGCGCAACCATTCAGTTACCATCGTGAATGGCACGCAGTAACATTTTCGGGATTTCTGAAAGAGTTCTTAATGTTACGGCAGTACAGTGTTATGTTTTGATAACATTAGAACCTAAACTAGAGGCCCGGGTCCACCTTTGTAGGAAATTGATTACCTCCCTCTTTAAACATTTTAAATCATCTTCGAGCTGTGTTATAGGGAGAGATAAACGCTCCATAGACCTCCTGTATCATTGCATTGGTCTCAATGAATATTTTTATCACTATAAAGAAATTTATTTCTCTCTTTTATACGATCTTTAATATTTTTAGTTTATCGTGCAAATTTGGGACTCTCAACTAAAATTTAAATAGTTACGTGAATTTATAAAATTATTATTATTATTATTATTATTATTATTATTATTATTATTTATTAGCCTTCGTTATGATTTCAGGTCTGAAAGGCAAGAAAAACCATATTTCATTTAATATAGCAAAAGAATTTTGCAAATTCTAAACCAGTTGAAAGTTTATAAATAAAATAATGTATTGCTTCATAAAATATTATCTAAATTGAAAATTGAAACAAAATTACATCTCTATTTCAAGAATAAAAATGAGAAAAACAATATTTCACAGTCTTTAAAAATACCCTTAGTTTTGATATTTCTTATATTTACAGTTTAAACCATTTTTCGACCTTTATAAAATGAATTAATTGATTAATAATTATAATCGCATTAGCACAAATATCCCGTAAACCACGCACGAATCAATTCACTTTACCATTCTAACCTTCAAAATCTTTCTTTTCCTCTGCCTAGCGTGGAGATCCATTGCTGAAACCTGGCGATTATGGAAATGTGGGTCACAGAAAATCATCCAGCAGGTCGAGAAGCAAAGTAGCGTTGAGTGTACTAACAGAATGCTAATATCCCTGTAACGTTTCAACCCACCCTACTTTGCTTCGTCAGGTTTACCTTTCCGACTGTATATAAACTGCAGCAGTAAATTATATACTATTGAGAAAAACACACATAGGTATATGTTTACGAGATAGTAATTTAGAAAATACTTTCATATACGTATAACTGTGTGTGTGCGCGCGCGCGTGCGCTGTGGAGCCCGTTTATTAGTTCAAACAGTTCCGAAATGTGAATTATTCGAAAATTTAATGAATGATATAAATAAATATTTATATGCTTTATTGATTTTCACTATAAACACGAGGTGGTTAAGGACTCGTGAGCTGGAGATCTGGGGTTCGATTCCTGCAAGGACCGTCCTCCGTGGCTGAGGTATTTTCCAGGTTTTCCTCAGTCCTCATAAATGGCAAATGCCGGGGAGATACCCTAGACTTAGGCCTTGAATGTTTCCTTTCTTGAATGAATGAATTTCCTTCAATTTCTAACTTATATACAGATATTCCACAAACAAGTAGTATGTTAAAATCAAAGTAAACAATTTAGATTTCCACATTCACAATACGTGTAAACTTTCTACTATTAAAACATTTAAATGTTCCACTTAATCACCCCTGACTTTATGGAGTTGCACTGCTTCCTTGAAATTGAAATTGAAATTTATTGATATGCTAAGAACATATACAAAAAAGCAAAAATACAAACTACCAGGGGGCCTTCACCTGTTTGGCCCAGGCCAAGGTGTGCTCCCTCACAATTACAAAAAAATATTAATATAATAATTCGTTTTATTCTATCACCTTTATCCAGCTTATAATATAATTGAGCAAATACTATGTTTCCACGTTGATTGCATCATTCCCCAGTGTCGGGTTCATCAGCAGGGGACCAGGCTCTGGCCCAATCCAAGGTCCTAAATATTTTTTTCCATTACTCTATCATTACCATTATTTTGTTACAGTCTCAACAAACTAATAGTGACTTTATTTCTCAAATGGATACTAAATGCTACATTTCAAATTTAATAAAAATATAACCCACTCCAAACCATAATCACTTTATTTATATTCTAAAATAATTAATCAAGTGCAACCTTTTATTTGATTTACTTCCTTACTTAGTACCCATTTCCATTTATTTTTACCTTTGCTGAGGAAATCCCCTACATTCCTGCTATCTTTACTAAAGATGTTTATTATCCTATCTAATTAAAACTATTTCTCGTTTATAAACTTATCTTTGCAGAGTCCCGTCCCTTTGCATTCAAACCCTGTATGTTCCTTTCTTAAAAAAATCCAATCCCAGTTTATCATTTCATCTCATGTATCATCAGTGTCACCGCCTGTTATGCTTCAGTAGTTAAACATCAACTCTAATAATTAAAACCTTCTGTGACCGATGTGATCAGATATTGTTGCAAATGCGCGTCAAACTGCGGTGAGGAATGGAAGTTTTGTCTTATTTATGCTTAGTTTCCATTACAATCCTTATTATAGAGCTGCAATAAACGCTTCAATTAATAATTTGTAATAAAAATAAATATTTACATATTAAAAGAGTTTTTGTTCATTGAAACGCTCAACTAAGTAATCCCAAATATTCAACCCGTGCTGTTCGAAAGTTTATTTTCATTCCCCTTTTAAACTATGTTATCTTGTAAGTCATTTGCCACGACGTTGTTTAATCCTTCCTTCTTTCTTCTTCCAGAGCATTATTGGTTTTATATGCATTTCAGATATCTATTACCTTACCTCTAGACTGACCAAACCACTTAAATGTACTATAATTTTAAATTTTAATCATTAGAAATCCTGAAACTAAATTATATATAAATTATGTAAAAATAATAATTAATAATAGTTGTTTACTTAATTCACAAACAACCTGAAAAGGAGGGGTGACAGGATACAGCTTTGTCTCACACCTCTCCTTGTTATTACACTTTTTGAAACTTTATAGAGATCGTATTTTACACAGAACTGTGCCTTACTATATATTGATTCTAATGCCTTGATCATTTTATCCGAGACTTCTTTCCTCCATAATTTACTCGTTAATGTTTGCCTTTCCACGAAATCTAAGGCTTTTTGAGTCTTACTTCCTAATCTTCTCTAAAGTTTTATAATTATTTCTTCATAGCCGGATCTTTTTTACTCAAAACCGCTAGAATAAGCTATAGAAACGTTAAAATTCTTAAATTTAAAGAACTGTCATTAAAATGTATAATTAAAAATTAAAAGTTATAATATTTAAATATTTATGATAATAAAATTTAAATCATATAAATCAAAATTCAAAATACGCTTCAAGTTTTCCCCTCAAATGATAAACCTATGCTAGTTTGGAACTAAGCCAAAATGCATAAAAAAATTATTGATAGTGAAGCGTGTGAAACTTGGCAGCATGCTAATGAATTGAAATCTGTTCCTAAACAAGGCTTCCTGTATGGCGTAGTAACTCGTAGAGTAAACATGCGTTTCCTTAGGGTTTTTTTCTTTGTAATAAAGCAACAGCCCATGTCGTTGCTTCATTTACATCGGCGCAAATGAGTCCATTGGACATACACGCTTGTAGCAACTAGAATATTTGCTTTTTCAGCCCGAGGGAAAAAATAAAGAAAAAATTGTGTTAACATAATAAAACGTAATTCACACAAACAGAAAATGAGAGGAACTAATCATTTTAGACTTTTACAGTTACAATAGTTAGTTGCTCAAAATGCCCACCATTGGCGACGATACACTTCTGAGCACGTTGAACTACTGGTTAAGCAATGTTTGTGAAAGTGTCCTCCGTGGTTGCAGCACATGCCGTTTCAATTTCTTGCCGAAGTGCTCTCAGTGTAGCTGACTTTCTACGGTATACAACATCCTTAAGAGTTCCCCATAGCTAGAAGTTCAACGGAGTTAGATAAGGAAAAAACGCGGTACACACGTCTCCTTTTCCGTTGAACATCAACAACATTCTCGGTTTTCCAATACCACTTCAAAATTGTTTTCCGCTGTTCAAACGATAATCTTGGCTCCATTTTGTTGCAGCCACGCTAGTATAACGTAATGTGAATCATATCTGTATACAGAACATCATACGTTAATCTTGGCTTCATTTGTTTATTGTTGATTTACGATAATCCTGGCTTCATTTGTTTATTGTGGATTTATGTATCACGTAGCAACGCTATCATAATGTATGTGAGTCATATCTGTTTACAGAACATCATGCCACACATTAATGTTTTTTTTTCGTTCCAACTTTGAAATATATTAATAAATATCAACTGTAATACATTTTCGGCACCTTGGGTATATCCCGAGTATCCACAAACGCATCACCGTAATCGTAACACGAAGAATAAACAAAAGTTGGGCGAAAACTTTTATACATTAATTTTTTTTTTTTTTTTTTTTTGGTAAAAATGAATGCTTTTGCCGCAGTAGCGCGCAGATTTTTCGTTGCTTGAGAGCACTGTTGAATAATTTATCCATAATAAAATACCCTAACCATTATCTGGAGTGGACAAGCCCAGAATCCTTGGTGACCACTTTGCCTCAATCTGCTTCCATTCTACTCTTCAGAAAACAATTCACTAAGGTTGATAGCAAAATGCGGAGTATCTTCATTTTATTGCAGGTGATGACGTGAGCTGTGGATATAGCCATTTTTATAACATAGCTTCCTAAGGCTGTCCATTAAAAATACAGTCAAAAATGTGATACTTGGTCATGTCGGTTTACATTATAGATATTGTGGGTTCTTCTCAAGTTCTTGCTAGAAACGCAAAGAACAACGTGGTGATTTATGGTAATTGCGCACCCATCTGTGAACGTTTTATTATTGCGATCACGTTCCGAGCAAAACCTTTGAAGATGAGCTGCGCAAAAGCCGAGCGTCTATATCATCCTCAGTTCATTAGCAGACAGTGGTCGAAAGGTTTATACATCTAAAAAGGTTTTTCAGATAATGTAACATTATATTTCGAGGTGTTGATTTCATTGTTGATTTCTCTTAGCGTCTGATCTTTCACACTCACTGTTTCAAACGACTTTCATCATGTAATAACTTATTGTTGGGGAACGCCGAAATTCCAAATCTTTCTTCAAGGGAAGCAAGGGGTCATTCCCATGCGCACCCACATTGCGGCAACGAAACGCTGACAATTTAAACTTCTTGCTCGTTTTGCGCTATTTTGACAATAGTGCAACGGTATAGGTAATTTCTTGAATGCGCATGAATAATTAAGTTGTTTTTAAAGCAGATGTAAATTGTTAGCGGTATATTTTAATAGCAACACCCTATAATTTTGAATCTACAAGAGAAGTTGATTTATGAAACCTTGGGAACTGTTGCAGACTAGGGCTTTCCAATATATAAGAGTGGTGTTCTCAGTATTGTAAACAAATTGTGGGAAAACAGTGTAGGATTGCCCCACAATGGAAAAATAATATTCCCGGAAATGATTTCATTGAAAAGTTGGGTGTCAGAACTGGTTTAAGCACTAGATTAGCTACCTCTATAAAAGTCAGAATAAAAAATAATTGAAGACCGAGGAAAAAATCCTCCTTTTGAATGAATCCACATTCAAAGGAAGAATTTTAATGTAGTTTATCGCGATTACCTTTTTCTCTCAAATTCTTTCTTTCCATGTTCTTCTAATTAGTAATAGGATTAAAGAGAGCTTCTTTTGGGGAAACAGAAATCAATACTCTTTATTTCAATAAGGTATAGGATACTTTGAAGAACACTAAGCCTACCTGAGACAAACATTACGGACGACCCTGGTGCTAAAAAGGTACTGGGTCCCAAGGGAGCTCGAAAGAATTCAAGAACTTTCCAAAGCTTCATTTAACTTAATGCTCATTCCATCCATGGTTGTTTGCAAGTCAAAATTCAATATGAGAATTGGATCTATGGAGGGCTAGCTGCAACTGACTACAGGAATAGCGAGTTTTTTTTGTACTACTTAGTAATTTAATTGGAAAGACATCATTGGAAATTCATGTTAAGATAAAATGGACATGGAAAGGGAAACTAACATGGATAAAACAAATAAGGAGGAAAGAGAGGGTATGGCATGGGCCAGAGCAGGTATGTGGAAGTTAAAGGTGAAAGAAGAGATTTTACACAAGGGAAATGCCCATTATGTGGAGGGAAAGAAGACTTAGAACATATAGTGTTTGATTGTAAGGAAACTAAAAACGGGACAAATGAACTCATTAAGGTAAAATTAAAAAGGGATAATATAACAACAAAAAGAACATTTATAAAAGAGTGCAAGAGTGTGGGACAGTACTTATTTCAAGTTAAACAGAAGTGAAAATGGACAGTGTGAAGAGAAGAAAAATATTCATACTAATAAATAGTATATAGTCGATAAAATATTGGTATAGATAAAGTTAATCATTTTGGTACCTGGGGTCGAGTCAGAGCCGGGTCCCTTGGAATTCCAGTACGTTATGCTGATGAACCGGGGACTGGGGTCTGATGTAATAGAAATGAACAATTGGTATCCTGTTTATTTGAAATTTAGATTAAGGCATTAGTATATCATTAATTACTGAAAATTTTGTTCCAGGTGAACAAGGAATTGTGACAGGGCTCGTGATGCAACAGCCAGTTCCCTTGTCGCCAAAGTTTGGGCCATCGTCTCCGCACAGTTTCACGGAGCCTCGCAAAACGTCACAGTAGTACGTGGAATTCACTGTTTCATTGGTTGGACGAATTCTTTGTGCTCAATCCCCTTGGCATCAAAGAAAACGAGGAGCATGCTCTTGACTTTGCTCTTCACTTGTTTCGCTTTTTGGGTCTTGGTGAGTTCGGGCTCTTCCCCTGGGAGGATTGTTTTTTTTTTTTTGTCTTAGGGTCATAAGCTACATCCAGCTCTCGTCGCCGGTGATGACCCTGGACAAGAAAATAGGGTCATCGGATACGGCCTGACGAAGCTTCGTGCAAACTTTAACACGCTGCGCCTTCTGATCACCAATCAGGATCCTTGGCACAAATTTTGCGGCGACACGATGCATGCCCAATTCATTAGTTAAAATTCGTTGGCATGTTCCATAACCAATTCTCACTTCATGAGCAAGGTCTTCAATGTTTCGAAGTCGATCCTCACGAATGAGCTCTTGAACTTTGGCAACACTGTCAGGCGATGTACAACTGACGAGCCTACCGGTGTGAGCATCGTCTTCAATAGCTGTAAGGCCGGCCCTGAAACGAACATGCCACTGAAACACACGTGTACAGCTCATGCTTTGTACCCCAAATACTTATTTATTCATTGCGAGGGTCTCCGTAGCATTTTCCCCGAGATTTGCACAGAATTTGATGCAAACTCTCTGTTCTAATCTTGGATCCATCGTAAAATCCCTATACACTACACTCAGAGTCCATGAAAAGTACTATAGAATCTCAATACATTTACTCAGCTGCATGAAACTTTAAACACTCACTCATCAAATGTGCTAGTGTTGCCATCTAGTGGTACAAAAACTCTACTGCAACTACTGTCGAGATGGTAGCACCAGTCCCAAATATTATGGATACCACCTCGTACAAAACTTTTGTAGTGAGTTTGTTCACAATAGCATGTTTTAAAAAGATAAATTGATGTTAAAGTAATACCCACAGTGGGGTTACTTTAAGTTATAGTGAAAAAACGCAATATCAAATACCTCCTACACATGAACAAAAGAGACCTTAACAAAACTGAATCTGTCCTATGAAGATTTTATTTTCGAAGGGTGATATCTTTTGGGATTTGTAGATAGAATTATATATGGAATCTTTTCAGCATAAATCATACTAGTTACATCTTAAAAATCTTCGAAAAAGTATCAAAGTTTGCGGTACGTCCTCGTTCGAATTGTTTTGTATGCATGCTATCACTTTCGAAAAGCTATTTAAACTGAATGTAACGGGATTTTTATGAATGTCACTTGCGAAATGTAATTCCCATTTAACAAAGCACATATGCTAAATGCTTCATAGTTGATGCAGGAAATGGGCCGGAGAATTGCAATGAATGTATATTGAATGAATGTAATGTATATGTATATTATTATCTACATTATTTCTGGATATTAATCGAATGCTTATGTATAAGATATAGTTAAGCCTTTGTAATTCAAAATAGAATCAAATTTAATTACCTCCTTCCCAGTAAAAAGCCATAAAAACCAGAAAATAAATGTCATAGCTATGTATAGTTGTTAGCAAATAGATTTCGATACATCTTTCTGTATGTTGTATAGATTTGTCTTATTTTAGCTTAAATGTAATTGTAGTTCAAGTAAATATTTCTTCTCAAACAAAATACTGCACTATTTATAGCTGGCATACATGTGGTAACGTCATTTCTTCAAGCTCCCGATTCAGAGAAAAAAAAATTCGAAGACGATATTTACTTTCACTTTGTCTGCATCTCTAATAGTATTGTACCAGCAAGGAGGAGCAATGTTGACTTTCCTGTTTGAGCCCGTTTCTAGGTCAAGTCATTTCCAAGATTAGTACAAATAGATGCTGTGGAAGAACAGGAAAGGAACAAAGTTGCAAGTTTCTAAGGATTTAATTACCCTTAGAAATTGTTGTATGAGTTCGGCGTCTCTCTTCCTTTTAGTCGAAACAGCTATGTTTTTGTCGCGCTGTATTCTGCGCAGGCGTGCCGTTATACACGTTTGAAGATGCGCCTGCAATTAAAGTTTATGTAAACTCTGCTAGCGCGAAGGAAAGTTTAAACATTGGAGTTGCAGGGATCGCCAAAGTGGAAAATTCATAAGTTTCCCTTGGCAGCTGTGTTGTCAAGGACAGTGCTCTTGTTGGGCACTTCTCAGGCGACGATCAAACTCTTTCTTTTGTTTGGACTACTGTCCTTTGTTTCAGCGGGAGAGCAATGGACTTGAGTAAATGCTAAGTGCATGCTTTGAGTATGTGTGAAAGAGGGAGAAACTCGTTGAGTTTGTTCGTTTACACTGTGAAGCTCTGGTCATGAGAATGCTCTAATATCCTGTTGGTGTACGCCTATGTCAAAAGTTCTCAAGAACATGTGTTTTAATTGAAATTGTTATTTTTCTTATAAAGCGTTGTAAGGCTAAATGTCATGAACTAATAATCGGATATAAAATTCAAATTATTGAATGATATTTTATATCCGTATTCTCGCTTGAATATCCTTAGGGCGTAGCCATAGTTGGGTACAAGAAATATTCTCTGTCAAAAGAGAATTTCGCTTTTGGAGATAAGATTAGGTGAAAAGAAGCCCTAACCTTTATCTTTTGAATGTAGGGCATCTACAATTTCAGTTTTCAGTCACTAAAACTATACATAACATAATTTATTAATGTACCCATTTATTATAACATATACTACAAGTTAATGATAATAGATTTTGGCAATGTTTAACAGATAATCATTCTCGACTTCGGCCAAATCTCTCTCCAACCCATAGTCTCGGACAAGTTTATCAAGAGGAGAAAAAAATGTACGATTATCAATCCATATCTCGTTAATACAAAAATGACATTTACTTACAAGATTATTAAATAAGTATAAATAGTTTTAGCCTGTTTCCATAAGTGCAAAAGTTTCCGCTGAGGCGCAAATTTTGCAAGTTCTAATATGTACAATGCGTGTCCGAAAAGTAAGTATTGCAACGCTAGTGTCACAGTTTCACGCATGTGTACTTGTCTCTGGTTCATTGTTTGTTCACTGACGCCATTACAGTGGGATCGTGTTGTGTTTAGAGTTATTTGTGATCGTTCGAAATATTTAACACAATTTCTGATCCCGCCGACTGTGCCTTGCGTTCCGTAATACGGTTTTCGAACGGAAGGAATGTTAAGCCAGCTGAAATTCATCGTCAACTTGTAGAGATTTGTAATGACAGATGGAATGGTGAGAAAGTGGGTTAGGCAATTCAATGATGGACGATCCAATGTTCATGACGAAGTACGGAGAGGATGGCCTTCTGTTGTCACGGGTGGTTTGGTTAAACAAGTGAATGAAGCAATTCGTGAAAACAGACAGTTTACAATAAGAATGCTTTTGATATGTTTGCAAAAATTTCAAAAACTGTTCTTACCCGATACAGTGATGAGGGAGATGAATTCTTAAGCAGGATAGTGACCGGTGATGAAACTTGGGTTTGTCATGTCACTCCAGAATCAAAACAACAGTCGATGGAGTGGAGGCACACAGGATCCCCCAAACGACAAAAATTCAAAACAACGTTGTCAGCACGAAAAATCATGTGCACTGTGTTCTGGGACAGACGAGGCATTCTGCTTGTTGAGTTCCTTCCCAGAGATGCAACCATCAATGCGGTACGACACTGTGAAACAGTGAGAAATCTTCGGCGCGCAATTCAAAACAAAAGCCTTGGAATGTTCAGTCAAGGTATTGTGTTGCTTCATGACAACACACATCCCCACTCTGCTGGTGTCACACAAAACAATATTCAACAATTCGGTTGGGAGCAGTTCAATCACCCGCCATACAGCCCCTATCTCGCGCCTTCTGACTACCACTTGTTCTTGAATATGAAGCGTGAGGTCGGAGGAAGGCGCTTTGACAGCCTTAACGACGCAAAAAAAAAACGGTGTTCAGCAGTGACTCTCTTCACTGGCGGCATCTTTCATTGAAGAGGGCATACAAAAGTTGATATTCCGCTATGACAAATGCCTGAACAATGGTGGCAACTATGTCGAAAAATAGATTAAGGAATGTTCTTTTATGTACAAATAAATGTTGTGAAAACAAATATTTTATGCCTTTTTTCCAAACCTGTATTTACTTTCCGGACACGCCTCGCATTATTTGGAACAACAACAACAACAACAATAATAATAATAAGAATAATAATAATAATAATAATAATAATAATAATAAGAAGAAGAAGAAGAAGAAGAAGAAGAAGAAGAAATATCCTTGAGTACAACAATGCTTGCCGCAAGACCGCTGCGTGCTCTGTCACCGTCTTAAATAATTGACAGAATGCTATGTTGTAGGGGGATATGTGATTAACCTATCGTATCCCTCCTCTCCATCAGTAGCTCCTCAATTGTTCTCTAGAGGCTAGGTGAACCTTGTTCCAGACCTCCTTAAATTATAAAATTTCTAAGCAGGTATCGGTGTGTGAACGCGGGCCTTCAGACCAGCAGTCAGCAATTTTATCTGCGGTCCCTGGAACTAAAGCCTCACGGGAAAATGGTCAGCTTTGTTTTGTGATTCGCAGATATGCGTTTTTATGCTAACAGACATGTTTTACACTAATAGTTACCTTTTGCAGTTTCGAATGTAATTTAAATTTTACTTTCCTATTCATTAATGTTCGGTTTATCATACGGTCTAACTGCACGCTTTCTGTGGTAGTCTGTTATTTTGGCTTGCATTCAAAACGTTGGTGTGTGTCTAGAGTATTAGTATTTTCATTATGTTATATTAAGCTGCCTTATGAATTATGTTTATCTTTTATGCTGTCGTATAAAGTTTTATTAGTTAGATGTCTTCTGTATTAAGGTTCACTTCGATGTAACTTGTTATGTATATTAGTTAAATGTTTATAACTATTTTGATTTGTATTGTGAAATCACCTTTAAACGAAATAAGTGGTTTTATTTTTACTTATTTTTAAAAGGTATTCTATTAATGTATTGTTCAGTCTAAATATTCATTTTTGTATATTTTTTTTTTTCGCAAGTAGTGCAAATGCTGTTACTTCTATAGGTTAATTCCTTTATCTATTAAGGTATTTAGCAATGGATTGATAGGGACGGAGTAGGACATTTTGGTACTTCAGCCTTGCTTAAGAGCTGGCCGTTTGTGTCTACAATTTCAATGGGGGCACCTTCGGGAGAAAAGCATGACAGCCAGAAACCAATGAGAGTGAAGTGAATAAATGAATGAATAAGTGCAATTATTCAAATAAACATACATAGCTTTCAACTTTAAATACATAACTTTGCAACCTTCACATGAGTCCATGCCTTTCATAATAGACAAAGTCACACCCCCATTGTTTTAAAATAATAATAATAATAATAATAATAATAATAATAATAATAATAATCTCAATATTAGCTTAATATAAACGTCCAGAACACTGAACCCCTTCCCCCTTGAAAGTAGACGTCTGCCCTGGTGGTCTAGTGGTAATCGTAAACCCATGATCGCCGGTTCAATCCCGGCCAGGGTCGATGCATTTTTACGGGCGTAAAAATCCTAAGTATGGCTACCTGCAGAAGGGAGGTAAACCGTGGGTCCCGTGTCGTAGATTTGCGGACACATTAAAAAACCTCAATCCTAAAAGAAGAGCCCTCTGAGCAAAATTTATCGGCCATTTCACGCCCTGAATTGAATGGAACGCTGATGATCTGTGATGTTAAAGAGCGTCCGTAAATAAAATTGTGAGTGGAACACAATATTATGTACATATTCATTTTAGCCCTACCCCTGATTTTTCATTCTTTTGACTTGAATTTGCTAGCCTGCTCCTCATCCTTGCCTGCCAGCAGAGCCCAGCATGCCCCTTGTGCTCTGACAGAGTCAGCAAAGGAAGGCGGCAGAAACTTTTTTCTCAACACCTCAGTGTTGCTACAGTTCGCTAGGATGTGCGACTATAATTGTTCCTCTCCACATGAAGAGCTCATTATTAGTCCATTTTCACCTGAGATTCTGATCTGTCGCCATGCTTCAAGCCTAAACCACGTGAGTCCATGTACAGCTCCACCCCCACCCAGATTTTCACCCCGTCTGCACTTCTAACGAGATCTCTCCATATTGCGCAATTGTATGCTGCTTGTATATACCCATCAGGCGGTTCCTGACATTATTCCATATAGTTATCCTTGACTGCTATCCAAATATTTTCCAATCCGATGGTTTCTAACTCCTTTCCCATGTCTTATCCCTTCCAATCAAAGCTGCACCTTGAAGTAGATTGCTCTAGTTAATTGATCTCCCAGAATAATTTTCAGTCAATATTTCACCGCTCTAATTTCATATTCTATTGTCTCGCTATGAACCTCAAATTCCATTTTAATTCCGCAGTTCGCCGTACAAGTAAAACATAGACGTGGTCTCTAACAATGTTTGAAGATAGAACACCCCAACTCCGACGGTGTCTCTCTCCAAGGATTCCAGTCCCTAAGAAGGTTTGTGCAGAAACCTTTCCAAAGTGCAAACAATTGTCACACTGAACAAACAGAATTAAATGAGATGAAATGAGAGAATGGAAAATTCTTAGAAAGTAGAGTTCGACCCCTAGCTTTCGCCTAAGCAACGACCTAGAAAAACTTCGAAGAAACTCAAGGCCAGGGTAGACAGGATACGAGTCCTAGATATTACCACCTGAGTTATCCCGCACAGGAAGTTATTTAGCATGCCCTAGAATAATGATAAAGCTCATTGAATTCCTCTCCTTTGACCAATAAATAAAGTCTTTTATCCTTTTTTCGTACATGTGAACTAACTTTGCCTCTTCCTTCTTCTCTAATCGACTTATATATATCTGTTCAGAGTTTGCAAAAAAATAAACTAAAATAAAAAGAAAGATTGCTTAATACATTCTGCACAGCCTTCGATGATTTTGCTATCAAGGGTTAATGTTGCATACGTAATGTATAATCACCATGATGACCAGCATTTTTGTCCATGTTCACTGCACATGCAGATGCACAGACAAGGAGTGTCTATCGAGATGAGGAGATTGCACCTTCTTTTATAAAAATTATCTAACACTAATTAGTACTCTGTGCAAGGAAGAAAGAAATTCTTACTTGCAATTTTGCTACCTTTCCCGTGAGGAATACATGCCGTGGGTGCCAAAAATGTGTATACATTTTCACAGTAGATATCTGTGTAATATATTTCAAAGTTGAACCGAAAAAACAACAGTAATGTGTAATATGATGTTCTCTCATTGCGTTATGCTAGCGTTGCTACAGTAAAATGTAGTCAAGATTATCGTTTGAACAGCGGAAAGCAATTTTGAAGTGGTATTGGAAAACCGAGAATGTTGTTCAAGTTCAAAGGCAATAGGGCGAAGAGGTTTCCGTCGCGTTCTCCGGGTCTAACTCCGTTGGACTTCTTTCTACCTATGGGGAACTCTTAAGGATGTTGTTTACCGTAGAAAACCCAGCTATACTGGCAACACTTCAGGAAGAAATTGAAACGGCATGTGCTACAATCGCTGAGGACACTTCCGTAAATGTTGTCAATTAGTAGTTGAACGTACTCAGATGCGTATCGACGCCGGTGGTAGGCATTTTGAGCAACTGTTGTAACTGTAAAAGTCTAAGATGATTAGTTCTCAGCATTTTCTGTTTGTGTGAATTCAGTTCTGTTATGTTAACACATTTTGCTTTGCTTGAAGTGTGTATACATTTTTGCACTATATATATGTATATATATACATTTTTGCACTATACACACACACACACACACACACACACATATATATATATATATATATATATTGCCATTGAAGAACTCGCAGTAGTTCGAAATATAGCAATTTCAAGTGTGACTCTTTCTCTGTGTTTTATCTTTATCTACTTTTATTTTTAGTGTTAATTTGTTACATTGTTAATAGTGTTTCTTTATTTTTATGTTTCATTAATATATATATATATATATATATTCCTTTTTTTGTAAAAACAAGAATTAGCAAAGCTTTAACATAGATAGCTATTGTTAACTAGTGTGGTAAATAAACTTCTTTCAATAGTTGGAAAGATGCATAGTTTATTAAGACTTAGTTTCCTTCAATTAAATCTATTAGCACCTTTACATAGAGCATGGAATCTTCAATCTTTATTATATATTATAATTAATTTTATTACTTTTTTCTGTTTCTCTGAGGTTTGAATAGTTTATTTTCGGTTCCCAACGTTTTTAGCATGTTATTAGATTCATACATCTGTTTCATATTTGCTTCTCTAAATTTTTACATGTTGACTAGATTATATTAAATGTTCTACTGTCTTTTCATTTAAATGCTGAGAGTTAAATTTATTTTTTATCCATTTTACATGCCAATATTTTTTCAAGGTACAGTTTAAAATTATTTATTCGCAATTTTCCTCATATTTCGTGCATTAATATAGGCTTGATATTTTTAAACATCGTTTAAATTCACGCTTTTGTTTGGTATTTTTATGTCCTATACACAAAATTAAAATTCTCTATTTCTGTATACATTTTCATATATATTTTACGTTTCATCTTATTCAAAATACTTAATATGATTTTCACTTCATCTACTTCCTATCATGCCTGTATTTTTTGCATGGTTCAACAATTGTATAGTGCTTTCGGTGTTAATGCTCATTTTCTTTCTTATTTTTATCATTATTGATATTATGCTTTTAACTCACAGTTTTCTCATTTCTCCTCGTTTTTGTAGTTTTGGTTATGGTCAATTTTATGGCTAAAATTCTTATCTTCAGCTCAACAAACATAAGTTAATAATAAGAAAATATGATGCAACTGTAAGCAAATGTATCATTACAATCTGAATTTTAATACACATTGCTAAGTTTTTCCTTTCACCTCATTATTCTTATTGGTTATTCGTCACTTTAATCTTTTTTGATTGCGTTTCTTAATAAACATTAATCTGATTACTCCGGATATTGAATTGCATAAAACACAGTATATAAATGTAATAAAAAGTAGAGCTTCCCACGTGTAAATGGTTAAAAAGTATTACTAACATAAAAGTTGCTACTACCACCCTCTGATTAATCCAGACCTCGTACCCACAAAATCCACTACAACCGGCGCCATTGCTGGACTCTAGGGGTAAATCCCGGTAAAACCCCTAAATGTGGCTGGTGCTCTCTTGCCGTAAACCGCGAATTAGTAAAATTGTTCCGGGGCTTGGTGGTTCTGTGGATGCAGAGGTTCACAGAAGAACGAGTGTTGCATTGACCGCTTCAGACCGTGCTATTTCAAAAGATCATCAAGCCATTACTTCCGTTAGGGAATTTTGAAGCTTTCGTCCTTTAAATACACATTTTCTTTTTACACATTTAAGTAGTTTTTTTCACATTTGCAGCAGTAACTGAAAAATTCGGAGACGCTTATGCCCAAGTGATAATTTGCTCTTCTGCTGGTGGAACATAATTACAATATAATTACAATATAATTACAGCAACTAAAGAGGTAAAAATAGATAAAAATAATTAAATAGTAACACAAACTTTGCCATGTTTACCTTTGAAGAAGATTTTTTTTTATTTGGTTTATTTACGGACGCTCTTTAACATCTCAGGTCATCAGCGTACCATTCTGTCAGGGCGTGAAACTGTCCACATTTTTAGCTCATTCTTTCAGGCTTGAGGTTCTTTTTCGTGCCGTAAATGTACGACACGGGATCCATGGCTTTACTTCCCTCCCGAAGGAAGCCCTGTTTAGAATTTTTACGCCCAAAAAAATCCATCGGTCCTGGCCGGGTTTGAACCCACGATCTTGAGTTTAGAAGGAAATTATGGTTACCACTACACCACCAGGACTGACCCCTTTGAAGAAGAGCACAAGCGTTTCGAAACATAGTGACATTTGTGTTGTTATTTAAGTGTTTTATCTATTTCTGCTTCTTTAGATATTATTTTAGCTACATTATTGGAAGATTTACTTTATTTTTAATTTTTATTGCAGGTATATATTGAGTGTGCATGTTCTCAATTATTCCACCGCAATTACTACTTGTTCCCATATACCATCGTCTAATGTCGTTTTTTTTTTTCTTTATCTTACATTTTTTGTAACGATCTTCTACTAAACTATTTCTTTATGATAAATAGTAAATTTTGTATACATTTTTGTTGGTGTGAATGAAAGTATGCCAAATGCTAGAAACGCATATCTAATAACATGTAGCTCTGCTTCTCACTCGAATAACAGGAACTAAGTGACGTGACACTGTGTTGACATATCCAGTCAGATACGTTCAGTGGCTCTTCATAACATCAGTTGGCTGTTTGAGTGTTCGTTGCAAGGCTTTGAGAGTGGTATGCACAGTGTCATATAAGTGCTCAATGGGTTTCACATCTAGCAAGTGTTTGGGCCACGGGAGTCTATAGTGTGATCATTGAACCTATCTCATGCATGAGGAATGGAGGAGTGTTGTATAATTCTGTTAGTGTATACCATCCCCATCGAGAAATAAAACTGTTCTAAAGGTGTGATATTTGTGTGCAACGAATAAATAGCATAAATTGTTACAACCTCCAATAGAACCCTCGTTTCTACATTATTCTTTTCAACTTGGCCGGAAATTGGACACTAGAAACACGTCCCTGATTTTAATCCCTACAAATTCCTAAGATCCTATGTTAAAATACACATACGAAACGAATAACGTAAATAATACAATGGACTGATAGTTGAGTTCAGTTGATTTGTTGCTACTGTAGCCTTGTATATTCTCTATATCATTCCTATTGCAATTTCAAATGCTACGCTGTTGCGATGGCCAGGGAGAGGAGTTGCGCATCTTGACTCGCTCACGTCTCTCGCTAGACTGACGCTTTTCCTAACCAAAACCTCTAAACACGCAGCTATACGCATGCGCAGGGCCTGGTTTTTCACTGTTCCACCACCATCACCTTGTCCGCGGACACAGGACGTCCACTGCGTGGCAGAATGGCAGTCGACATTCTGTCCCGTTTGAGATCTCTGTCCACTTAGCCACTATTCCATAGGGCAGGGCACATACACCTAGTGCTTTGCGTAGCTCTATGTGATATCTCTTGCGTACCAGCCGCGTATAAATGCTAATTTCACATACGCACTTTGTTTACTTTTCGTCACTTCCATTCCTGACCACTGTGTCTCATCAAATAAACTGCGGGACACGCAGATCTGCTCATATTATCTGGTGGCTTTGTTCGAAAATACATACCATATACTTTCAATCGTACATCTTATATTTTTCGGTTTTGGGGGGGAGGGGAGAAAACAAGTAATTGCCATTTATTTTTCTAGCGAACAAAAGTATACCTCGTATATGCTCATGAAGCGAATCCAGTATTTTGGGGCAATTATAGTAGTCGCTCACATGGAAATGGGTATTTTAATATCTGCTATTGCTAGGTTGCGTTAGGTTTCTTTTATTTAAGGGCAATCTTTAACAACTTTGATCATTACGTAAAACAATCCATAAATTTTGCTTAGAGACCTCTTGTTTCAGGCTTGAGGTTTTTTTGCATACCATAAATCTACGACATGGGACCAAAGGATTCAGTTCCCTTCCAATGGAAGCCATACTCAGGATTTTACGCCATAAAACTCCATCAACTGGGTTTGCCGGGTTTGACCTTGGGTCTACATTAGATCGCGAGGACAGACTATTTGCTATAACCTGAATAAATCCTAACATACTGCACTACTATGCATAGTGTGTGCTGAATGAAAACTGTTCATACTTTCTGATTTTCTGCTACATGAGAACATGGAAACTAACCCTAATTTTGCATCCTTAAATTATTTTTAATAAATCGGTATTACATAAAATATAGCTTCTCAATTCTCTTTGATGAAGGAAAGTTTTGGTATATAAGCTCTTTTTATAATTTTTAAATGTAACAAAAATTACGTTTAAATTCCACTATATTTCCAGAAATTAGAGAATTTCCTGTTTCCTATGTGGTTTTTCAGATAGTAGAGAATTCATCGGACCTAACCCAGTTTTGATTTTATTGCCCTAGACTTTCCAGTTTGTTCTCTGTAACATGAACCAGGATTGGAAATTTTATCCGTTTAAAATGGGTGTCTGCAAACAAATAACTTAGTTTAAATTAAAGGTCGGACATACTAAGTTGATTTCTATTGTTTCGAATTTCAAATGCGGTAAAAATGTTCATCGCCGTCAGTGCGTTACATCTTCATTTTGTTACATATGTGGTAGTTATAAACGCAGCAGTAGAGAAGAAATATGGTTTTAATACATATGCAGCTTTGTAATAAAGATAAATGTTGAGCCCTTCATTATATACTCTTCGCGACATACAATGAGATTATTTGAGTTATGGGCCGGCAAAGCGCTGCTCTTATTAGGAGAAGCCTTTCATGAAGTCTGTATAGTGCAAGTAGCATCTTGTAGTTAATTAGAGGGAGACTTTGTCAGCAAGTGGTCGTGCGTTTGTCTATTAATCGGTAGTTCCATTGTGTACTAGTTGTTCTTCGTTAGTCATAGCACAACATAAATATATTCTTGAAGGAAGGGTGTTTATGAACAATATATATGCGAAAACGAATCCTTGTAGATAAATGGTAAGTCGATTCTCAAAATAATATCCGGGAATTCGTGTTCCAGATAGAAAAACTGATTGCTAACTTATTGCAAAGTTAAGAGAAACAGGATCTCTCAGGCCTATGTGTTTGCGAAATGCCGTGTTCTTACGAAAGAACAGTTAGATAAAATACAAGACTTCGCTTGGCAGAAGCCGGTAATGCATTGCCGCATAGGATCATCATTTTCGACATCTTTTATAATACAAATTAATACTTATTGTCAGTTACCGTTATTAGTTTATGCTTTCAGTAAAATTTAAATGCATTTTTTGCACGTGAGCTCTCTCTATCTTTCCAGATGGGATGGATGCACTTCTCCAGTAAGCCCGTAACTCAAATAACTTCACTGTATAAGGTAGTGCTTTTAGGGCAAAAGTAAAGCATTGGCGTTGGATTTCCGAAAGGTGTGGTCTAAACTTAATGTATTACTAATTGTTTTTTCTATCTGTGCGGCCTTCAGGATATTATGCATTCTAAATTGATAACAGCACTGATCTCTTAAGCTTACGTTCACGATTAATTGTTTTAATTAGTTTCTAATGTATTGGTACTATATCGGGGAATTTTAATTATGGCATTTCACTGTGTTTAATTTGAAAAATGTAAAATACCGAAGGGGCGAAAAAAAAATGTATACACACTTTCAAAGTAGATATCTATTTAATATACTTCAAAGCTGCACCGAAAAACAATATTAATATGTTTTCTGTAAACAGGTGTGACTCACATAGATTATAATAGCGTTGCTACGTGACAGGTGAATCAACAATGAATAAATGAAGTCAATTTTGTCGTTCGGAAAGCAATTTTGAAGTGGTATTGGAAAACCGAGAATGTTGAAGTTTAAAGACAATAGGACGAAGAGGTTTCCACCACGTTCTCCGGATCTAACTCCGTTGGACTTCTACCTACGGGGAACTCTTAAGGATATTGTATACCGTAGAAAACCAGCTACACTGTCAGCTCTTCGGGAAGAAATTGAAACGCCATGTGCTGCAATCGCTGAGGACACTTTCACAAGCGTTGCTCAACCTACTCTACTCAACGTACTCAGAAGTGTATCGACGCCGATGGTGGGCATTTTGAGCAACTGTTGTAACTGTAAAAGCGTAAGATGATTAGTGCTCATCACTTTCTGTTTGTGTGAATTCAGTTTTTTATGTTAACACTGTTTTTTTTTTGTTTTTTTTTTTCTTTGCTTGAAATGTATATACATTTTTGCCCCTCTCTGTTTTGAGTATTTATAGTTTTCTAATGATCTGCTTATATGTTTTAAAGGGAAAAATTTACTTGAATATTTGCACTCGGTTATTTTAAACCCAAATAAATCAAATTTTGGGTGTTACTTTTCAGCCCGTTTTCAATGTATTGCTTTGGCACTAACGGGATGGTGTCAAATTAAGTTTGTATTAAATTAAGCTGGTTATTAAATAGCAGTAGATTAAGTTGGAGTTGATCTCAATTGGAAGGTTGCAGCGGTGCTGAAAGCAGTTCATGCTGCAGTTATGGATGGGCTTATAATCGACTGATGAACGTAAAGCCTTAAAGCAGCCTCGGAAATTTGTGTGGGTCAAGTTAATTTGATTTTAATGAGATTTCCAGCATCGATAAGGGATAGCATAAAACAGCACCAGGAACTAATATTACATTTACAGTCACAAGGGAAAAGTTCTTTCCATTCTTTTCTCATATAATAGCAATCTATTTTCATTATTCTTATTACCCATTTAGTTTAATTCTCACAAGTTTTGCAAGATAAACTGAAATATGAGGAACATAAATGAAAGAACTTTGTAGCGGCCCATAGTACTCGCTAATTTGTAGGCTAACAGCCACGTTTTACTAAATATCTCTGTTCCCACTGTGAATGAAACCGTTGGGCTATATCCGCAGCACTGGATCAAAAATGTTGGCCACAAAGAAGTAATTTAGCCTCTGGAAAAATGTAAAGTATACGCCTTTGATTTCTCCTGTTGTGTCCTTTCCCACAAGTCCATTTAAAGCAATTTTAACTCCTCTCAACAAGAAGAGTGACTGTTTCCACTTTCTTCTTACGAAGTTCTTTCAACTCGAGCTAAAATAGCTGCAGGCATTTTCGACAGACTCCAAATTGCGAATGAAACCTTCCCTCAGTTGATGTCTAAATTGGAAAAGTCAAGATGGTTTGTATATAAAAATAATAGAAGAGGACGTTATAGGCTATAAAAGATAAAAAAAAAATGTGGAGGAAAAGTTATACATAACGGAAGGAAATCTAGTATGTTCATGCACACAGGATATTCGAGTAGATTACATTCTTACAAGTAACATTTTTAAATAACTCTCTTGATACGATATTTACTGAGATAATTTCACAAAATTCAATATATTGCAAAAAGGAGAGTTACTCTTGCAGTTCACAGACATAAAGTTGTCATATAAAATAACAAATGGACAAATTTTGCATTTAATTTCTTTTAAAAATTGAGCAAATATTCAACTTAAAAAACTATACAATCAGAAAATTATGGAGAAGTATTTTCTCTTTTTAAATGTTTACTATTACTTTTTAATAACTGATGTCATTTTATATCAAATATTTCATTTCTTTACTAAATTTAATTCGAAAATATCTGAGCTAGACAGGCATACCGAGTGTATAAATAAACGTTAAATAAAATAAAATTTAAAAAATAAAAACAGCAGGATATATATCTACTCTAAATATTAATACATTATATTTACTATACTTTAATTGTTAAAATTATAAATTATAATTATTTACAAAACAAAACTTTAAACATACATTAGTGTCTAGGAAAAAGCCTAATGAAAAAAACACGTATTTCATTTTTCCTATTTAACGCATTATAAATCGGACCTGTAAATTTTAGGACTAATCTGATACTAAAATGTGATCATAAATAGAAAACTCTGCAATATTTTAAAACAGTGGAACAAAAACAGACAATAATTGTTTACAAAAAGTTATTTATTTCTTAAATATTTCAAGAAGGCTTTTTCTTTATCACTTAAAATGTAACACCTGACAAAGAAAGTGTTAATTTTCCTACAATTCTGTAAACCTTTAATAAAACCTAGATTCTAGAATGATATTAGATTCCATTTCGCAATGACCTTTTATGACTCTCCCTGCAAATCTCGCCGCAGTAAGTGAGGAATGGTTTAAATGATTTCATAAGTATTAAATGGAAATTGAATATTAAGAGTACTGAGATTTATTAATAACAGACGTTTATTATCGGTGTTTGCAAAGAGATAATTGTGAAAAAGTATATATTATTATATTTATATTTTATAGAGTTTTGAATCGTATATTTTTGTTTCATAATTAACTCAAAAGCAAATATACAGAAATTGTTTTACCTGAATTATATTATACTATATTCAGATTTAGTATAATTACTTAATTGGTTTTTTGGAAGTAGCATCGGTGAACAGCGACGTTTGATGTCTATTGACGTAATAAATGCATAACAACGGGCCAATGAAAGAATATGAATATGAATTTTCTTAAAAATTGTAAGTTTTATGACACTTTGTTAAAAGTAGTGGCAGATAAATGTATTCTAAATTAAAGTTAAGGTATTTTGAGAAACTAGATTGACTAAAATGTCTTCGTTCAACTGTGATTCTATATTATTTTTACCGAAAAATAATATAGAATTTATATATTATTATTCGTCACTTTAAATTAATCTTCAATGTGTTTAACGTCATCAAGTTTGAAACTATTCAGTTTTGCATCAACATAAATCTCACCAAGGCAATTTTAAACATTATTATTAATTCAGAAATATATGATAAATGTTGTTATATTTCAATTTCTGTGTATATTTTTTTGCAGCGAAGTATCAAATCTTGAACATTTTAGAGTGTGAGTAATAGATTCATTAGATGAGTCCATTATTGGAAATGCCCAAGTGCATACTATGGATACTTTCAGCGCGAGAAAATAAACATTTCTAAACAGAAAATGTATATAATATAAAAGTGTAGTAATTACAAAAAAGAAAAATTTTATTTAGAGTTTTATACCGCCAAAACATGCTTAAAGACCACAAATTACCATCGCAAAGATGTTGGCAATTTATTCAGAGATTTAAGTGACGTTTTTCCATGTTTCTCGTAGTTAGAATTATGCAAATTATTTGTATGAAAAAATAAAAATTTACCAAAATATCATTTTATAATTATTCATTTATTTATAAATATTTTGCTTCAATACCAGTTCTTTTACTTTGAAACTTGGGGGGCTCCGACGCACTGGCATTGTAGCTGTGTGCGAAATACTGATGAAAATTGTGGTGCGCCAGGGGGGTTCCTAAATATGATGAGACCTAATCTAAGTAGACAATCGAAATAGGGACCCCAGTATTACTGCCCAGAAGCCCTGACCATTAGATGATCTTTTTGAGAAATATTAAAAAATAATGCATGATACACGTAATAAAATGCTACTTTCAACACTTGTGTAAAAATAACACCTTTCTAGCATATATTATCTGCTTAAGAAAGTTTCATGTGAGAAATCTTGAATACTTGTTAATGCAAAATGCATGCAAGATCAACGCACGGACTTGGATTTATTCTTAACCTTTTATAAATGGAAGTAACTGAACGTGTCAAAATAACACCGCGTGATTAATATGCATGCAGCACTTGAAAGAATGATATCTTTCATAATTCTTATTAGTTCTATCACTCATATCCCAAAGTGTTATCTCATAACAACAAAACAAGATTGAAGCCTATATTAAAAATACACAATAATTATTCATTATATATTTCTAGAATTATAAAAAATGATCTGTTCTTTTTTTCTAGAAATAAGTATATATGTTCCCTCCAACATTTTCTCTCGTCATTCCGAAATTCTTCCAACAATGATCCTGAAAATTCATATTTTACAGATACTTAGTCACTTTCCATTATTAAAAGCTGTACTATTGCTGTCTATATGAGTAAAAAGCTATGTAGATTTTTAGCTCTAAAAGTTCATATTCTGAGCGTATATTTATCCCTTTATATTCTTCATCACAATACAATAAAAAGTTAATACAATATTAAACTTAACATTCTATATTCACCAATTATTGGAATTTAAATTAATTTTTTCTATTACAAATACTACGTATATACCATTTAGGATGTCACAAGCTAACAAATATCAAAATCTTTAGCAGTTACCTTGATATTATATTCCATTTTACAAGAATATATTAACAATAAAATATCCACAGCGTAAAACCACGGTACTCTTACATACACAATATATATGGAGACAAAATTTCCTGTACTAACTCAATTTCATGATGTGATATTGGCTTGCCATATACATTCGTTTTTAACGCATTTTCCGTTCATTTCAAATGCACTAACCGTCTGAGGACTTTGTACCTCTGTACACCTAATTTATTCTGGTTACCGCAACACCCCGATAGACCGTTCAACAATAGCAGCAGCTGTCGGGTAGTTCTCCATGTGTTTATGAGTGACCTTGGAGATATCAGATTGGACTTTACAAAGCTACACTTTGCTTTAAATGGTCATATGTTTAAAGCCTACTCTTTGATCGTTGGGTAACTTTTCTGTCGTAACTGTGCTGAGGGTATAAAGTGTGCTCAAGCGATTAAGTAGTTGAAAAGTATCGACAAAAGTGGGGAATGAATTAATATGATGGCCCTATATTATTCCTTACTATAAGTACGTCTGTTTCAGAATTAAAAGAGCTTATTATAGTCATATTCTTCTCAATATCTTATTAATAAAGTCATAGTTGTTATACATATATTAATAGTTATAAAATACTTAATACTTTACTTCATATTTAACTTTTTAAACTTCAAGCTTATTCTCCCAAAAAGGGTATGAATACTGCAATTTGCACCCCTTTGCTTCTGTCCGTCATGTATGAAAAATGAATTTTGATTCATAAAATAAAATAAAATAAAATAAAACATGATTGTCTTTATGTTACCTTACCGGTAGTACAGAAGTATATAAAAATCGGAATTAATTAAAGAGCATTAGTTTCCTAAACTCTCCTCCTGACTCTGCAAATTTTAGGAACAGAGTAAACAACGTGCAATCAACACTTCCGCTCTATCAACTTGGGCAAGTTTCATAAGCAATTACTACACAGCCTCGCTAAATAGATAATACCATTAATTAAGTGGAACGGTCCTAAGTGAGTTGCATAATTTTGCACAGTTAAGAGAGATTAAATGAAACGTGGTACTTATTTCAAAGGTATAAACCTCTTTTTTAATGCTTGTGTTTCTGTCATTAAACAATACTAACAGATAATTCACAATAACTTTTGAGAAGAATATTTAAACACAATTGTGTTTTCAGGCAAAAAAAAAAAAAAAAAAAAAAAAAAAAGAAAGAAAAGAAAAAAAATTCTGTCTATACTGAATTCTAAAGCGCTTATCAATGAATTACAGATCAAAGTAACCAACTTAAATTTGGTAGATGTAGCTTCCGTTCCTCTGTGTTCCGTTGTTCAGGTATAGGCTTCACAAGAAGCAATTACTCCAAATGAAATTAAACAGAGATTGGACGGTGTATATGGGGAAGTATCTCCCTCATATTCTACCGTAAAAGAATGGGTCAAGCTTTTTCGAATGATTCGAGAAAGTATTGAAGACGAAGAGCGTGAGGTCGGCCCTTGGAGGTGCTCACTCCTGAAAACATCGCTCTTGTGGAAGGAGAAATTATGGAAGAACGGCAGCTCAAAGTTACAGAAATAGCAGCAAGGTTGGGCCTATCTAAAACCACAGTCTTTCGAATTATTCATGAACATGAATAAGATTAGTGTCTAGACTTCTTTTCTCAGTCGAAAAGCAGCAACCTGTTATTCTGTTGTCAGGCATTTCGGAGCTCGCCGTGGCAACGAGAGAGAGGTTCTGCAAATCATTGTTACAGGAGATGAAATTATTGTTCTGTACTATGATCCCTTGCCTAAAAGAGAATCAATGGAGTGGCGTAAACCTGGCGAAGCACCCCCTCTAAAGGCCAAGGTCACTCAGTCAACCAAGAAAATGATGGCCACAATCTTTTGGGACTGTGAAGGAATACACTCATTGACTTCAAAGAGAGGAACAACACAGTAAATGGGGAGTACTTGCTGGCCTACTGCACAGACTGCGTGCTTCCATCAAAGAGAAAAGGCGAGGAAAGCTGAGTGGTGGTGTGCGCCTTCTTCACGACAACCCGCCTGTGCACACAGCTCTTGTTGCAAAGGAAGCTGTGAAGAAATGTGACTTCAAAAAGATCTACCATCCACCCTACAGCCCAGATCTAGCTCCCAGGGACTATTTCCTCTTCTCAAAACTCCAGAAGGACCTTCGAGGAAAGAAGTTTAAGTGTTTCGAAACGTGATGAATGCTCTTTATGCCCATTTTGCAAACAAGACTTCTAACAATTTAGGGGGTGGAGATTGAAATATAGTTTTTGTCTTTATCATACCTAGAAAATGGTTAGTCCGGAAACTTATGGACCTACTCTCATACATTCATTTTAGTTTAAATGTGTAACACTGCCAAAAGAAGAATACCAACGGAAACTAAGTATTTAATGATATACTGTTAAACATTTAATAGAATGGTATTCCTATTAGCGTGTGGGAGTGCAGACTGGAAAACATAAGACAGATAACAAAAAACATAGCATAATGAGCAGATTAGGTTCATTAGTGACCATAGTTATTATGATTAGAACTCTTAGTGAATTGCGGAAATGAAGCAAAATATATGTCCTAAAGAATATCAAATGGTAAATTTAACTGCAAATTGTACACAAAAAACACAAAAGAGCTAATTACTCTCTACCGGGTAGTAAGATTTCCTCACTGTGGAGTGAAAGCAGATCTACAGATATAATTTTATGACGAATAAAACTCTTCTAAACAAACAAAATACCTTTTGTAGCCTGCGACTAAAAACTACCACTGTAACCGACATTCAGGGGGCTTGCTTACCGACTGTGTTAGTGTAGCGTTGCGTTTACGCCACCATTGACTTTCTCTACATTTTAAATGAATACACAAAGAGCAAGAGAATCATAATTTGCTTTCCGCTGTTTCCAATTACATTCAAACTGAAACCGTAATCTACAGGACATCCCAGCCTGCGGACCTGACGTCCCTCCAGCCTTGTGTCCGACGAGATACAAATTGTCTGATGCAGAAATGAATATTTTTATATGGAAAGCATAGACAGAGAGAAATCGTCTGTAGCGAAAAACAATTCTGTCGTTACAAAGAGCCACACAGTTACACAATTCAGCCTGCAATATAACAGGCATTAACTTTAATTTCAATGAACTTCAAACGAGAACACAGCCGCGTATATTTTTGTTTTGTAATAAAGCAGAAAAAACTGCGGCGCGATTTACGCTTGTGACGGGCAGAAAAATACAAACAGCTAGAACGGTTGCAACGGGAACAACAGCCGCAGCGCGACCAAGTTGTCGTGACCCATATTGGTTTTATTTACATCTCATAGCGGGTTGGGACACAAATGCGTGTGTTTTTATGATGTAACTGTTCGAGTTACGAATTCCTGGTGGGTTTGCGAAATATCGGCGCATATTATTATTTCTGTACGCGTGTATAAATGTCTGAGAGGTGTTTGAAAAATATTTTCAAAAAGTGTATAGGTTTTTTTAATATGATATATCATTTGCCTTATTAAGGGGACCGACCTGATAAAATTAAAAATTAGCCATTTTTGGCCAATTTTTTTACTATACGTAACAAATAAAAATCTAATTACTTTTTGGAAAATTCTTTAGCATTTCCTAAAAAAAAAAAAATAGTTTGTAATTTTATGCCTCCTGTAATAAATGCCCCTTGTGGTGCAGTTTTCAAAATTTTGGAAAAAGTACTGCCCGTTGGTGTTCCAAATACAGACAAAATATCTCCATCATTAATTTTAATGAAGCAGATACCAAGAGTGCCAAAAAATGTATACATACTTTTACAGTAGATATCTATTTAATATATTTCAAGTTGGATCGAAAAACAACAGCAATTGGTAGTATGATGTTCTGTAAAAGATGTGACTCACATACATTGTGATAGCGTAGCTACGTAACAAGTAAATCAACAATTAACAGATAAGGTCTAGATTATCGTATGATGTTCTGTAAACAGATGTGACTCGCATTACGTTATGCTAGCGTTGCTACAACAAAATGGAGTCAAGATGGTTTGAACAGCGGAAAGCAATTTTGAAGTGGTATTGGAAAAACGAGAATGTTGTTCAAAGGCAATGGCGTACAGAATCTTTCTGCGGATCTAACTCCATTGGAATTCTACCTATGGGGAACTCTTAAGGATGTTGTATACCGTAGAAAACCAGCTACACAGGCAGCACTTCGGGAAGAAATTGAAACGGCATCTGCTGCAATCGCTGAGGATACTTTCGCAAATGTTGCTCAATCAGTAATTCAACGTACTCAGAAGTGTATCAACGCCGATGGTGAGCATTTTGAGAAACTGTTGTAACTGTAAAAGTATAAGATGATTAGAGCTCATCATTTTCTGTTTGTGTGAGTTCAGTTTTGTTACATTAACACCGTTTTTTCTTTGCTTGAAGTGTGTATACATTTTTTCGGCATACTTTGTATTATCATTTCATAAAAAATGTTCCCTCTTGCTTTCTTGCATTTTCTTGCTATTTTAAATATAAATTAAATATAATGCAGAAATATATATTTTTTAATTATTTAAATTTTCTTGTGACTGCTTTTATATATCCATATATCTGAAGCCTCTGGTGGACATTTCAAATAGATTGGTGAAATTTAGCACCGCAAGAAATAATTTGAATTCGCATATATGCAAGAAAAAAAGTGAAAGTAGGGAAAAATAACTTCGCTAAATTAATTTAGATTTTGGGCCATTTTTTGACATTTTTCACAAGTTGATTCCCTTGAATAGAATTTACGGGGGTTTTATAAAAGGAATTTTTTGATTTATTGTTAGCCCCACGCTGGACACAAATTTGCGGCGGATTATAAAGGAGGTTTCGATTAATTATCAGTTCCACATTGAAGTGGCAAATTTGCGGCGGGCTGTGAAAGGTTTTGGATTAATTGATTTTGATTTGAATTGGAGTGAATCTGATGTTTACCGTTGATATAGTAGGTCACTGCCACCAAAGAAGTCTGCGTTGAACCCTCCTGCTGCCACGATCGTCTCAGGGATGCTGAAATTGCTTGAAGGCTTTTCTGGAAAGTTACCAGGGGAGGAAGGGAGAGAAAGATCACTAAAGAAAGCACTGTGGAAGAAGATTAAAGGTTTTTAATTGACAAAACTGTTCACACTTTATTGTTAATTTTATTATTATTTTTCCTTTGGCAACCCTTCCATACCATTAGCAAGGGAATGGGACAGATTTAAATATTTCCTGAAACTGTACTCACAAGTTCTCTAGTCGTTCGCATTGCTTACACAAAATTACAGTATTGATATCTTCTAAGCAAACTGAGCTTTACTCTTCCACTTCACAAGTTATATTTCTCACTATCTAAATTGAACTGCCCTATCTCACTTCCCGAAGAAAATTGTTTCCTAGCTTTCCGAAGCGATCCGTCCTGTCTCGTCTCCCCAAGCGAACTGAGTGTAAAAAGCCTTCAAAATTGCTTTTAATAATTTCAACGCGTCTTCTACGAGAATTGAATGGCTTGAACATTGCAGACGCTTAACCAGATTTCCTTCTTGATTGTCTTAATCTCCTAGAAGTTTCTCGAAAAGACATTTTGAAATACGAGAATTCATTGGCTAGACTTAATTTATTGTACGTTAGCTAGAGACGTTTTAGGGGAGTGAGAATTTCTCTTTTTAAGGGACGGCTGCAAAAAGTGAAAGCTATTCACTATAGTACTTTTCATGGATTTTTTTTACGGAGATGAAAAGAAACGTAAAATTTTTTATTATTTTACAGCAAAGATATCTGATTCTTGAACAATGTACATCATTCTATACAATTGCATAACAAAATATTAATCTATGGAAATTAATTAATTAAACAGGTTTAATCTTGATCTGAGTTAATTAATTGTACGGCATCAAATCCAGATGTCCCGTTACAAACTGTGATAACAGCAATGCTATAGGCATATTGGAAAGCTGTTTTCCACGTCTGCACATAGCAGCAGCAATAATATCATATGCTTTTTACAGGTGTACTAATACCTTCTAGCGTATTCATTCAGCTCTTATTCAAGAATTGTAAATTGTGGCATTACCTGAGCGTGCACGTTTTAATAGGAGATGTATGAGCACTTCCACATGGAATACGTTTATGTATGCACGACAAGAGTCTCTTGTATGCATATGTATGCAACGTGCTTAATAGTTCAACTGAATAATGAATGCACCCAAGTTCCGAGTCGCTTTGCAAAGAAAAAAAGATAAAAGGGGAATCACAGATCTCTGGAGAATATAAACGCAACAAATGTCGTCGAACATAAATTGTTATTAATTTAGTTTATTTATGGATGTTTTTTAGCATCTCAGATCATCAGCGTTCCATTCAATTCAGGGCGTGAAATAGGCGATATATTTTGTCCAAAGGCCTCTTCTTTCAGGCTTCTTTTCTACTCGTTCCTTCTCTAATAAGGGTACTATAGTAACTTTAATCATGCTCTATCAGAATTGGAATGTGACTACAGTGAACGTACGGGAATTGGTAAAATTTGAAGCCCCTCGTGCACCTCATATTGAATACGAAACATCAGCTGTTCATTTTGGAAATGTATTGGACATTCATTTTGCTATACGCGAACGTTACCAATGTAGATTTATGTGATCTTTATGAGATATTAACTGTGCATCGTTAACTGAGTTACATTAGTTATAAGTATATTGTTCTTTTACCTTGTTCTGTTCAAAGCTGGCAGCTATTCTATTTGTGAATGAAACCTACCATCCATCCCTTCAGAAAGGCTCTATTACATAGACCACAGACAAAAGCGCGTATAGATTCCTCACTATCAACACATTCATCTGCATATATCAAGAAGACAGAACTCCGAAAGGTAGGGCATTGCAGATATACGTTATATGTTAGTTGCAATATTTTTATTGATTTTCGTTACATTCCCAGATATGTACCTACGTGTTTTACGAGCTGCATGCTAGTCAGAAGTTAAGGCATGCTTGTTGCAGATATCGAGCGCAATAAGTGGCTCCGAATTTTGCCATTTTCCGTATGTTCACTACACCATATACCAACTCTCTGATTAGAGTTTTTCAGAGGGAAGTCCGCTATTTTTTCCTTGTAATAGACTACCAAGTTTTTCTGCAACTTCTTCATAAAGTTTTCCTATATTTTCTATAAACAGATTTTCTTGAATTTTTAACGTGTTCAACTTATCTTATTCTTTCTTAATTTTTGTTACTATTTGGCTGTCCAAACAATTATCTGTCTCCTTATTGATCCGTATTTTTCTGACTTCCCTTCATATATTCATCGTTCGTTTGCATTCTTCTTTTCTTGTGGTCATATATTATTCGTACTTGTATAACTTTATATGTTTAATTTTTTATTTTCCTCTGACTTGTTGCATTTAAATGCATTTAAATAAAATTTAAACCTTGGTAATAATTATTGCCTCGATATAATTTTACGGATTCCTGCTGATTATGGCTGATTATGTGCTCTCAACAGCAATCTTATGTATTTAAAATCATTTGGTATTCCTTTCGATTTTAACTTACATAAGCCTTCCTATCTGCTTCTTTAGCCCTCCCATTTCCATGCCTTTTGCTCCGTTGGTACTTATTCTGTTTCCAGATCTCGCAATTTTACTTCTAATTTAGTACAGTTCTTTTCAAGTACAATGTTTTCTTATTTCTTAATGAATTTTTTTCGATACTTTTGTGCATGTATATTTTCGTGAGGGATATTTTTTGTTTCGATTATATTTTTTGCATTTTTATATAGTTTCGGAATCCAATATATACTAGGATTATACTGAAAGTAGTGAACAACACTTTTAAACCTCTTAATATTTATTTTTACATAAACCAATCGCAATCTTCGGACTTTTCTCTCACTTTTAAACATAGTCTCCATTTCTTTGCACACATTTTTCCCATCGCTCTGCAAGTTTGAAAATACCCTTACGATAGAACTCCGTTTTAGCTGCACGAAGACACTGGCGCACTGCTTTCCGAATATCCTCCACCATCTCGTAGTGTTGGCCTCGCATCTGTTCCTTAACAGAACCAAAAAGATTGTAGTCGGAGGGTGCCAAGTCGGGACTGTAGGGAGGAAGTGGAAGAGTTTCCCACTCAAAAGTTCTGATCTTCTCATTGTGACACGGGCAGTGTGAAGATGAGATTTATCCTGTTGCAGGATGGTCTTCTTTCTAGGGCGCTTATCGCGCAATGCACGACGGAGCTTCCAGAGTGTCTGGTTATAGCGGGAAGCATTTATGGTTTGTTCAGGTTCAAGAAAGTCAACCAGAATGCAACCCTGTGCATCCCAAAAGACGCTATCCGATAACCTTCCCAGAAGATCGCACTGTCTTCGCTTTCTTCTTCGATGGCAAATCCAAAAGGTACCATTCGATACTCTGGCGTTTTGTTTCAGGCTCGTAATGATGGAACCAGCTTTCATCGCCTGTCGCAATACTCGTCAAAAAATCATCACCTTCATTTTGAAATCTCTGAAGAAGGTTTTGGCTGATAGTTATTCTTTGAAGTTTGTGGTCTGCGGTGAATAAACGTGGGACCCAACGGGCACAAACTTTTCGATAACCTAAGCCTTTTATCATTCCTTGCACTGCACTGCAAATTTTGCAGCGATTTTATCCACAGTGATATGCCCATCTTCTGTAATGAGGTCATCAACTCTTTTTTTGTTGTAGTTCGCGGGCGACCGCTAAGAGGCTCATCTTGGATACTCGTTTTCCTATCTGTGAAATGTTTCACCCATCTACTAACACTGCTAGCACCCATGCAGACATCTCCATAGACATGTTAAGGTCTGAGATGAATTTCAGCTGCAGCTTTTTCCTCTTTTAACAAGGAGTTCAATGACAACACGCTGTCGAAACGAAACATTTTATATCCGCCATTTTGTTAGTACTGCTTAGGTTAGGTGATAGAAGCTAATGACGTCACAATATGGCAACATGTGGTGCAAAGTCTGTAGATTACGATCCTACAGTTCTTTTTGTTACATTGTTGGAATTTGAATTTTAACAATGGGTTGCTCACGACGTTCAGTACTTGCGAAACTTATCAAAGCTCGGAAGCTGTGTAAGTGAAGAAAGCTATCGTTTAGTACTCCAGCAGACTTCGAAATACGCGGCAAGTGAACAGTGTAGCAAAGAGGGGCAAAATAAGAAATTTCGTTTCGACACTAAATATAAGCCATGTTCATTGCGACAGCTCATCTGGGTATTCGGTTCGATCCTCTGCAAGCATTTGCAGTGAAATGAGTCCATTTGGGGTTTATCTCGGAGTTCTTCCCTTTCCCAAGCTTTCTTTCCAAAAGCATTCCCCAGTTTCTTTCCCTCCTCTTTCCCCTTCCTCTTTCTCTTTTCTCGTTCATTAATTCGATTTAAAAACATTAGCTGACGAGTGCAGGAGAGTTCGTATGTCTGGCTGGACCTCATGGAGATCTGCCATCTGCTTTTCTCATCGGTCTCGAGCCTTGTGAAAATTTTCCCATATCTGAAACCTCTGGCCTGCAGAGGATAAATACTTGCCCTGGACACGCCAGGTTACGAGACTGGTCGGTTCTTGTCCCATCTCCGCTTTAATATTCATTCATTCCAAAATATGAAACTAAAGTGGCGTTCTTTGCCATAGAAATTGCAAAACATACTGCAGGAAGTAAGTATTTGACGTTTAGAGAATGTTGAACATTTTATACGCAATCAAAATTAAAACACAGAGAGCAAGTCCTGCCTATAGTTCGAAAGCTGCGTATTTATAATTAGAATTTTGAAATTCATTATTGCCTGAAATTTTGTGGCATAATCCATTAATACCCGTTTATAATAAATAAATGGTGACCCTAAAATTACATATATTAGAATCTACTTTAAATAATTATATTTTTAAAATATCCCTGCAATGTAGCACACAATGATTACAAAAATTCTATATATTTTGTGTGATATGATGAAAGAATATTAAATAAAATCTATAATTTTAAAATGTTTTCTGAAATTCATACCTAAAATAGCTCATAAAATAGCACATTTCAAGCATCGGGTGTGGTAACAGCAAAAACTGTAAAGAACCTATAAATAATTGAGCATTTTCATAATTTTTAGCATTTTTTTTAAAGTTCTGTGTGTATATCTATTCAGGAAGTTTCACAAAGTCCAGTTGAGAGAAACCAGCTATATTTCGTAATAAAAATATGAAAGAAAGCGATAAACGGTCTCAATAATAGGAATGCATAGGTATGGAGAAAACTCTGATTAGTTGAAGGAAACTCTGAAGCAAATAATCAAGAAATAATCGTAAGGCTGCTATTCCATCAATATGCAGAAAATATCCGCTAACGACTAACGTAATACAGTGGGTTATGTAACCAATGATTTAATTTTATTAAAGCACTTCATTACCCTTGCTGACAGCAATATCTGTAAAAGCAAAAGAATTTAATATGTGCAAAAAATAAAGGAATACAACGGTAGTTAATGTTCTTGAAAGATATTGCCAGGAACTTAGAGGGCCATAGCCGAAAAATATTTTAAAACTATATTTTAAAAAATAAAACTGCGTTTGAAAGCTGGATACTATTGACAAAAAAAACTATTAATTTATAAGACTTAGTAAAATTAACTCTGATCAAAATATGCAAAAGTAAATGAAAATGTGGTAGCTTCTGTACTCTGAGAGCATTTCGGGGCCTCAAAATTATAAAATGACTAAGTCGAATTTTCAGCAAGACTACTTTTTAAATGTTTTTCTGTATTACGATTATAGAGCAAATGTTAAACTAAAATACATTAAGTGATAGTTTGTGGTTCGTTGCAGCTTTAATGTGAATTCAAAGCAATTAATTTGCCAAGAGAAGAAACACAAATCCGTACATTCACTATGATACAGCGTACATTGAAGCTGTACTTGGCTCCCCGTCAATTACCGAGTAATTGAAATAATTAATATTTTTAATTTTAGCATCAACTATGTAATTATGTGCAAGTATGTTGTGCATTTTCTTTCAGTGGAGGAACTTTAATGACATTACTCGTATATGTAGAATTAATATTGTATAGTGTTTAAATGCGTTCATAAAATGAAATGTTTGTAATATTTAAGAAATAAGTGTAGAAATGTAACAAGGTAAGGAAAAACTCTCGACTTTCTCCGAACACAGAAAGACTTGGCAAAAGGCAGACAATCCAAGGTAATCCCTTCTGGTATCCAGCTAGGGTTGAAAATGCCTCCGCCTCAGGGCAGACACCGGTCTGTTTCGTGACAAAGTTGCAGGTGTCCGAGTAAAAGAATCGTTGACAGTAAAGTATGAAATCTGTTTAAATTCATCTTATGACGAATAGTGAAGTATTTGGCTTGACCAAACTATTCCAGCGAATAGAAATGAAATTCATTGAGATAAGCACTCACCTATGAGAGATGTTAACACAAAATTGGCGGGAGTATTTCGCGCCGTTACCCGTGGATAGCATCATTTTGTATTGTGTATAAAAGGAATATATTTTGTCCAATAGGGGAACAGCCTCAGAATTTTCCGGGCCCGGATAAGTGTGGCTGCCGTCGCCCGGATATCAGAGGAAGAGCGGCCTAAGCACCGAGTACCTTCCGGCGACAACGAAGCTTGAGTGTCAGTCACCACGCTAACTGCCAATGCATCATGAGCTGCATTAAGAATTCAATTAAATTAATTATTTCGGCGCCATTTAGTCAACGCAATAAACTTACGTGTTTGCCAAGATTACCTTGCCCGTGGTTGGACTAGAGATGTGGGTTCACCCGAATATTCATGTTAGGGGAATAAACGATATCAACAAGTAAATAACGAAGCGTTACTTGTCGTCACCTTCAGAGTCCCGTTCTACTCAGGCCCGACGGTTGGCTCACAGTCTTCAAAATCCAGCGAAACGCCCTCCAGAGAGTCTCATCGAAGAATAGTGGGGGTGGTGTGCGACAGCGTGGCGAAACCTGCGATCAGCGGGCATAAATAATTTACTGCAGCAACCATATAGCCCAATTCCCATCCCCACCTACAATCACACCTATCACATTAATGAAATGAAGTAAAATATAAATTTAAAAAGTTTTAATTATTTGTAAGTCATTTTAAAAATAGTAACGCCATTTTTCAAAAAGCAGTAAATTATTTACTGCAGCAACCATACAGCCCAATTCCCATCCCCACCTACAATCACGCTTATTAGAACATTAATGAAATGAAGTAAAATATAAATTTAAAAACGTTTTAATTATTTGTAAGTCAATTTATGAATTTTTCAAAAAGCAGTAAAGAAACAGCGTGTTAATGTTATCTTATTAGCCTTTTGGTGGTCTTTTAATTTTTGTAAATACATTTATTACATTAATTACATTAATTAAAAGTGGCTTTCTTCCTTTATAGAATTTGCTTAAGAAAATAAGTATATTCAATAAAATGAAAGTGACACTTCAGGGGTAGACATTGTCAGTAATATTAACGTAAGGTTTAGAAAAATGTCATGAAATGTCCATGTTGATGAATGTCTGGTAAATGAGAATCTAACATTCCATCTCCATTCGCTGATGCACTCTCTTCAAAGTGAATGAACAACGAGTGCTCGCGTTCGCCATTTATTCCGTGTTCCGAATGTTTACCATTCGCTCTGTAGATACTATAATGAGCGAAATGGAGATAACTGAAGCGTTTATTTAAGACTTTTAAAAGAATGGATAATTTCAATTTAAATAACTATTTTACCTAGAAACTTGGTCAAGTAGCAGGAATATATAATATTTTTGTCGCAATAAATATTATATCTTCATTTATAATAAATTTGTTTAAATTCATACATTCCCCGTACCAAATATTAGCCATTATTAGTAACAAAACTGAAATCACTTGCCATTAAGCTTGAGTTCTTTTTGGTAGAAACTCCACAAGATTGCGAAGTTGCCCAGACCAGTGGCAGTCTTGGGCACGGGGCAATTATCTTGGAAGACAGGAACAGTCACGTGTTGTGTGTAAGGAGATTAGCTAGTTAAAGATTAACAGTCATTTAGAATTCCAGGTATCAAGGCTACAATCAATTCTGCGAGAGAGCGCCGCTCGTGGCATGTGTAAAGCACTTTCAAAACATCATAAACCCCCTCTACAGCTTGAACAATAAAAACAAAGTCTGGATGAAATGTTTCAGTGGATTTAAGCTGCGCTTTTGCCTCGCATTATTGCAGAACAAAACGAAAACTAAATTTAGGAAAGGCAAGGTACGTCTTTCCTTATATAGTGTAACAGTTCCCCACACCCACGCATGCCCAACAGTAAATGTTTTAGATAATGTAAGTAGTAATAATTATAAAATATGGCTTATAGTAATTGGGACATTTTATGTATTGCTAAAATGTATTCATGGCTATCTGGACGTTTGACTCTATGACAATAGGGAAAATGTTGCCTTTTTCCTCCTTTGTGTTTCTTCTGCTGATAATGGTTAGAGCGATAGGTCTCTCTGCTATAACAAAGCTAAGTGCAGGTGGCCGAACAATAGATCCTTTTGTATCTTAGTTGCTGAAGATGCTTCAAAATTCGCTGAAGGTTAAGGGGAACAGGTCTTGGCGATGAAATCGTATAATGAGCAACTCTCCAATAAAGTGGCAAAAAGGCGATAAATTTAAAATAAGCGCGTTTGGAAGCCCAATAACTCACCAATTATTTTTAAATATTTCAAAGGTTTGGGGAAGCAGTGGGCGCTGTGCTGTGAACCCCATGTAACGCTTTGAAACCACGTGGCGAAGTTTGGATTTCATATATAAGGAGAAACAATCTAGCAAAGGCCCGTTTTTACCAGATGGAAGCCGCAGTTCAGATTAGGAAGTTAAGACACTACATTTTTACCAAATCGCTTTACCAGGGGCAGTAGACCAGAGGCACATACGTGCAGCATATATAGCACGCGTCATCAAAGTCATGGAGATAACGAACCAGGTGGCCGACAACTAGTGTAGTATGATTAAACATTTCAATGCGTTTAAATGAAGCAAGGTCATGTGATTTAAACCTCCCCTCTCCATCTCCCTCCTCCCGTGACCAATAAAACACGAAAGGCAACTTCGGACCCCTGAACGACCCGAAATATGAAGTGGGACCCTCGGTCCACCACTTCCAACGATTTCAGTATATAAAACTGTGTATAAAAACCGCTTCAAATCGGGCTCATCCAACGTGGGGTGACATCGTCGACACATCTCAGCAAAAATCCGCTTCAAAACCCTCTGGACATCTGCGTTAATACACCTGCAAAGTAGTCAATTTATTCACTTTGGCTTCATTGATAAGCCTAAATATGATGGCCCTTGTTTCCCACTCTATCATATTTGCATTGCTATTCTTTAGGCAATCTCTTCCAGTTCGCCTTTATTCTAAATAAAAACCAGAGCGCCATCTTAGAAATGATCATTGATGTCCAGTAGTTTTAACTGATAAATTGGGAAAAAGCATTATGTTCATCAATTAAATATAAAATTCGTAAAGAAGGAAAGTCGATGAAAATTAAAATAATTGCAGGTAAAATTGTTCAGAAAATCTCTAAATAGCTTTATTATGTCCTATAACAAGATCTAATATTATTGCTATGGTGTGTAAAACACTGCTGCTTGTCTTACATGTACTTTTGACCCATAAATTCGTATTGTACATGTGAAGTAAAATGTGTGAAAATGACGAAAGCTAATACGACGCAGTAAAGCGTTTTCCTGTTGGCCCATATATCAAGGTTATGAATGACCTTAAATGAGTTCATTTTATAATATTTTAACGTATTCTTGTAGTAACGCTGAGATCAATAAGATTGAAAATTATATTGATTTAATTTGATTGACTTTTGGCCTTTGGCACTTAAGCCAGAACAACTTTTACGCACTTCTTTAATCCCAGCTTTATAGTTTCAGATCTAGAGCTGTATCGAACTCTAGAACTATTCCTACAACCTTAGGTAGTACATCTACCAAATAACTGTATCCTAATAGAAATGTTTTGTTTTTCCTCAGTTTCACCCTTTAGTAAGATGTGTTTTGCAGTCTCTGCAGACTGTTTACGTAGACGTTATGTGGGTTTTCATGGTGGAGTCCGTTCATTTATAGAAGATTAGGAATTATCAATGTTGAGAACAGAGACTTCAAAATAAATATAATAATTTACAAGTTTATTTTGCGGTTTATCAATTTAATAATTTTGAGCTTATTGTCGTTATTTATTGACTCCCTCTCTCCTAATATAATGAATTAAAAATGCTATTAAGCCTTACAACAAATAAATTCATATTAGATTTTTACTCGGACACTTTCAATTTGTTTTCCACCCTTTGGGAAAACAAGAACGGGTGGAACTAGGCTTATTTGAATGGAGAAGAGACAGAGAGAGAACAAATAAAAGAGATAAACTACAACATTTTAGGGATATAGAGAGAAGGATATCCGCGCAACCAACGCCCATAGTGGTGATCCATCAAAATATGTCACAGATCATCGATTTCTGATAATGTCGGTGGCGAAGAATGATGGAAATTATAAAAGGAAATGGATCGGCTGATTTCTCTGTAGAGTCCCATCGTTTAGATAAAATAATATTCCCTGTATGATCATTAGCTTGATCTACACTGGCTTCTAATATCGATTCGGCATCTAACTTGAGACCTATTCATTTCATATGCAGAAGAACAAAACTATGATAATGTTTCAAATAGGAAATGCTGTTTCAGTTTCTCAAATGCTCCAAATTAGTATCAGCAAAATATATTCATTCGTTTCAATATCCTTTAAGATTCAAAAGAAATGTTCTTAGTAGCGATGGGTTGATACTAAACATTCTCGATACACAATATCAATAATTTTCAGGTTGATAATGAATACTTCAATAGTCAATTCTTTCATATTGTTGTCAAATAAAATACAAATCCCTCATTGTATTGTTTTAAGAGCATTAATATATCAAAGACATATTAGAATTTCAATACTTACTGAGTATAATTTTGATTGATATTTAAAATCTTTACAATTATTGCTTATCCTGTGAAATTTTCCGCCTCTTGGGAAACTCTTTTTACAAATGCAGCAAATGTGGCGATTATTCTTCAAAAATTTTAAATGAAAAAAGTTTCAAATATCACACATATTATCCAAAAATTGTAGACCACGAAAGTATTGTCTTCTGTCACTTCAAAATAAAAACTGACTTGAAAATGACAATCTGGTAGTTGTGTTCAATAAAGCTTTCGTACTGAAAACATTGAAGAACTATATTGTTACAATAAATTACTTGGGATTAAATCGTTTAACACCACAAGTATTTTTATATTGGTCTGAAGTGAAGCTGTTTTGTTGGTGAGCTATAGTTTTTCCGCTAAAAGTGAAAAACATTTTATAAATTAAGGCAAAAGCACGATCGAAACTATGTAGCAATTCAGGATGTTCATGTTTTATTGACTTGACTCATGGTTTTTAAAGAGATTTGTAGCTCAGACATACAGCTGCTTGACTACCTGCAGGGCTTTCGTTTTTATTACGGGGTCGGGGTTAAGAATCTCACCCAAATTCTTAATGCCTACTACATTATATTTATAAGCTTATGAATGAGACATTTTCTTACGAGCACTTTAAAATGTAATACTTGAGACGATATTAATTAAAAATTGTTGCATGAATAAAGTATTTAAAAAGTATCAGGTTCATGTACATTCATACTGTTCGATATCGATACCTATTGAATACCGAGGGTATCGTGGTATCAAGATTATCGACAACACGACTCTAGTTCTTAGCACACCATAAATTATTGCAACTGTAACTTCCGCTCCGCTGTGTTGAGTTGTTCAGAAATAGTTTTACTAAGAAGGATATATGTAGAAGATCATGACATGTTAAAAAGGGAATTTCGAGCTGTTATTAAGCTCTTCACAAAAGAGGGACTTACTCTAAATGAAATTAAACAGCGATTGAACGGTGTATATCGGAAAGCATTCCTCTCATATTCTACCGTAAAAGAATGAGCCAAACTTCTTCGATGGGTCGAGAAAGCATTGAGACGAAGAGCGTGCAGGTCAACCCTTGGAGGTACTCATTCCTGAAAACATCGCTCTTGTGGAAGGAGAAATTATGGAAGACCGGCGACTCAAAGTTAAAGATTTAGCAGCAAGGTTGAGCATTTCTAAAACAACAGTCATGAACATTTAAACATGAATAAGGTTAGTGCAAGATGGGTGCTAAGACTTCTTTCGTTAGTCCAAAAGCAGCAACAAGCCATTACTTGTCAGGTATATTTAGAGCTCTGCCGTGGTAACGAGAGAGAAGATCTGCAAACCATTGTTACAGGAGATGAAACTATGGTCCTCTACTATGATTCATCCCTTGTCCAAAAGAGAATCAATGGTGTGGCATAAACCCGGCGAAGCACCGGCCAAGGTCACTTAGTCAACCAACAAGATCATGATTACAATCTTTTAAGACTGTGAAGGAATGCTCTTCATTGACTTCAAGGAGAGGAACACCACTGTAGATGGGGAGTACTATGCTGGTCTACTGCACAGACTACGTGCTTCCATCAAAGAGAAAGGGCGGGGAAAGCTTTCTTCATGACAACGCGACTTTGCACACAGCTCTTGTTGCAAAGGAAGCTGTGAAGAAATGTGGCTTCATGGAGATTGACCATCCACTCTACAGATCAGATCTAGCTCCTAGTGACTATTTCTCAAAACTCAAGAAGGACCTTCGAGGAAGGAAATTCAAGTGTGCCGAAGAAGCGATGGATGCTGTTTATGCCCATTTTGCTGACAACATTTCTGACTATTTTTTGGGAGGGAGAGGGTTTGTAATGTTAATTCAAAGATGTGAGAAGTGTATTGCAATAAAGGGCAGTTATACTGAAAAGTGAAATATATTTTTGTCTTTATCATACCTAGAAAATAGTTAGGCCGGAAACTTATTGACCTAGCCTCGTATGTTTTTTCTTTGTTCATTGTATTAAGTATGAGTATGAAGCTGTGATTTTATCATTTTAAACATAATAAAAATTCTTTTGCTACTTTGTTTATCAGAGGTATAATAAAATATATAAATTTAATTTTTATTATTACTAGTGTTGTTTAGTATAGCTTTCCCTATTTTTCGCAACAGTTTTCCATTACAAACGACCTAATGTTACCTTTAGTTCTGCTGTTAAATATTCATGTTGCACTTCCTTCCGCATCTCTACTTTCGGTGCGATCTCTTACCTCCGGATTAGACTAATCAATAAAAGCATTCCGTTCATACAGCTCTCATTCCTCGATGATATGATGAACTTTTATTTTCTTCAAAGGTCACTCATTTTTCGCAGGAATTCGAATATCTTCAACAATTATAGCCCTCTCCATGCAACTGGTGACAAAATTTTCGACATAATGGGACTGGTGTGCCAACGAAGCCTTTCAAAGATGTACTTCTAAAACATTGTAACATATAGGCGTTAAAAATCTCATTCCTCTTTTGCAAGAATCAGCATACAACCCTTCAGCAATAATGTGTTCAATTCAAGATTCAGAAATATGTGCCAGTGAGGCAAAGAGAATTGGAGTTTTGTTAGTTATCCATAACATACACAAGACTTTATTAATCGATTTTGATATTTGGTGAAAGCTTCTCCAAAACATTTTATCTCTCAGACGTTCCTTGTGTAGAATAGTATTGTTTTGTTTTCCAATTTGAAGGAGGAGAGTTAGGAGAAAAATTTAAAAAAGCCTTTAAGACAGTACCATTGGATTGGAACTGCTTTTCAAAATACGGAACACTGAAAATTATAACAATAAGTTGGTAAAGTGATATGTTCAATTATATGTCATGATAAAATAACTGTTTCTTCAGTATCAAAAATATTTATAACAAAATTACAGCAATACTTGTGTAGAAAAATATGTTACAGTACCCTTTTATTGTAGTAAAATAAGTTTTGATGTATTTATGTTAAATTATTCAAATCAAAATCATATTTACATTGAAATATTATCTCGTCCATTATAAACGTTAGGTCTATATTTAAATGTTAATATATATCTAAATTGGAGATCGTATTATTTTAAAATTATACTCTCTCTAACGTGAAATTTGAGTTAATAGGTACTATTTATATTTTAAAATGAATTTACCATCCCTATATTTGATTTTCAAAACATTTATATTGTACTTACCATGTGACCTTTGTGTGGCTTGATTATAACACAATAACTTTATTCAATTCATGTTATAATGTTTTAAGTATATCTCTTTATTAAAAATTCGGTCCTGGTGGTATAATGGTAACCTTACTTGCCTTCTAAACCCAAGATCGCGGGTTCAAATCCGGCCTCTGAGCAAAATTTGTCGGCCGTTTCAAACCCTGAATTGAATGGCACGCTGATGACCTGAGATATTAAAGGGCGCCCATATATAAATCAATTAAACAAAACGAATAATCTTTATTAAAATAATAATTAAAATTGCTGACAAGGCAATACGATAATATGAAGGATACCGAGAACGCTACCAGGACAAATAATGGAAACATCGCGTTCAAAATGTGTATGATTATATAAAATGTTTTTCTATTCAACAATGTGCAAATTAATATTAACAAAACATAATATACAATTGATGCTGATTCTGATAGTAGCACGGTTATTCTGTTTAATTAATCTTATGTTATTTTATATGTACCTATCACAGGTGGCCTTTCTCAGACCGTGCGCTAATAGAATGGAACTAGGTTTGGCAATTTATTAAAATTCCTTTGGTTACCGATTACAAAACTCACAAATACCACAATTAAAGTGTATTATGCAATATCATCGTACTTCTTTTACTTTGTTTATCGCATTATAGCTTAGTTCCTCTCTCCATTTTGAATTTTCATTACTGTCTTCATAATTTAGGTGAGCAGTTTTTTGCCCCATACTTTAGAATGTTATTCATTGTACCCGATTCGTAAATAAATATGCTCATAAAAATTCCAACTTCCATACTCTCGCTTTATGCCTATATGGCATAAAAATGAACTACTGTCCTCTTCATTCCTTCTGCTCTCTCCCTTTCGAGGTGCCTTTGTTTCTCTTAAGTAAATATTCCAGTTTCTTTCACAGAAACCATTTTTTCGTTTTATCTCTATATTTTATCACTATTCCAGAATGGAAGGACCTTTTTATTAGCATAAGTAAATGCTGCTCTAAGAATCTGCGTTCAGATTTCTTACTGCTAAGTTGTTGTTGAATTTATAATCTAAATTGACTGAAGTGGCTGAAATATCTCTTCCATCGGACATTATACGATCCTTAAATGTAGGAAAGTATCCTTAGAAAACTTAACCGAGCGTTTAAAATGATTGGAGTTTTTGTTCTTGCCTTGCATATACATAGAAACCATCTGAAATATTTTCAAAAGTAGGTGTTTTCACTAAAACTAGTATATATTAAAAGCAAACTTTTCAAACCTTACACAATATAAAGAGTAAAACAAATAACACGGTCAATTCCTGAGGAAATGTTTAGCATGTTTTATTTCATTGCGTATAAATCGAGAACTGTGCCACATTTTTACGGCTGTGCTGTAAATCCAAGTTGCTATTCCTTAAAACTTCCAGAATTTAACACAGTGAAAGCAGTCCAAAAGTTCGGCTGGTGTAGACACGTGGCGCCCAAGCGTTTCACCATTTTAAAACTTGGGCTTAACGTATTAAATTTGATATTCACCCTCCTTATAATAGTTGTTGGAAAATGGGAAATTATCACTGACAGGCATCAATTTCCAAAGCTTGTCTCAAGTTCCTGCAGTGTGTAGCGTTAGTTGAATATACTTAATCTGCTGCAAAGATAAAAACCACAAACCGCAAGATATGGGGAACGAAGAGGCCATAAACCAAAGCCAATAATTCTAGAACTAATATAAAACAAATTTTCGTCATGGACTGAAGTGCAGTATTCGTATTGTTTTTCCGATTAGTCATAGAACCTATTTACTTAAGTTTCCGCATTAAGTTTAATATTGTTTTACATGTCAGTACCCGACTGTCAGGAGATGTACACTAAAAGCCTGCCACAAGGCTGATGCATGTATGCTTTGAAGGCGCAGTGACCATTGTACAACACTATGAAATACCAGGGTAGGTCCATAAGTTCCCGGCCTAACCCATAAGGATTGTCCCTTTCACAAAACCTTTATCTGGTGTCATACCTTATCTATTGCGTAAATAATTGCAGCTGTAACTCCAGTTGTTTAGATATAGTTGTATAAAGAAGGCTATGTGCAGAAAATTGTGACATGTTCAAATTGGAGTTTCGAGCTGTTATTAAGTTCTTCACAAAAGAAGGAATTACTCCCAATGAAATTAAATAGCGATTGCACGGTGTGTATAGGGAAACATCCTATTCATATTCTATCTGAAAAGAATGAACCAAACTTTTTTGAATAGGTCGAGAAAGCATTGAAGACAAAGAGCGTGCAGGTCGGCCTCCTGAAAACATCGCTCTGTGGAAATGGAAGACCGGCGGCTCAAAGTTATAGAAATAGTAGCAAAGTTGGACCTTTCTAAAACAACACTCCTTCGAATAATTCATGAATATTTAAACATGAACAAGGTTAGTGCAAGATGAGAGCCTAGACTTCTTTCCTCAGTCCAAAACCAGCAAAGAGTCATCTGTTGTTAGGCATTTTTGGAGCACTGCCTTGGCAATGAGAGAGAGGGCCTGCAAATCATTGTTACCGGAGATGAAACTTTGGCCTTCTACTATGATCCCTTGCCCAAAAGAAAATCAATGGAGTGATACAGACGGGGCTAAGCACCGCCTCTACCACCACGGGTGGCCGAGGTCGTTAAGGCACGGACTCGTGAGCGGGAGGTCTTGGTTCAAACACCGCCAAGACCGCCCTCCTTGACTGAATTTTTTTCCAGGTTTTCCTCAGTCGTCATAAATGGCAAATGCCGGGGAGGTACCCTAAACTTAAGCCTGGAACGATTCCTTCCTTAAAAATAAATCCTTTCCCAATATATCACTTCATCTCATGTATCATCAGTTCCATCGCCTGTGGTGCCTATGTAGCAAAAACGGGCGTTAAATACTATTCATTTCAGCACATCCTCTTAAGTTCAAGGTCTCTCAGTCAACCAAGATGATCCTGGCCATAATCTTTTGGAACTGTGAAGGAATACTCTTCATTGACTTCAAGGAGAGAAACACCACAGTAAATGGGAGTACTATGCTGGCCTACTGCACAGACTACGTGCTTCCATCAAAGAAAAAAGGCGAGAAAAGCCGAGTAGTGGTGTGTTCCTTCTTCACGACAACGCGCCTGTGCACACAGCTCTTGTTGCAAAGGAAGCTGTGAAAAAATGTGACTTCGACCATCCACACTACAGCCCAGATCTAGCTCCCAGTGACTATTTCCTCTTCTCAAAACTCAAGAAGAACCTTCGAAGAAGGAAATTTAAGAGTGACGAGGAAGTGATGGATGCTGTTTATGCCCATTTTTCAGACACGACTTCTATTTGGGGGGGGTTAAAATGTTAATTCAACGATGTGAGAAACGTATTGCAATGAAGAGTAACTAGGTTGAAAAGTGAAACATTATTTTTTGTCATTATCATACCTAGAAAATAGTTAGGCCGGAAACTTATGGACCTATCCTGGTATCACTCTGACACGCACAACACAACTGCCCGATGCAGAAATCCCGCTCGCGACTGACTGGAAGACAGAATGTTTCCACGTGTGCCGCATGAAGAATCTCAGGATTTTTTAAACAGTGTTTAACGCCCGTTTTTACTACTGAGGCACCACATGCCTATCTCAGCGATTGAAAAAGGGTTAGTTCTGATGGTGAGCCAATCTAAGTTGCTGACTTTAAATTGCTCTCATGTATTTTACATTGTATATTTTTTCTGCATCTTTTCTATGGACGTCCAATTTCTGTTTCCTTTAGATTAGCTATTTATTATTTGGCTAAGAAGTCCCGTGTGTTCGCATTTGTACATGAGACATCCATTTACGTTTGTATTTCTTTATTTTATAATGAAATTTCCTATATTTTGTTTTTCTTTTTATATACATTGCTATTCGAAAGGAATGGAACAAATTTGCGTATTAATTATAAATAAAAATAATTATAGATAATTTTTTATATTAATCCATAGGAGAGGTCCTCTAAGCTTATATAGTACATGCCTATAAGGTTTTATGCTCGGTCAGAAGCCTTCATAACCATAGCTGCACCAAATATGACAAGAACTTGACTATCATCTGTACTTACGGCATAGGGTTATCATATTAAATGCATTTAAATATTTGTAATTTAACTAAACTTGGAGAGTTTTCTTATCCATATATATATATATATATGGATATATATATATATATATATATATAATATAATAAACAGGTGTTCCATTCATATAGAATCAGTCAATCCATAGTATTCAAGTATTTTGCCCAAGGACAGGTTTTTCACTGCTTTTATAGTTCATGTGTGTTGCAACTTTTCTTGGGATAGGTAATGCTGTAGCTTCTCATTGCTTTCCTCTATGGGGAATTCAGGTTCTACTGTTTCTTTAAAGCTGGCCAGCTCATCGCCTTCATCACCATCTAGTACAGAAATAAAGTATTAGTTGGACGTGAAACGAACATTAATTTTATTGAGTTCTCATTTTTCAGGTATGAGTTATCTCACGTGCCGAAAATCTGCAACACGAGACCCACGGCTTAAAGTTCTTCCCGGAGGACTTGCGCTATGGATTTTTGTCATTTAGAATGAAGCAGTAATTGCTGGCTTCGATTCCCAATCCATTGATTATTCAATGTTATCATAATTATATATTTTAATAATTCGTGTAACTTATGTTGTTTGTATAACTGGTATTGAGCATTATATGTATGTAGATCATTATACTTATTTCCTGTATATTGGAAAAGGAACCTGTTGTCTAAACATTTTAGTAAACAAAGAGTATTATATTTTTGCTTGAGCAAAAAATAACCCAAGGACTTGTATATGTTATGTTTTATGACAACGGTCGGTCCGCTAGGCGTCGGAGTGGAAGAATAGAAACGGAACGGTCAGAGAATTTGTTTTCATGAGAATTTTTTTTTGAGTAGTGTTTAACGCCCGTTTTTACTACTGAGGCACCACAGGCGGTGGACACTGATGATACATGAGATGAAATGATAAATTGGGAAAGGATATATTTTTTTTTTAAGGAAGGAAGCGTTCCAGGCCTAAGTTTAGGTACCTCCCCGGCATTTGCCAGTTATGAAGACTGAGGAAAACCTGGAAAAAACCCCAGTCAGGGAGGACGGTCCTGGCGGGATTCGAACCGCAGACCTCCCGCTCACGAGTCCATGCCTTAACGACCTCGGCCACCCGTGGCGGTTTTCATGAGAATGGTCGGGCAAATAGCCTTTTGGAGCATGAGGAGAAAAAATACGCAATAAAATCGTAATAAAAGCCACTGATGCAACTCTGTCAGTGAATAGAATAAGTAGGTCAACTTAACGAGAAATAAAATGTAAACAGAGCTATTAACGATTGAAGATCAAAACCAATCAGAAAGACTTGGTCGGATCAAGATCTAAGATCATGGCCAATAAGAAAGGTCGAGAAGATCATTTGCATAAATAATAGCCAATAGGAAATCGTCTGTAAAAGAGAAAGCCAAAGAGCATTCAAAAGCCATATTATAAAAAGTGTACATAGCGTTGTATATAAGGTTTCGAGGCCCAGGTGGTATTAGTTTTATTGGTTATGAGTTATTAATATTAGTGTTAGTAAGGATACAGAAGTCTCAAGAGAGTTTTGCGAGAAGTCTCGAGTAGTAACGACAAAGAAGTCACAAGAAGCCTCGAGTAGTACTAGTACAAGACACAGTTCTTACAAATTTTACTGTTGTAAGCAGGTGATAGTACGCCGGGAAGAATAATAGAGTAGAATAGAGCCGTAGGGATAGAAAGTTATGTAAAGTGTTTCAAAAATGTATACTGCAGAACAGTCAGATAAATATGCGACGATAGCAATATAGCAGGGATAGAATCAAAGTAACTAATAAAGTAAAAATGAGTGTAATTGTAGAGGGAGGAATAGTGAACAACTGAATTAAATCACGTGTAAGGCGTATAAATTTGAACTGTTCCTAGATCGCAACTTAGACAGTGCAAAAATGATTTTTAGGGATACTAAGAAACTCTTCGAGACCTGGAGGCGTCCTGATTCAGTAGCAATATATACCAGAATGTAAATAAATAATGTTAATCATAACTAAACGTATTTATTCATATACTGTCTGACCCTCCCTATCACAAAACTCCGGAAATTTTTCTGAGCCAAAGAGTCGAGGGAAAATGAAGGTACAAGTTGCAGCATGAGAAGAAAAGAAGATTTACTTCGAATCTACAATCTAATCAAGAATCTAATCATTAATAATCGTCTTCCTCCCCTCTCATGCCTTATATTTATCATTCAACGTCCATATTAATAAGAAATTAATAACCATCGTAATCATATATCTTGCAACATCATATTAAACACCCATTGTTTGCGAAAAACCATCGCAAGAATAACCCTGTATAAATCTCCACACTGTGAGAGTCTCATATATAATATACGATAAAAATAATAATATTCACATTAAAGACTAAACTTAGAAAGTATCTCAGTTTTGAAATATGTCTTAAGGCTTTACCAGCCTCCGATTTCTATTGAGTTTATCTGGTATAAAGCTAAATACCTCTCAGGTACTGACAGTCAATTTATGATACTCTCTAATGTAATTCAGTGACTTGATTTAATGGGGCCGAGGTCGGTAAGACATTCGTGAGCGGGTAAACTGCGATTCCAATGCCATACTGAGATTTTTCTAGGTTTATCTCAGTCTTCATTAATGACAAATGTCGGGGCCTAAACTTAGGTCTTCCTGGGCTTCCTTTCCCTCTTCCAAAATAATATGTCTACGGAATCTACTGCCTCTGTTGCCGAGAATTAACTTTTCAAAACGATATTATAGCAAAAATACTACCAGAATATATTGGGGCATGGAAGATGTTTGGGGAATCTAATAATATATTTAAAATGTTTATGCATTACATTATCATTAACATTATTTTATTAAAATTTTCTTTGATTGTATTCCAACTAAACGAAATCAACAGAGGATGCAGAAAACTGTTTTGTTTTACTTCCCCGTCCAGTACTCTTGCCAAGAGCTATGATTTTATGAGAGGCGGAGAGGCAATATAAGCAGAGTGACTTCTTTTGGCATGTAACTTAATCATGGATATGTAAGTAGTTTTTGTAGAATTCTTTCGGGCATACAGATTGAGTAACTTTTGTACATCTAATATACCAAGGGTGCCAAAAAATATATACACACTTTCACAGTAGATATGTGTTTAATATATTTCAAAGTTGCATCGAAAACAACAGTAATGTGTAGTATGATGTTCCGTAATCAGATGTGACTCACATTACGTTATGCTAGCGTTGCTACAACAAAGATTATCGTTTGAACAACGGAAAGCAATTTTGAACTTGTGTTGGGAAACCGAGAATGCTGTTGAACTTCAAAGGCAATGGAGACGTGTGTACAGAACAGAACCGGCAACGCCAGTAATATTTGCACGCATTCGAGAGAAATTTGAGACTCGTGGTACCGTATGGCAGCACTTAGGGAAGAAATTGAAACGTCAAGTGCTGCACTCGCTGAGGACACTTACGCAACGTTGCTCAATCAGTAGTTCAAGTACTCAGAAGTGTATCGATGCCTGCCGATGGTGGACATTTTGAGCAACTGTTGTAACTGTAAAAGTCTAAGATGATTTTCTGTTCGTGTGAATTCAGTTTTTTCTTTGCTTGACGTATGTATGTATGTATGTATGTATGTATGTATGTATGTATGCATGTATGTATGTATGTATGTATGCATGCATGTATGTGACCGCCACGGGTGGCCGAGGTCGTTAAGGCACGGACTCGTGAGCGGGAGGTCTGCGGTTCGAATCCCGCCAGGACCGTCCTCCCTGACTGGGGTTTTTTCCAGGTTTTCCTCAGTCTTCATAACTGGCAAATGCCGGGGAGGTACCTAAACTTAGGCCTGGAACGCTTCCTTCCTTAAAAAAAAATCCTTTCCCAATTTATCATTTCATCTCATGTATCATCAGTGTCCACCGCCTGTGGTGCCTCAGTAGTAAAAACGGGCGTTAAACACTACTCAAAAAAAAAAAAAATGCATGTATGTATGCATGTATGTATGTATGTATGCATGTATGTATGTATATATATATAAAAATTAAAAATAAAATAAAACTATTAACAATGTAACAAATTAACAGTAATAATAAAAGTAGATAAGGATAAAACACTTGAATAAAGTCACACTTGAAATTGCTATATATATATATTGGCACCCTCTGTATATTATTTATTTTAAATAGTCATCTTTGACCAAACTTATTTTGTTGTTTTAATAAATTATATATTTGTCACCAGCATATCAAAGTTATAAAAAACTCAAAATGATTTTTGTACATTATATTTCACCTATTACAGCCGCAAATTCTTGTATTGACATACTTTTAAAAGTTTTGGTTTTTTAACGTGGTATATTGGCTACTCTGATTTTTAAAAGTATTTTCACATTTTTTCATATTTTAATAATATATAAACGTTCAAGCCTTAAAAGTATTGTAAAAAGCAGATAGAACAGCTAAAATGTTCAAGAATTGATAGAAAAATATACACTTTAGTAAAAATGAGTAAAATTACGTTCAGTTAACTTTCAGATAGTGACACATTCCTTTTACTGTATCATTACAGAACACACTCTTACTCTTTAATATGTTCCCTACCTACTTCGAATCAGTCTATTTAGGTAATAAGAGGTGTGACGGCTCAGTGTTTAAGTGCTGCGAGGGGGTTAACAGGTGATCACAGACCTCAGTTCCATCAACACAAACACGCAATTATCGCACAGTCCAGCTGCTTGCTTTTACTAGTCTCCCCCAACTTTAATTTGTTCTTTCGTGTTAATAGCACTACACTACAAAGAACATTTGTCCATCTTTACTTAAATAATTTTTCCCTTTCACTTAGATGGAAGCCGTGCATTAACTCCAAGTGCTATAATAATATTGCACACCGTGTCCTATAATTTTCGTACATTTTTTTAAAGTTATACCTTCAAGTATTTTTCACCTTGCTGAAATTTCAAGGATGGACAAAATTAAACGTTATGTAATAATTTCATTCCCAATAAGATACAAAACTAATATTGAATCGATGCACAGTTAATAATATATGTCAATTTCTTTCTCTGCTTATACTAAATAATTTATTTTATCTATTAGTGATTCTGAACTGCTCAATTTAGTGCCATTTCACGTGACTCATAACTGTTAGTGGAAACAAATAGAAAACATAGTATATGCAGCATTTCTAGTAGGTTTCCTTTTGCCCAAACCTTACATCGTAATTTGAGTTGCCTATCCCGGAAAATGATACGGCGATTCTGAGACATTGTAATGTTTAGTTGAATTAATATAACAACTAGATTTATTCTTCATTTACTTGCAATTATGCTTTTCAGTTTTAAAAGTGTGTAATGTTGTACTTTTATTAATATATAAACACATTTAATTATGTTTGAAACATTAGTTGTATGCTATCTCGTAAATATTTATACATAAAATGAAGACCCATCTTAAACAAACAATATACATTACATTCTTTGAATTAAAGACGAAAAAGTTTCATTATCAATTAAGCATTTATAACATTTATTACACGATGAACAAAAAAGTTAAATCTTTTAAATTAGAGATAAAAATATTAAATATCTATATTAACCCCCTCTGATATCCAAGATAAGGTAAATAAAACCAACTTTTAACTAATACTAATCCAATTCTTTATTAAATTATTCCCCCAGAGTACTATTTCACTATGTCATTAAAAGTACAATCTAAATCTACTTAATTTCAGTATGCACTTGGAAAGCTAAATAATAAGTTATAAAAATGTACCATCTCAAACCAAGTTGGATTGCATCACCCACATTCCAGTGTGAATGAAAATTCTATCTCAAGTTAATCACATTAACTTACATTCTCGATATCTCTTTACTGTGTTACGACTTATCTCAACTTACTAACGAGAGTGGCGAGTGATGTGTACATATTATACAGCTTCAAATCATTGTGTCAATCTTAAGAAAATTACAATTAAATCCACCTTCATAACTATATTACATTATTTCTTACGAGAGTTTTAATGGGAGGGGAAGAAGGATGATGGTTAATTGATTGATGGATTTTAATTAATTAGAATATTCGTAGTATTATGTAGAATAAAGACGTTCTCCTTCTCTTCTCCCGCAGCTGTCTCGAAGTAGCGCTATGCCACAGCTAGATTCGGTAGAACGCTGGAATTTTGTGACCTTTACTGGTCAACGGGGAAAAGGATCGGGAATTAGGTAACAGATGACCACAAATCTTAGAACCGGAGATGACAAGATTTATTTACCTGTATTTACTGTTCACTGCTAAAGGTCGTTCTGATAATGTTAAGTGGTTCTTAGATCACTCTTGCACCATTTAAACCGACTAACTACCTGGGTGACCGGTAACTCACTGAGTTGAATTGTTGTCTAATTACACCGACTATAATTGAATCAACTCTCTGTAACTCTCCCCGCTATAATTCTCTGATCCCTGTGTGTCCTTTGATAATTGAACACTCACTTATTCTCCTCTCCCGATAACTAAACTCTCACCTTAATATCTCCGATAGCTGAACTCTGAACTTAATTCCCTCGGGGCCTCGAAATCACAACCTTTTATAAACTATCCCTTCGTCCGGTCGCTAGGCCATCTCCTGCCTTTCAAAGCATCACTATTGAATAATTTCGACAATCATTTCCTCTACACGGCTATCTATTGGCCGTGGCGCGTGTATATAATTGTCCTAAGTTCCCTGATTGGATGTTCCCTTAGGCCTTATAATCTAGCTATTCCTTCACCCTTGGTTCCGTTACGTCGTTCTCTATAAGTTACTGCACCCCCAATGATATGTTGCATCAGCAAGTGTTATACTACGGTTTGCCATAGATTTTAACAAAGCAAAGCTTTTTGACTCTTTACATAATAGAGGGATTTCTGACCTGTTCCGTTTCCTTAACATTTCCCATAAATCTTAATGACAACCCTTCTTATACAAAGTCTCTTACAAAAAATGTACTAAAGATGCACATAGCCATCTGTTTTTTTTTTTCCCCATCCCAAAACACAACATTTCCTGGCTTATTTCCGAATTTTCTGTCGACTAGTTTTTTTCCTTCTACTACCCATGGAATAAACAATTTAAGTATATTTAATTTCCTATCAAAAAGACTATTATAATAAAGGATAAATAGTTTATATTATAACCATCATTGCAATAATCATTGTATTAGTTTCAGAACTATTCTAATTATAACTAATCTATTATAAAAAAACTACACTTGAATGCGGTTTTGACCGTTTTAACTCATTTTCTCTACAATTTTTATTTACTATTTGTTGCTATTTTTAAAACTTTGGTGCAGAGATTGCTCTTATCCTGCCAATAACGACTATCTCTTTAAATTTAAATATTCCAATATGAATTAATACTATAATTATTTTTCTAGTAATTCTAACTATGAATGGAATCAGGATTCGCTTGAATGAGTACTGTCGGGACATAGTTAATTATTACATTTGATTTGCATTCAAAAAGTATAAAGTATTGATATGTCAATTATCCTTTTTTTTTTTTTTTTGATTGATTTATTTATGGACGCTCTTTAACATCTCAGGTCATCAGCGTCCCATTCAACTCAGGGCGTGAAACGGCCGACAAATTTTGCTCAGAGGCCTCTCTTTCAGGCTTGAGGTTCTTTTTCGTGCCGTAAATGTACGACACGGGACCCACGGCTTTACTTCCCTTCCGAAGGAAGCCATACTTAGGATTTTTACGCCCGAAAAAATCCATCGATCTTGGCCGGATTCGAACCCGCGTTTTGGGCGTAGGAGGCAAGTATGGTAACCACTACACCACCAGGACCGACGTCAATTATCCTTACACTATAACACTTAAAGTAAAGAAACAAATAATTGTAATCAGTTTCAACCTGAAGTTTGACATCCATGCCCTTATTTACATTAGTTGAAGCCAAATTGAAGTATATCACTATTAATGATACCATTAAATGTTTATTCCATGTTATTTTAATAAAAGCTGCTAACTTATAAGATAAATATTATTTTATAAATTTTATTCAAATATAAATATATCTCACTAACAGCGTCTACTTTACTCTTTATTATATATTTAAATAAATAATTAATAATAAAATATTACTACATTTAAAAATAATATTATACAATACTTTAAACTATTCATTTGAAATCATTTGTTTATTCTTCTAATCCTCATTGAACTAAAATAAACGTTTTGAGCCCCAAAATACTCTCCAACCTAAATCAATAAACTTTGATGAAACAACCCTCTTTATTTAAAAAAAATCCTTACTCACCTTGTAAAAAATAAAGGCATAAATCATCAAATTACCTGATATAATTTAACTTATATAAAAAAATAATCATACTTAAATAATAAGCCCCTTACTCTTAAACCAATTAATCTTACTAAAATAGGTATTAACTTTATAAGTAAAGACAAACAAACCATGTAAGGAGTTTAAAAACTACTCAATTTAATATACTATCCCCTAATACTGAAAAAAACGTTAAACCTAACATTCCATATAATATATAAACATTTTCTTCATTTAACCTATAAGAAGAATATAAATTAGAATCGCCTCAAATACACAATAAAGTATTTGAAAGTTATTACATAGAGTTAGACCTTTAAAAAATAAAATAACAAAAATTCATAAACATATTTAAGTTTCTCAATGAAATATTTCTAAAACATAAAATTCTTTTGTAAAATAATTATTTTTAAAATAATTCATATTACTCATCTGTTTCACTGTATTGATATTAACCTTATCATTCGCAAAGAGGAAGTTACAACAAAATCCACAGTGAACTGATAGGAAACTCGCCAACACAGAGCTCAAAGTTTTATTTTCCAAGAACTGTAGAAAACAGACTTCAACGTTTAGGAGCAAAAATATAACCTTGTTATTAAAGAACAACACATAATAAACAGTGAAGAGAAGGTTATTTACGAAATGACTGAATAAATATAAAAATACTTTGGCATCAATCTATGACTATCTTTGATATTATAAGATATGAAAACTGCACACCACCACAACCCAAGCAGTGAATGTGTGTGCTATATATGTAAAATATTATTAATTGTAAAAACAGTGACAGAAACAACATATCTTGATAACCTGGAAAACTATGCAGTCCCTAAATTTTCGAATGGGTTCTTCTTTCAGCAAGATGGATTTCCTCCACACTACGCTAATCATGTTCGAGAATACGTTAACACACAATTTTCAAACAAGTGAATCGGAAGGTCAGAATTCACTGAATGGCCTCCAAGATCATTTGATTTGAATCCCTTAGTTTTCTTTCTTTGGAGGTATGTAAAAACCCTTGATTATCGAACTCGAGTGCCTCCAAAGGCAGATAATAGACGCTTGTGCTTCCGTCACACCTGTTATGCTACAGAATACACACAGAGAGAATACAGTCTCGGCATAGTTCGGGCCACCAGAGGTGCACGTGTAGAGATCTATTGAAACTAGGTGATTTTAGCATAAAATCAACGTCCTGTCATTATTAGTGTAGGAGATTTCTTATTGGCAGACAGTGTTTTGCCGCTTTCCTTCTTTCTTAACACAGCATCTATTTCTAACAGATGATTATGCCATTTCACAAAACTATGTGTTGTCATACCACGCGCATTGGCGTCTAAATTGTTATTGTTATAAAACTTGGAGAGTTTTTACACAAGATAAGATGAAAATCATAATTCTATCTCAACTGAGTGAGGAGATGGATACACTGTATATAGCTGTAAAGACACAATAAAGCAAACTTTTAAAAATATGCCTTGATGATACAGCGAACTTATGGACCAAACCTGATGGTCACAGTTCAATTGTCGGCGCTTTGTCTGTAACATTGCATGTAAACAAACAAGTTTTAAAACATGAAGAGTCAGTATGTAAAAATTTAAAAGGTTCTGCACAAACACTTCCGGTGTCAAACAAAAATTATTTTTATTAACATGAAAACCAACAGTAATTGTTTTTAAATTTATTGTACTAGATTACGGTGTTTGCGACACTATATTGCATCAGTTGTAATACTATATATGAAAAAAATGTGCGAAATAAAGACAGTGTTAATTTTTATGTAGGGTATATTGAGAGAGAAAGTTGTAAGACATTTTTCTTGTTTTGTTTAGAGTTCGATAATCATTAAAAGCAGTACATTGCGTAGTTATTACATACTAAATCCTCAAAATACAACATAGAAATAACTGCAACCAGTAACGAAGAAGTAGTGCCAGAAACCATTAGAAGTAATTTGGTAGTGCTATTTCTCAGATGATGAATGAGTTGGGCAATTATCGAAAAAAAAAACATTGTGTATTAATTTCTGTTCGTATTCGGATTGACTTTTTCAGAAACGAATAGTTTAGAAAATAGATGAAATCTTTACAAAGTCAATGACACTAAGAAGAGAGCTAAGGTGGAGGTGGGGATCTAAATTTTACTAAATTGAAATATTAATGAAAGTATATTTACGTGATCAAATAGTAAATTGGATTATTAAAACAGAATAAAAAGCGTTGACTGCTGAAAACAAAGCGAAAAGGCAAACATAGTAGGTATATAAATAAATGGTATTGATTTGCACAGAGGTTTGCTTTTGATTTTAATGTTAAATATGAAAGCTGCTAGTATGCACTTAACTGCAGTTGCTATTTAATATCTGAATTCTACTCTCCTTTCTTGCTCAGAAGAGATTAGAATCAGTTTTAATTTCAGTAATTTTAGTAAAATTCCTGCCAAGAGAAAGGGTGAATACCTTGCGGGCAGGAGGTAAAGTTAGTTAATCTACCCCGCATTTCCCGCGAAAGCGTATTGAATAACGTTGCTGGAGGTACGAAAATAGCATAGTGAATATTGTTACATTGCGGATAGAACATAAAAACACGTCTTAACAACTTAGTAGACATATATCTTAAGTTTAGCTAAAGATAATGGGTACTTTAAGCAAACAAAAGTATTAAAAGTTTCAACATGTAGTTTCAAGTCAAGTATGACTTATTCTCTCATCAGTTTATGAAATCTCAGAAACTGCTGACGTGTGCAATATAAAAGAACTTGGTAATTGCAGGAATATGCTTTATGTTATGGCTAGTTTTTGAAAAAAGTTTAATGTCTGGACCCCCATACAAGCAAGTCCGAATAAAGCTGAACTTTTCTCTGAAATGAATGTGCTGTTTCAAAAATTATTTATTACGCACTCTTTACCAAGATAAAATTTGCATCAATTTGCAATTTCTTTTTCTGAAAGATGAAGTTTTAACAAGAAATCCAACTTAGCTATAAAACCTTAGTTTGGAGAGGCGTTTCTAATTTAGCTCGATATACACTTGCAGCTAACAATCTAGTGCGCTAGTGTTAGATTAATGCTGACAGAAACCGACAAGATTAGAAAACATATCAATGGATCGATAAAATGACTAATTTATGTTTAACTCTTTTAACTAAACTTTAATGTTTATATTAATAGTTACCCTATTCTGAACGCCTTTATCTTAGAAATGCCTACTTTAAAAAAACAAAGCAACATATTTGTTCAATATATTAATGATTTCAATTTGTAATTATTTCCTTTATTTACGTCTTGCCATAAAGAAAAGATACAACTATTAAAACTTTATAATGCACTAAGAGATAAAAATGGTCTAAGAGAAATTACATTTAATTACAGTTAGACAATTTATACTTGCAAAAGTTGTAGAAATTATGTTTAATATGCTCAAGGAATCTCTGATCACAATAATAAGAATCTTCTTTATAGTACCAAGACGTTTCCACGTGCTCACAGCATGGTATATGCTACGTGTCCCCACATATTTAAATTGCTGTCCATTAAAATTACAATTTCCAACGAAATTCGTTCAGCGAACCCCACAGTTTTTCACAAGGAATGAGTATGACTCCTAGAAAATACAACAGCATTACCAGCCGGTGTCTGGATTCGATCAAGGAACCGGGAGTTCCGACCATTTCCGAGAAATGGTGCTCATGTTGGACAGCGAAACGAATATGAGATCAGTAAATCGAGGTATGACTAACACGCAGACATGAAGGATCTCAACAGCCCCTTCAAACATATGCACAATGTGTTGCAAGGTTAATGACCCGCAGTGTACATAAAGAAAGTCGCACAGTTATGCATTATGTATGGAGCTGTTGTAAAAGACGAGATAGTCATTGAACGAAAACAGGAAGGCCGGATCACAAAATCACAAGTTAAAGGACACCACACGTTAGCTTTACGGTTATCACGTTCATATTCCATTACGACATGTGGGTTTTCTTTCCCCCTGTTTTACCGCCACGGGTGGCAGAGGTCGTTAAATCGCGGACTTGTGAGCGGGAGGTCTGGGGTTCGAATCCCGCCAGGAACGTCCCCTCTGACTGAGGTTTTATCCAAGTTTTCCTCAGTCCTCATAAATGGCAAATGCCGGGGAGGTACCCTAAACTTAGGCCTGGAACGTTTCCTTCCTTGAAAATAAATCCGTTTCCAATATATCATTTCATTTCATGTATCACCAGTGTCCATCACCTGTGGTGCCTCTGTAGCAAAAAACGGGCGTTAAACACTATCCATTCATTTTCCTCTGTTCTACTGCTACACCGATGAACTTTACCAGACGTGTGAAAGGTGACTTCAACTGAGAACGCGACATGATTGAGGAATTCATGTCATCATCAATGTGAGATAACATTGAATTGGCGAATTCTAGTTCCTCTGGTTTTTATCATTTGACTGCAGCTTCTGCACAATTTGGATTTTTATGCTCGAAGTCGCAATCTTTTATGGACAATATCGTGAACAGTGGACTTTGGAATACCCAGATCAAAACTGGCGAGTCGAATTGATATCTGCAGCTGAGATAAATGTTTTAGCTTTATTTACAGAGCTTTAGTTGCAGACACTTTTTTTTTTTTTTTTTGTCGTTTCTGTTCTTTCTTAACACAAAATCTGTTTCTAACATCTGATTATGCAATTTCACAAAACTATGAGTTACCATACCATGTACAGGTGCACTAGCGTATAATTTTCATTGTTACGAAACTTGGACAGTTTCTACACAAGATAAGATGAAAACCATATTTCTAACATAACTGAGAGAGGAAACATTCACATTTCATATTGGTATTCATTTTTTTAATGGTGTTTAACGCCAGTTTTTACTATTGAGGCACCACAGGCGGTGAACACTGATGGATGACACATGAGATGAAATGAAATATTGGGAAAGGATTTTTTTTTAAGGAAGCAAACGTTCCCGGCCTAAGTTTAGGGTACCTCCCCGGCATTTGCCAGGTTATGAGGACTGAGGAAAACCTGGAAAAAAACTGAGTCAGGGAGGATTCGAACCCCAGACCTCCCGCTCACGAGTCCGCGCCTTAACGACCTCGGCCATCCGTGGCGGTTGGTATCTCTGACACAGTACATAGTATTATTTATAAACCTTGTTCACTCAGGAGGAATGGTATATCTCATCTTCAGGCATATCTCAGCTGGCGGCGATTTACTTTAATTCCCCTTTCTCCTACTGTATTAAATTCTTGATCATAACTTTCTGAACTTAAGTATTTCCTCTTTGCCTCTCGGCAGTATACTACTTTTGTGAAGATGGTTAAACAGTTCATTGAAGATCTTATGCATACTTTTGAATCTACTAGTTCAGCGCCAAATACATTATCAAAGGGATCAAGTCACCTTTTAGGAAAAAATTCTCTATGGATACTCTTAGACTCCAGGATGCACACACTTAGACGCGGGAAATTCGCGGCTGTGGTCAGAAAGTCACGGTAGATAAGATGGTAAAAGCATTTGCACTATAAGCTATTCCGGTATATGTTATAACCTCGATTTTTTTCTGTTTTTATTATATTTTCTATCTTAGCCTATATACGGTTTTGGTTAAATGTTTACATTTACTTTTCGTTCATTTTTCAAACGTGTAATTCAATCAACAATTGAAGGTACTCTGAATGGGGAAAAATTTTTTGTATAACAAGTTTCATTTATGTAACATAATCCATATTTGAGAAAATAATTATGATTTTTAAATTAGCATTATAAAGATTACACTTTGAGGATCAAGAGCTACGAGTATTTTGCCTCCAACAGGATCAACAGGTATTAATCGGACCACCATAGCAACAATTTCGTAAATAAAATATGGCATTGGCTAAAAGAGATTCAAATATTTTCTAATAATGCATAATAAAATAAGTTTAAACGGTTAGATAGCTTTATTATATTTGAGTTAGTACCATAAAGAGCAAACATTTTCTCACAAACTGAAGAAACCAAAAAATTTATGCCCATAAAGGGCGTAACATAAAACCGCGTTATTAGAAAAATTATTCATTAATAATGCAATAATACAGTTAATAACTAAAAATTATAAATTAATATGCACCAGTTCAAGGTATAGCATAAAAATAATAAATGTGTAAATATAGAAGTTTGATTTTTTTTTATTTGCTCTTTAACATCTCAGGTTATCAGCTTCCCACTCAAATCAGGGCGTGAAAAGGCCGACAAATTTTGCCTCTTTTTTTCAGGCTTGAGGTTCTTACGTCACGAAAGTATGCGACACGGGACCCACGGCTTTATTTCCCTTCCGAAGGAAACCTTACTTAAATCTTTTACTTCCGAAAAAATACACCGGCCCTGGCCGGGATCCAACGCGCGATCTTGGGTTAGGAGACAATATGGTTACCACTACACCACCAAGACTAATATATAGAAACTTCAAAAGCATTAGTATTAATAAAAATGTATTATTAAATACACCGAAGGTGCCAAAAATGCATACACAATTTCACAGAAGATATCTATTTATATATTTCAAAGTTAGACCGTAAAATAACAGTAATGTATAGTGTGGTCCTCGGTAAACACATGCGACTCATATACATTATGGTGGCGTTGCTATGTGGCAGGTAAATCAATAATAAACAAATGAAACCAAGATTGTCGTAAATCAACAATGAACAAATGAAACCAAGATTATCGTATGATGTTCTGTAAACAGATGTGACTCACATTACGTTATGCTAGCGTGGCTACAACAAAATGGAGTCAAGATTATCGTCTGAACAGCGGAAAGAAATTTTAAGTGGTATTAGAAAACCGCGATGTTGTTGAAGTTCAACGACAATGCAGACGTGTGTACAGAACAGAACCGCCAACGCGAGTAATAATTCCGTCTTATCCGTCATTCATACACTCTATGCAAATGAGGAATTTTACTTCCAACAGGATGGTGCACCACCACATTACCACCGAGATGTACGTCTGTACCTTGATGACAATCTTACAAGGCGCTGGGTAGGACAAATATATCCGATTGAGTTTCCACAGTGTTCTCCGGATCTAACTCCGTTGGACTTCTACCTATGGGGAACTCTTAAGGATGTTGTATACCGTAGAAAATCAACTACACTGACAACACTTCGGGAAGAAATTGAAATGGCATCTACTCGCTGAGGAGACTTTCGCAAACGTTGCTGAATCAGTAGTTCAACGTACTCAGGAGTATATCGACGTCGATATGAGAATTTTGAGAAACTGTTCTAACTGTAAAAGTCTAAGATGATTAGTGCTCATTATTTTCTGTTTATGTGAATTTTTGTTATGTTAACACATTTTTTTCTGCTTGAAGTGTGTATAAAGTTTTTGGCACCCTCTGTATTCATTTTATAAGTATTATTTGGGGAATATAATATTTTTAATTTTGTTATTTATTTAAGCATGACGTACTTAAATGTGGAGTTTATCAGGTGTATTATGTGGTATACTTAATGTAATATGCTCACTTGCGGTGTTTCGTTGTTAGAATTTCTATTTTATATGCGATGTCATCTTTAAACTACATCCTATGTGTGATTACTGAAGCCGGTGATGTGCGTGAATGTTTTTTCCAACCCTGGCAGGAAGCCTAATTTTTATGTGGAGAACGGAGTGCGCAGTAAATCTAAATGGACTTACACAACGCAGGGTTCCCTCTCTGGAAAACTCCGGGCTAAAGCGATCGCTTCTGGAATGCTGATGCCTTCACAACATTCATAAATAATCTGGAGCGGCGTTACGGATGACAACGTTACGAGATGTCTGTCTATCCGTCTGTCTGTTTGCCTGTCTCTCTCTGTATAGCTTTCAGTTCCCTTCAAGGTGCAGTCTTCTGAACAAAATATCCGTTTTTCAAATATACACTTGCAGTCGAAAGGAAAGTTTCAACTTGTAACAGTATTATTTGTTTTCATAGCAGTCTTTGTTCCGGAAATGTAGATCTCTTTGCCAAAACAGCGAAATTGTTTCTTTGAATTACATTATCGGAAACACTTTTCTTTCTTCCTGCTTCTTATTACATGCATTCTTTTTCTTTGTTCTCTTTTTTTCCTTCCTTCCTTCCTTCCTTTCTTCTTCTTTCCTTTTTTTTTCCTTTTTTCTTTTAGCATATTTTCGTTCTATCTCTTTCTTTTCTTTTCCTTTATTTGTTTATTTTTCTGCCCCCTTTCTTTTTTTACTGAACATATTTTGCTACTTATTTAAATATTAATCTTTTATTTACTAAAGTATTAAATTCCTGGAATCAAATACTCTTTATTTATGTACATTTTACATTACTGGCATAACTGGTTTAAGTTCCCAAATTTATTTATCTCACAAAAAACTTTATTTATCAGGTTGATGACGATTTAACTTCGTCTACTATTAGGTTCTGAAAGAAACAGATGGTATAGGGATTACGTAAATACGTATATCACTGAAAGCAGAAAGTTTGCCTTTCAAATATGCAATCATAGGACCTATGTAATGTTGAATTATCTTCTTTCAAGTATATCGGGGTCTCTCCAGCAACTACTCGGTCATTATCACTACTGTAGTTTAGTCCGTGTAATTAATGCGTTACAAATTCACTCTGCTATTGAGATCCATTCGCCTAAAATATAACTCTAATGCTTTAATGTCAATCGGGTTAGCCACTTCACATTAGCAGTCATTATCACCATATCTAGTAGTTTATGACAACATTATTCCAGGAAAGTAATTTCACAATTATCTAGTATCAAAATAACACAGAGGGAGGGAATAAAACAATATCATATTCATTGTGTCAGTTTGAGATCTGCCTTAAAAATTACTGGCCCGAGTGAGAAAATGAAATAACTGTATCTTTCCAGGGACACGAGTCTCACACTGAAATTATTTTCTGGTAACTAATATGTTTAAGAAAGGGGGAAAAAACATTTTACAATTTATTTTTTTAAATACAAAGGTTTCCAAAAATATACACACAAAGAAAAACTGTGAAACATAACACAACTGAATTCACACAAACAGAAAAAGATGAGTACTAATCGTCTTAGATATTTACAGTTACAACAGTTGCTCAAAATGCTCACCATCGGCGTCGATACACTTCTGAATACGTTGAACTATTAATTGAGCGACGTTTGTGAAAGTGTCCTCAGTGATTGCAGCACATGCCGTTTCAATTTCTTCCCAAAGTGCTGCCAGTGTAGCTGGTTTTCTACGGTATACAAAATCCTTAATAGTTCCCCATAGGTAGAAGTTCAACGGAGATAGATCCGGAGAACGCGGTGGAAACTAAATCATACCTCTTTGTTCTATCCTGTACCTTGGAAAGTTGTCATCAAGGTACGCAGTACATCTTGGTGGTAACCTGCCAGATCTGTCCTTGTGAACATCGCATACGGTACCCATGAGTCTCAAATGCTTGCAATTGCTACTCGCGTTGGCGGTTCTGTTCTGTACACACGTCTCCATTGCGTTTGAATTGCAACAACATTCTCGGTTTTCCAGTACCACATCAAAATTACTTTCCGCTGCTCAAACGATAACCTTGGTTCCAATTTGTTGTAGCAACACTAGCCTAACGTAATGTGAATTACATCTATTTACAAAACATCATATAATAATCTTGGCTTTATTTGTTCATTGTTGATGTACCTGTCACGTAGAAACGCTATCATAATGTATTTGACTCACATCTGTTTACAGAACATCATACTATACATTAGTGTAGTTTTTCGGTCCAACTTTGAAATATATTGAATAGATGTCTACTGTGAAAGGGTGTATACATTTTTTGGCACCCTCGGTACATTCTCCATTATTCATTTTACCAACAAACTTTTGTACTCACTTTTCTATAGGAACCAGATTATTGGAGACCTAGAATTACAGTTTTTGTGGTGTTATGGTGTTAATGGATAATTAATATTTTCTTGAGGCTGGGAACAATAAGAAGTAGCATAGAGCCAGATCAAGGCTATAGGAGGATGAGTCATCAATTCACACCTGAAGTGACAAAATATTCATTGTCTGATCCGCAATGAGGGATGATGCATTGTCGTAATAGAAGACAAAATGGTTTGGAAATCCTTCTCTACGTCCTTTCTCTAATGGTTCTTATATCACTCATTACTATTCCCCAGACAATAAATGAGACAATCACCTTCTCGCAGTAATTTGGCGTTTTTTATGTCCGTAGGGAAAATTCATTGTGGCGAGTGCCTTTATTTTCTGCTTATTAACATTTAACCTCTGTTTTGTTACATGTCAAAATGGAAATTTATCGGCCTTGGTTAAATATTTAACCACCTTTTGCACCAATCAACAGATATTTTATTTCTCAACTCCTGTTAAATTATGTGAAATCCACTAAATGTTTTCTCACAGAAAGATAATTATGGGGAATATTTTGTATGGCATTCATAATATTCCCAAATATATCAGATATTCATAATTTATTCTCTAATCATTTTATATATTGTGTCAATATTTCTGTCACTGGTCCTTATGGCAGGTCGTTTTCGCGGAAATCGTTGCTTTTGCTGTAAATAGGTTCACTTTGAATTCTGCAAAACACGTCTTTGCTGATCGTTCATCTTATAGAGAATTTTTAAATGTTGGATGCATTTTTTTGGCATTATTGACGGTTTAAAACATTAAAAACTTAGCCTGCAAATATTTTTCTTTAAATTTACTAAACTTTTAATTTAAAAATATCTAGTGACAAATATTTATTTGTGCTCTATACATTATTATTCTTGGAAACTGAATTACCTTTATTATCGAATAAAAGATAATCTAATTCATTACAGAATGTTTCAGTTTGAGCTACATATTAACTTTAAAAAAAATAGAGGGCACACTTTAATAATTTATCAAATCCGACTGTCAAATATTCTTTTGTTATGGTATAAATGTTCTACAAAATGGTCGGTTTGATAAATGATGAGGAAATTGCATTAAACATTTGTCGATAATTACATCCTCTCTCAAAGGAAATAGCTTTAAATCTAGTTTATTGTGTGTGTACCATCTAATTACAAGACTCTGTATGGAAGGAAAGTAAAATGTGAAAGAAAGATACAGCGTAATGCAAAATTACCACTCGCAGCATCATTTAAACACAGAAAAAATATCATGAAGGCCTGGTTCATGATAAGAAGATATTAAGTTCATAACGCTAAATTTAAACTTGTGTTCCGTTAATAAAAACGATTATTTTGTGAAGGACCGTGTTTAATATTTATGAGGAAAAAGTTGCTGCAAAGCTAAGGGCTGATATGAATATGAATACAAAATAAACTCTGGGTCATGGACTTGAAATTTAAGCATTTGCTCTAGATGAGAAGGTTGTAGTAAGGTTAGACTTCGTTTTTTATAAATAATGTTGTATAGATATTCCATGCTTATGCTCTTGCAGTCAGACCCCTATTGTTTAACACTTGGAAAATTAGTTCAAACTTCAATCGATCGGATTTGTTTCACTGAGTATTGTTTGCCGTATCCTAGACAAATCACAAAGAACTTTTGAATGTTTATCAGTGTTGGTTCAAACAGCTCTTGGTCCATCATGGATTCTGTTTCAGATAGTTCACAAGAATACATTCAATAGAAAAGCGAGTGTTGATCAAAATATATTAGGTTAGCAATAGAAAGTCTATAATTGCTTCCTAAATTTTCGGAAAGTTAGAGGCAAGATGGATAATGCGCTTGAATCAGTATCAAAAATGTACAAAGATAATTTTAGCTAATTCAGCAACTGCTGAAAAAAATAACATTAAAAAGGAGACTGAGAACAATCCTTTTATGCTTAATGCTTGGAAAAGCAGCTGCATTCAAGGGAACAGGAGACAATAATCTGCCAAAGAAGATTAACCAAATAAAATTTACCATAATAAAATACCTATTACAATAATATTAATAAAATAAATCTTATTAAACTCTATAATATTGCTCATGTGTTTTAAAGCCTTTGGTGCTCTGTTACTCTCTATCTTAAACTGTGTCATATTAATTTAAAAAAAAGCAATGGAAAAGGTTTAATTCTATTTCTGCTAGTTAATGAGTAGGCTCTCAAGTACTGTACAGAATAAATATAAATACAATAAATACACTTCTGACCATTAAAATTAGAACACGTTGTGTGTTCATAATAGTCATACGGAAACGTTCTCTTTCTTCTGGTTTGAATGTTTGAAGGGGCCTTTGGCCACATCTGTGTGTTCGTCTTATCTTAATTCACTACTTTCTTATTCGTTTCGCTGTAGATGCATTTTGTCCAACACGAGCACCGACTTTTTTTAATGGCATCCCACACTCTCGGTACGCCACAATTCTCCCTCGATCACATAGACACCAGTTGGTATTGCTGTCGTATTTTCGAAGTCATACTCATTCCATATGAGAAATTGTGGAGATAGTTTATGGGCGTTATAATTTTAATGGCCAGCAGTGTATATGTAAGTTACTATTATTTAAACACCCTGTATAAATGTACATCACATATAAAATATCCTTTAAAGAAAAAGAGATCTAAATTTCTGACTACATGCTGTATTGAAAATAATATTTATAAACAAAACTGGAGAAAAGTATTGTCTACGAAATAGGCAGAGGCTATCAAAAATTTTGCATTGATATTAAATAGCTTCTTATTCAAAGTTTAGCAGCAGAGTGAACTTTAATATTGGAAATTCTCCTGTAAATACTACAGTGTAGTAAATAAAAGTTCAAGATGCATTGTTGATTATGTATTCCGAACACGTATAACAATCAATTTTCATTCAGCTCTATGCGACCTTAAAATAGGTTTTTAAAATTTGTCCGAAACACACATACTCGTAAAAAAGGATTAATCATGTTAGTACACACTATATTCAACTAAATAGATCTATATACCCTCCCTGTAGCCTTTATACACTAAGACTGTGACCATTTACTGTTGTCGTTGTTGCTGCTATTGCTATCCATGTTGTGATGTCCCCTTTGGTACAAGAGAATAAGAGCTAAGCCAGCGTGGCACAGTTTGGAAGTATAGTGGGGTATTCAAATACCACATACATTAGATATCGGATACTGGGAAGAACGTCCGGGCGGCCTCTATGCATTGATAGCAGGGCGACGATAAAGGGAGGAATGGTATACAGACCCGCAATACACGTCCGTAGCGACAATGATCTCGTCCTGGCTCGTGAGGGGCAGTAGAATTAAATAAATCGGCTTGTGGCGCAGCACAAAGCGTGTTCAGTGATACGTGCATTGTGTTAGGGTATGCAGGTGCAACATAACGGCGAAGTGCTTCATTAATGCAAGTGTAAACCTAGAGCAGGAGTGTTTGGGGCATCAAACTAACTTAACAAAGCAATATAGGGGTCCAGGTGTGTTACAGTGTGTATACCGAGAATGTTTGTTCAGGAACAATCAAATGTAATACAATAAACGTAGAAATTTTCTTAAAAATGGCATTCAACAAACAAAAAACTATATTTATGTGCTTGTAGGTTGTTACGAAATGCTTTTTCAGATAATTTTATTCTGAAATTTATTATAAAAGCATTGTATTTCCAGAATTTACATTGTGTTTTTAAAACGTTCTGGCTATATAGCATAATAAACGTTATTTCCTAACACTGTAACATTCTAACATTCAAAAAGCCATTTCACCAAACCTGAAAATAAAATTATAATCATAACTTTTGCTTTGATTTATATACAAATAATAATCAATAAATACTTGTTTTAAAACAGTGATATAATGTTTTTTGCATTAAACATTTACGTCAATGTAAATAATGAAAATATTAATATAAGTGCAAAAAAGGAAAAACGTACATTAGGTAAATAATGTTGCTGTAAGATATGCAAAGAAAATTTGTCATAAAATTCTAAATTGTGCCACTCAGAGAAGATGAAATGTTTGTACACATATGTTTATCATTAATGACTCTCGTCCCTTATAACTTCCAAACTAATACACTTTTTAACATGGATATTTCTCAGTGCATAATTAATATAATTATGGAGGGACATGAGTAGCGTTACTACCTTCCTTTAATGCGTATTCACTCATATCCTGATTGAGTATTGGCTGCCCTCGGCAGTAGTGTGACGCATCTGCTTGTACTGTTGTCATGGGACCGTCAACAAGCGATACGGTACGTATAGCGCAGTATAATAAGACACACAGTGCTAATTATCCACACATATAAGATCATTTATTGCATTGATTTGAGTTCAAAGCCCCTCGCAAATGTTATCCATTCAGTATCTGTAAGGAAATTGGAAACCATTGAAAATTGCTGAATATCCCCGAAGGAGCAGTTGCGAAACTTGCTGATGTTGAAGGTAAAAAAACTGAAGTCGTAAGTGACTCAGTTATGGCCATTGGTCCCATCACTTTCACAATGTACATTTGGGAATACCAAACTACACATGATTTTCCAATAGTTTCACCTATTGGAAATGCAGTCGAGTTTGTGAGAATTCCCACATTATGCATGAGAAACATCTTTATGATGAAAAGCAATGGCTGTTCTGCCTCATTATTTACCCCTTCTTATTATACACTGCAGCTTATACTGCTTTTTATATGGAAATGTGATTTTTTTCACTCAAACCTGTGACGCTAAGGTTTCGAATCATAGACAGATAGGAAAAATCCTAAATATTCCCCTTGTGTAAAAAAAAAAAAAAAAAAAAAAAAAAAACATTTCAAATAAATTAACACAAAGAGTGTTGTAAACTACAACCTGGGCCATAAGTTGAGGTTGTCAGGGGGTCGATTGGTGTGAATTGATGACGTAGGAGCTTCACGTCGACCTCGAACACCTCCTCTGGGACTCCCGGGTCTTTAGCTGATTTTCGTTGAAGGGGCTCAATGTGGATAAGATGAGAATTAACGGGTGAAATTGAACACTTCACACGACGTAAGATGGAAATACTGTTTATTAATCGTTGGATCATTTAATGGTTGACTGGTGAACCTCGCCGCTTACAACAGTCGCAAGCAGCATAACGCTTTGCTAAGCAAGCACTGAAATTGATACTTGGGGCTTTTGCCACAGCTTGGCTGAAACTTCCTGCTATATCAGTCGAACTACGCACCTAGACGCTGAGTAATAAGACGAATTCTAGTATAATAGTCGAGCCAAAGCGGGGCAAAGATTCGTTCATATAGGCATCTCCAATATGACGCTGCCATGCCACATTTTGGCGCCGTTTTCATAAAACCGTCAGCTATTGGATGCCTTCCAAAGATCTCTCTAACGTCTTATTCGCTAGAAATGTTTATTGAAAATACGAGAGGGCCATAGGCTTCCCTTCTGAGGTTTAAAGATGTGACTCCCACACAGGTCGATGCCCTCAACGGGCTAGTGGTTGAAATTCTCGCAAAGATTTGATTTACTGGAATTTGAACAGAATGCGGAAATTATATCAGAAAATTTTGGGTAGTCCACGAAATTAGTGTTTCTTCTAGTGAATTTTGCCAGGGAAAGGGACAAAAATCAAGATGCGGGGTGCAAAGAAATTTTTATTCTCAATCGGGCGCGCTAATTTTACGTTGAATGCAGTAGGTTTGTGACACACTTAATATAACAATATATAGGTAGATAATCGTTCTAATTATTCATAAGTTTGCATTATTTATTGCATATTTGAGTGTTTCAATAACTATAGTAAATTATGTATTCAAATGAAATGTTAATCAGAAATAGCCTTAGATATTTAAATAGCTGGAAAATTGTGAGAGAAAACTAGCCATTACTATAGAGGGTGCCAAAATGTATACTTACTTCAAGAAAAGAACAAACTGTGTTGAAGTAACAAAACTGAGTTCACACAAATAGAAATTGATGAGTACTAATCATCTTAGACTTTTACAGTTATTTATGCAAAATTCTTGGGATGAAACTTTCAGCTTTGCTGTTTTAATAATGCGATGTACGCTGGTTCTGCTAATCCCAGTCTCAAAACGTTCCAAAACCATATTCGAGGACACGGGGCTTGTTGCTGTGCGAGGTCTCCCAGATCTGCCCTTGTAAACATCGCATACGGTACCATGAGTCTCAAATTTGTCTCGAATGCTTGCAATTGTTACTCACGTTGGGGGTTCTGTTCTCTACACACGTTACCATTGCCTTTGAACTTCAACAACATTCTCGGTTTTCCAATACCACTTTAAAATTGATTTCGCTGTTCAAACGATAATCTTGGCTCCATTTAGTTGTAGCAACGCTAGCATAACGTAATGGAATCACATATTTTACAGAACATCATACGATGGTCTGGCTTCATTTGTTCATTGTTGATTCACGATAATCTTAGCTTCATTTGTTCATTGTTGATTTACCTGTCGCGTAGGAACGCTAGCATAACGTAATGTGGAGTCACATCTTTTTACAGAACATCATACTACTCATTAATGTTGTTTTCGGTACAACTTTGAAATATATTAAACAGATATCTACTATGAAAGTGTGCTTATTTTTTTGCCACCGTCGGTATATTACCTAATATTTGCGTTAAGCTATAAATAGCAATATTTGCATTTTTACAGCTAATAACTGAAAGCACTAAACAACAAAGTGAAACAACCTAATTTATTATCTGTTACATTTCTTTCGGGAAATGGGGCTGAAATCCTCCTAGAGGTAACAGTCCCCTCTGAAAGAAAATCTATACGAAACAGTCCTACGGTGAGGCAACCTCAATTATGCATACAGCCTATGTCATAGCGAGCCAGATACTGAAGGATGCTGGGTAAAAAGGAAAATGAGTGGGAAGGAAAGAATTTGTGTTATCCCAACCAATAAATGGTGGCTATTTAAGAGTTATTGCTAATATGAAGGAACAGTTTATGGCATGAAAAAGCGTTTGCAGCTGTACGTTCGAGAAGCATGTTCCGTAAGAAAATTTTGCTATTGTGGAGATGTACGCGTTTACCGGTTCCATTAAAAGAAGGCGGAAAATTTTGCAGTCAAAGTTCCTGGTACTGGTTTCCCTACAAGAAAAATACACTATTATTTTCAAAAAGTGTCGTACAACAGTTTCAAACACGAAAAACAAAACCGATGTCTATCCGTTTCATTGTAGTCACTGATGTTCAAGTATAGATGCTCAGAAGCTAAGCCGACATGTATACTGACAAAATGTCCACTTTTATTTACGAGACGGGAGAATTTTTTGAGTCAGCCTGTAATTACATAAGCTTAATGATTAAATAAAGTAACAAAATCATAGAAAAGAATATATAACAAACTGCATTTTCAGTTCTTGACACCTGAAAATGTGGAGAAGTTGGAAAATTTCCTATTACAGAATGCTCTAGCCTTAAAATATATTTTACAAATTTAATAATTAAATAAATATAGATTAATTATAAATTATAAACATTGTAGAAAAATTATATTAAATGATCTCCAACTAAATACGTTACATATAAATTATTGTTGTATTGATACATTACAATGGTAGAATTAAAAAGATATTACTAAAAAGCTTTAGAAAGTGATAATATAGCGAGTAACCGTTAAAATATGCATCCCAATTATAAAATAATTATAAAAAGAATTAAATAGTTTAATCTCTCTATAGAAAAAAAATAACTGATAGATCAAATTTGAAGCTTTTTCTGCAGAATGATAGGAACCCTTGGATTTTTCTTCAGCTCTAAGAAATATTATATTTAATATTTTTCTTTAAAAGGTTTTTTTTTCTTAGAGTTCAGTTGATCAGCGTTTTATTTGCACAATCTTAAAAAGAGAAATACGTCGTTGAACCTGATTCCCTAATATATTTTGTCATAACAAAGAACAAAATAATTTACACGAGCGGAAGTCAGGCAGCACTCCCGGCTAAACATTAAAGAACTATCTATAATAAAAATTACCATAATTTAATTAGAACATATCAGATTATTTAATTAAATTTTCCGCGAGGAGTTATTAAACATAAACGTTAATACAAACATAATAGCACAATGAAAAGTTTGCCAGCCCCAATCTGTAACTGTTACGTTTACGTTAGATGGAAATATAATACAATACATTGTGAATGATGAAAGCAAAATATGAAAAACCAACGTGGATATTATGACAACTTCAAATAAACATTTGAAAAGTACAACGCGCGCCATCTTACATGCCTCATATATATATTGTTTGCAATTTTGCTGGACTCTATTAAGAGTGGGTGCATTATTTTCATTTCCTCCGCTCCCAGAATTGCTACTTCTTGCTAAGTTTCAACATGCAGCAGTTCAGTAGAGAAAACTCTAGTATTAATGTTATTACATAGAAAAAATCAATTTTTTTTAAGTTCGATGGTGTTGATGGTCATATTATTTGTCCATTTCAAACCATTCGTCGTCCTGGATAGTACTTAGACATTCTTCAACAATACCATGAGTACTGATAATTTTATGTAATTTATTGGAGATTAATAATTATTTGTTGTCATGATAATCATTTAGAGAATTAGATAAAGGCAACGAGCATGAGATTAAAAGTTCAATTAAATCATCTAAGAAAAAGTATAAGGAAAAAGGGAATTTCATACGATAATTCCAATGCAAGAACGATGCCATTTTTGTGTACTTTTACTATAATCACTGAAATAATTTGGATTACCTGTTTGGTCTTTCTGTAAAAGTACACTAATTTTATTAGCTTTTATTCCTAGCAGACCACATGAAAATCTAAATTAAATAAAACAACTGAACATATTATAACAATTACTGTTTACCACTAATAGTGAACAGGAAAATGCATGAGTATAGACTTCCTTGATCCCTAGTCGAATCGAAGTAGAGATTATAGGAACAAAGCAAATGAACATGAGAGAAAAACTATCAGCTTAGTTCTTGAGCCCCATGCTTTAAAACTATCGATTAAGTTCCATTTTTATTGGTGAATAAGATATTAATTTGACTATATATTGGCTGTACGTAATACCACGAGTACTGATAATTTTCGGTAGTTTTATTGAGGTTAACAAATGTTTGTTGTCATAATAATTATTTTAAGCATGAGTCTAAAGCTCCTTTAAATTGCCTAAGAAAAATTATAACCAAGAGGGAGATTCGGTAAGATAATTGCAATGCGAGAACAATGTCATTTTTTGTACTTTTACAATAAGCACTAAAGTGTTTATAGTAAAAGCTTATCTGTTTGATCTTTCTGAAATCACACAGAAACGCATGGATATTTAAGTTAAATAAAATACAACGGAACACTGTTGATTCCATACCAATGTGGCGTTAGATCGTGTATCACCTCTTTTATATTAAGAACTTGCAGATCACCAAATGTCGCCATTTTTACGTTTGTACGAATTAGTGAACAGGAAAATGTATAAGAATGGGCTTCCTAGATCGAAATGAAGGAGAGATTATAAGAATAAAATAGATTAAATTTAAATCTTAGTTTCTTAGACGCGCTATTTCTGAATATTTCTACGCTTATACGTGAACATCAAGCAAACAGGGCTCTCCGTCTATTTATAATTACAAGTAAAATTGAAAAATCTGCTTCTTGTTCAAGGAGCCACTTGGAAATCTTTCTATTGGCGCAAAACCTGTTTGTAGATAGTAAAAGTACAGTTTGGAATTACAGTCTATGAATAAATCCAGTTATAGATGGACTGGCAGCATCCAATATTAGATTAACATTTGTATTTTACCATGATAAATCAGTAAATAAAACACACCTATTTACAGAAACATGTAGTACACAACATTTAACTTTGCAAAAAAGTTATATAGTGTAAAAAGGAGTATTTATATTCCGCGATTCACTTTTAGTAAACAAAAACAAATATTAGCAACAAAATCTGTTTAACTTTGCAAAAAAGGAAGTTGTGTCACAAAAATAATTTATGTTACAAAAATTTTGCTATGTTGCAAAAAAAATCACTCCGCGATTGACTTCTGATGATCAAAAACGAATATTAGAAACAAAAATCTGTTGAACCTAAATTATTAATACGTTTTCCTAGTTTATACAGAAGTATACAGTTTTTAAAATATTATTTTAGATACTTGTTTATTTGGTTTATTTACGGAACACTCTTTAATATCACTGATCATCAGGATCCTATTCAATTCAGCACGTGAAAGGACTGATAATTTTTGCTCCGCTCTCTTCTTTTAGACTTGAGGTGTTTTTTCATGCCGTAAATATAAAACACGGCTCATGGCTTTACTTTTCTTCCGAAGGAAGCCATACTTCAGATTTTTCAGGCCCGAAAAAAACTGAACCCCGCGATTTTGGGTTTACGAGGCAAGTGTGATTACCACTAGATCGCCAGGACCAACTTTTTAGATACAACAAAGCATATAGCTGTATTAACATTTTTTAATGCCCAAAGCTTGAAAGCAACCGACCAACCTTAAAGTTTGATGTGTGCTCTAATAATTAGAACCGCCACGGATGGCCGAGGTCGTTAAGGCGCGAACTTGTGACCGGTAGGTCTGGGGTTCTAATCCCGCCAGGACCGTCCTCTCCGACTGAGGTTTTTTCAGGTTTTCCTCAGTGCTCATAAATGGCAAATACCGGGGAGGTGCTGGAACGTTTCCTTCCTTAAAAATAAATCCTTTCCCAATATGTAATTTTATCTCATTTATCATCAGTGCTCATCGCCTGTGGTGTCTCTGTAGCAAAAACGGAGGTTAAACCCTACTCATTCATACAATAATAAGAGAACGCCAAAGTTCATAATTTTCACTAGTACGTACTTCAACTACACACTCCAAATATACACTATTTCTGGCAGTTATTAAACTGTATTTTCACAAAACGTCTGATGTCTTGCAAGTACATTCATTTCCATATACATAAAGCAGATAACTTAAAAAATCGCCTGCGATTTCATACCAGTCGTCTTTGTAGATAATCATGCCATTAATTATGTTAAATAATTTGTTCATTTCTCCTTTAATCTTATCAGGTCACATAAAAAGTTTATAACCATAAGGTTTTACATTTCACTCTGTAGTACACCGGCTGTAAATATGTTTTAATTTCTTTTTAATTGTTTCGGAGTTTACTGCTTCATCGAAATTGACACGATATAAACTGAAAAAACAATATTGGCTAAAATATCTTTCTAGGAAGAATTGCTTTAAGGACTGTGATATTGTGCATCTCTTCCGCTATGCGTTTATTGTAGTGGAATTTTGTTGTTTATATGTCCTATAACTGAATTAAGCGCAGCGCACGCTGAGCCAGGGTCTTGCCAGTGGCTGAAAATTGCAAATGGTTAGTTGGTCGTAGTTCTGACACGAAAGCAAGTATTATTTCTGTTTTTATGTTTGCGATTAAGAGACCTGTATAGCTCAAGTTTTAGTATTATTACTGGCTATTGGTGCACCAATGTTATTAATTAGGGGAATCTGGGGCAAGCATCTCTGCACATACAAGTTGTAAGCAACTCTTTTTAGTAACTACCCTGGAACCTATGCTTGGAATACATTTGCTGCGAAGGGACGTGAAATTTGTTGTGTTTTTATCTTCACATAAATCGACATTACATTTCAGATTAGTGTAAGCGTTTTAGGACACTAACTTCATTTTAATTACTAAACATTGTGCGATATTTTATAAAAATGATAGTCAGTATATAATATAAATGATAAAAAAGTAACACTGTGAACAATGTAACTAAAATAGCAATAACTAAATGAACAGGAAATGGATAAACACTGATATAGACACAGATTATAACTAGCCATGTGTGCCTATTTAAGTTTTTATCCTTTTCCGTTTCTTTAGTTATTGTTATATACAGAGGGTGTAAAAATGTATACACACTTCAAGCAAAGAAAAATCTAGTTTACATCACAAAACTGAATTCACGCAAACACAAAATGATGAACACTAATCATCTCAGGCTTTTACAGTTACAAAAGTTGCTCAAAATGCCCAGCATCGGCGCCGATACACTTCTGAGTACGTTGAACTACTGGTTGAATGTAAAATCGCCCACCGAGATGCCACCAAGATGTTATTAAACGAAGTCCAAGCTGGGAAGTCCGTCGACTGACTTATAACCTTGTGATGTTCTTCTGTTTAATGCGGTGATACAATTTCCCTATTCACTCTCGATGACTGAGACGAGAAGGGATGTTATATTGGGATAATAGGCGTCACTTCGGGGAATCGAGCTAGGTCGACTCCTCTAGTAAAGAGGATATGTTTTCAAACGAATGCTGAATAACTCAACCAACTCTGTTAAAAGTATAAGTATTTATTAAAGGGTTTTCTTATACAGATGAACGTGAATTTCCCAAGCACCAAGGCTTCTCTCCTGTCTGTGAATCAGTTCAGGGACCTTTTATCTGAGCAAGGTTTTTCCAAACAATAGAACCCAATAGTAATAATGTGCCCTACAAACGGTACACACATAAATTTTGAATTAAATCTATCACACGCATATTGGGTGTCAGAGCAACAAAAGCAGGTTTTAATTCTGTGACAGTTTGATACTAAAATGGTACCATCGTTATGATTTGATAGAAAAGCTTTTTATAGAAAAATAGTCAGAGAGAAAGATAAAAAAATTACAATGTTCATGTAAAACAACAAAATGTTCATTATGCTCGTGTAAGATTTTCCAGGGTTATTGTTAGTAAAATAAATTTTATCACGTTTATCGCTGTCATACTTTATTTAGATTATACTTCCTTTAGCGCCTTAGTCAGTCGGGGAGAAACTTAGCAAAACACATCAGTCTGGTTGTGTCATATGTAGAATGGTGATATAGTGAAATACACTACAGAAATCCTTGTGTTAAAAAGTTCTGCGCTATGAAGGTGTTTAGAATAGCGTAATTTCACAAACCGTTTATCAACACATATTAGATTGATATCTACAACGTATTGCTTCGGGAAAAAATGGAAGAGCTGGTGAATCCTCAGTTATGAAAAAACTAGGGACAGCAATAAGCTAAGATAAGTAATGTTGCTAAAATTCTTGTCCAATGACTTTTTTTTTTTTTAGAATTGAAAGAATTGAGCAAAAAATTTAGGGGCACAGGTTTATCCCGATTTTACTTATTTTAGCCAATTATTTTAAATTTAATGGGTATTTTTTAATCTTGTGTTTAAGTGTTTTATTTATTTTTATTTCTTTTTGGAAATATCAAGCTCTGTAGCTCAAAGTAGATGAATCAATAGTTGTAAAATTACAATTTTACTAACGTTAACGTGTGTAGCTCAAAGTAGATGACTCAATAGTTGTAAAATTACAATTTTACTAACGTTAACGTGTGTAGCTCAAAGTAGATGACTCAATAGTTGTAAAATTACAATTTTGCTAATGTTAACGTGTGTAGCTCAATCGTAGTTATGATAAAACTGCAATCAAAATAAAAAAGATTAAATACTCACTCATAGCTCCAACTATGATCCTCCAGGATCTAGTAAAACAATTTAGTCCGAACAACTAACAACAAAAGAACACTATGCTCTAGGAGTGGTAAAAAGGAGAACCTTCTGGCTCATTTGGTATGAAAGCTATATAATTTTAAAATGGATAGTGTCAAAATTGTGATTTTTTTAATCTATGCAGAGTTGTTCTAAAATAGTAAAACAACTTTAAGGTTACTCATCACAATAAAAATATAGTACAGAAATATCGGGAAATTATTGCAATTAGTTTTTTGAAAAAGTAAAAAATTCAAATTTTTGTCTTCTAACTACCCGTAAAGTCAATACAGTTTTATAGTTATGTTTAGTAATATCTCAACAATGTAAGTCAAACGTAAATAATAATTAGTGGATACAACTGGAAAATATATGAGTATTTTAAAATACCTCATTACATTAGATATAAGCTGTCAGTTGTGGGCCACTCCTATAAAGAAAACTTTTTCAAAAGCTATTTTAGCAATGCAAGAGTGAGATAGATCGATCTAGAGCAGCCAGAGCCCGCTGACCCAGAGTAAACCCTACAGCTACAACTCGAGCATCCACAGATTCCGAAGATTCTGTTGGGATAAAGGGTTAAGCGAGTTGGAGCTTGTTAACGTTACTTTTGAGTCATATACTTTGAGCTACATAAGTTAACGTTAGTAAAATTGTAATTTTACAACTATTGAGTCATTTACTTTTCCTATATGCATGTACCTCTAGAGAATAAACTATGGGAGAAATAACCTTGAAATTTTTAGTGATGTTTCTAGATATATCATTAAAAGTACTAAAGCAGAATTATTAAGAAAAAACCTATAGACTAGAAATTATGGGAAGTTTTAATTTTAATTTTTAACAAAATATAATTTTAAAATAAAACAAAATATAATTCTTGTTCCAGAAATTAAATTCTAATAATTTTGCCTCAGTATACAGAAAAACTATATAAAATAAACTGTTCAGTTTTCCATGTTGTAGAGTTAATGGTTCTACCAATTTAGGAACATAAGCTTCAGTAATTTAATTTGGTGAGGCTGGATTCCCATTACTCTTAAATGCCATTAATATATTCTTCCAGAAGTGATCAGGTGACTTCCTTAAGCTCACCTTAATGACAAATATTAAACAGATATACTAAGACAGAACTCTAATCACTTCACAGAGATTATGCTACATTTTGATCCCCGAAAATGGCTAAAATACTGAACATCTATTAATCCAAATTTGTCAGCAAATTAATATGTCAACCTGGTGGTATCATTCATTGTATACAGCTTATACATGGTACTGTAATACGAGTATAATTCTTATATTCTTATACTTTGATTCAATACATAGCAAAAGTGAACTACCAAGTAGTTAAAGAACAGCATAATTTTAATAATTCCTGAAATAAGTTGCTGCAAAGAAGCTTCGATAAGCTCATGCTGGATGGTAAAATAAGGTGATTCACTGAGGATAAATAAGATATGATGCAATTCAACACATCATAAAGTCGAAGTAATAAAGGATTGAATCTTGAACATACGTCAATTATTAAACAGTGACAAATTGCATCCTGATAAACGAGGTAATTTAAGGGAACTGGGAAGTCTATGGCTTTACTGAAAATGCACTGAACTCAGGAATCTCTAGGACACTTGATAGATCAATATAAAAAATTAATTTGGGTAAATGCACAACTTTTTCTCTATGAATTTTAATATTTATATGTATTAACTTTATCTGAAAAAATATTAAGTTCTAAAAAAAAATTAGAAGAAAAACTGCAAAAAAAAGTACGCATTTGTTTTTATTTTTCTCAAAAATTATTTGAACCAGAGGATTAGGATTTATTTAGTGTATTAAAACACTGTATTTCTTGCCACATGACCATACCTTTCAACAGAATTATAGTTTAATTTAGTTAACTATGAAGAAATTAAAAATTTTAAAACAAAAAATTAAATTTTATAAAATATGTAATACTATTGTATTTCTCTACATTTATTATGTTTTCTTACATAATTGTGCAAAATTTCAACCTTGGAGCTATGCTAGTTTCTGAGAAAAAGAGATGTATATTTAGGAAATGTTTCAAAAAATTATCAGTTGAATTAAACTTCAAAACTATAGCACACTAAAGTATTCCAAAAGTGTAACCATCATTAGCAGCAGCATCTGTTGTCTTCTGGTTGTCTATCTGTGCCTTTTGGCAAAATCTATCTTAAAAATTATCTAAAAATACTTTAAATATTTAGAATTTCAGGAAAAGAAAAGTAGTACACTACCTTTAAAGAGTGCATGCAGTCTGTAACTCCCTGTAAATCAAAAACCATAACAGAATCAAAAATAAATAAATAAATAAAATTTACTTACATCCAGAACAGTATATGTCAGATTTGGTAATTTTACATTTCCCAGTTCCCTTATATGTTTATCTTATAGAAATAAGATAAAGGGTGCTTACATAATGAACTGCACGGTGTACATTTTTTAAACTAGGTGTGCCAGTTTCCTTCTGTTTTGTTTCAACCAAAAACGCTTTAAGCGATTGGGAAATATACTTATTTAATATCGAATTAATTTTTTTATTCGGTACAGTTAACTTGTGTAGATATATAAGTAATTTTAACGGACTCTAGTGGAGCGTTTTGTTTTGCTTCCTATTAACGATCTTTCAATAACCCATGGTACGTAAGGTACCGGATATAGATCCCATAGGACTGGCATAGTTGGCTATTTTTGGTTTCCCCCTGGTCGCTAAGGCGAATTTTGAGATGGATCTTACAGAATGGGATTTTCTTCCCCACGAAAGTGTCATTCTCCCATTTCATGTCATTGTATTCCAATAGATTTGTTACAGGGTCGAAAGTAATCAGTCGAAGTGAGCTTGTGCGGTGTGGCGGTACCTTGCGCTTTGGAAAGGTTTCCGTTTCGGCATTTTATAAGTAAACTCGAACTTCTTGCATGGAGCTCCGCCGGCGTCGATATGTTCTATCTGGAAACAATGTTAGAGGCCTTGTCTACTACGTCCTTGTCTCACCTCATGTGGATCCTGGAGCCTTTCACCTCACTTCTTCCTCCTGAAGGTGTTCTCACTGGACGTAGGCACAAACGGGAAGTCATTTAGTAAACCTGAAGTACCAAAATATCCTCCTGCATCACTAAAACCCCAATTCCAGCCATATTATTGTAATATTATTAGCAGTAATTAAGATGGTAACGATTGGATTAGCAAGTATTAATGGAAGAAGGGCTAGTGCAGTGTTGTTAGAAATTAGTAGTGGTATTTAGTACTATTAGTAGTAGATAATGTTAATAGTAATGATGGTAATTAATAATGGTAATAGTTGCAGTAGGAGTTACTAGTAGTGCTTGAATTTTTAGGGACGGAGGAAGACATTTCGGTACTTCAGCCTTGCTCATAAATTGACCTATGCCAAAGAAGGGATAAGGTGAGAGAGACATCGGGTGGCCAGTATGCATAAACATGAGGCACCGATTATACAAGTTCCTTAACATGATCCCCTAAACACCACTACAACGCCGGCGCCCCCCTTTTGCATGGAGTTCGAGTCCTAATAAAGGGCGCTTCCATACCAAATGCCGGTGCAGAAACCTTTTCAAAGCGCAAGTCACCGTGACATCGCACCAGCCCGCCTCGCCCTGGCACTTTCGAAACTGTAATAGAGTCAACGCAATGAAAGGATATGAATTGGGAGAGTGAACATTTTTCAGGAAAGATTCGCCCCAGGAACCGCCTAAGCGATCATAAGAAACCACATAAAAAACAAGGTTAGGATAACCAAATCCAAGGAAATTGAATTCGCGACTTCTGAATTGGAAGCATTACCGCCTAAGTCACTTCGCTCTGTAGTTAGTTAATAGTAATAGTAGTAGTAGTAGTAGTAGTAGTAGTAGTAGTAGTAGTAGTAGTAGTAGTAGTAGTAGTAGTAGTAGTAGTGGTGGTGGTGGTGGTAACAGTAGTGGTGGTAGTAATAATAGTTTTAGTAGTAATAATAGTAGTGGTGGGGGTGGTAGTAATAGTTGTAATAGCAGTAATTATAGCAGCAGTAGTAATCGTAACAGTAGTGATAGTAGTAATAGTAGTAGTAATAGTAGTTGTAGTAGTGGTGGTGGTAGTAGTGGCAGTAGTACTAGTAGCAGTAACAGTAATGGTGGGGTGGTAGTAGTAGTAGTTGTAGTAGTAGCAGTAGTAGTAACAGTAGTGGTGATGGTAGTAGTAATAGATGTAGTAGTAGTAGTAGTAGTAGTAGTAGTAGTAGTAGTAATAGTAACAGTGATCGTGGTAATAGTAGTAATAGTTGTAGTAGTTGTAATAATAGTAGTGGTGGGGTGGTAGTAATAGCTGTAGTAGTAATAGTAGTAGTATTAGCAATAGTAGTAGTAGTAGTAGTAACAGTAATGGTGGTGGTGGTAGTAGTAGTTGTAGCAGTAGTAGTGGTGGTAGCGTAGTAGTAGTAACAATAATGGTGATAGTAGTAATAGTAGTAGTAGTGGTAGTAGTAGTAATAGTAGTTACAGCAGTAATGATGAAGCTAGCAGTAGTAATAGTAGTAGTTGTAGCAGCAGTAGTAGTGGTGGTGGTAACGGCAGTAGTAGTAGTAGTAGTAGTAGTAGTAGTAGTAGCAGTAGTAGTAGTAGTAGTAGTAGTAACAGTAATGGTGGTGATAGCAGTAGTAATGGTAGTAGTAACAGCAGTAGTATGGTGGTAGTAGTAGTAACAATAATGGTGGTGGTAGTTTTCTTTTGAGTAGTGTTTAACGCCCGTTTTTACTACTGAGGCACCACAGGCGGTATTGGTGGTAGTAATAATAGTAGTAGTAATAGTAATAGTAGTAGTTGTAATAGTAATGGTGGTAGTAGTATTAGTAACAGTAGTGGTGGTAGTAGTAATAGTAGCAGTAGTAGCTGTAGCTGTAGTGGTAGTAGTAACAGTAGTGGGGGTGGTATTAGTAGTAGTTGTAGTAGTAATAGTAATAGTAGTCGCAGTAGAAGTACCAATAGTGGTGGAAGTAGTAGTAATAGTAGGAGTAGTATAGTAGTAGTAGTAGTAGTAGTAGTAGTAGTAGTAGTAGTAGAAATAGTAGTGGTGGTAGTAGTAATAGTAGTAGTAATAGTAGTAATATTAGTTGTAGGGATGGTATTATTATTATTATTATTATTATTATTAGTAGTAGTAGTAGTAGTAGTAGTAGTAGTAGAAGTAGTAATAATATTACTAATGGTAGTAATAGTAGAAGTTGATTTTAATGTCGCTTAATATCCATTTTACTACTGATGCATCACATGCATGAAGTTAAATGATAAATGGGGTATCTGGGGAGGAAGTGTACCAAGCCTAAGCTAAAGGTACTCCTCCGCATTGGTCATTGGCTGGGACTATGGAAAAACTGGAAAAAATATCGTTTAGAGAAGATGGACTTGCGGGATTTGAACCGCAGACCCTCTGTGTACTAGTCCGTACCTTTGCGACTTCGATCATATTTGTCTGTGGTTGTAACGTCCGTTTTCCCACTACCATTCATTAGGACTCCTATACAGATTAGGACATCAAATGTCATAGATACTTGAAAAAGTTCTAAAAGTCAAAAGTTTTACATCAGCATCCTTACTAATACCCACTTGCTCTTATGTAGTCCTTGTTACAGGTTTTTTGTATCACTTAACCACATTAGATAGACATAGCTGGGCACCATGGTAATAAGACCTGTGCTTAGAAGACAGTAGTCAATATATAGACTATCAACTATGTTAAAAGTTATCTATGTCATAGGCAGGATTCTAATCAGGACCCTCGGGCTCTAAACTAATTGCCTTTATGAGTATGGTCACTTGGGCACATTTTTGTGGCGAACATTATTTAATTATGAAGAACAGTAATTATCCAAAAATTAGGATTAATACATGAACAAAAATGTGTTACTTGTAGCTGGATCAACGAAAATAAAATAACAAACATGAACTTCCATAAAGACAGGCTTAGTAACATACAGTGAAGATATTTGGGTGAATTATTACAACAGCAAAGTCAAGCTATTGTTCAGAGAAGGTGATGAGCATAATGTAGGCTCATTCAGCCGTAGAATAATGCAACAAATTCTAGTTTACAGAGGTAAAGCATCTGGAGGAAGATACAAGCACCTTTGGCAGAGAACGCCTTGCGGAAACGAGGAGAATATCAGGATGCCCCGTGCAGATGCGGCAACTTGTTCAGCACAGGAGAACCGCAGAACGTCTGCTCTTACCGCCGCAGGCGTTACAGACGTTGCAAAATGCAGCACATAATTGCTTCGGTTATAGCTTGAGAACCTAACGTAACGTGTTAGCTTTTGTTATATTACTCTCCAAGTCATTGTAAACAAGAATTTTTTAAATGTAAGTATAGAAGTGAATATAACCTAACACTTGCCGCTCTAATAAAGTAAAAAAAAAATTCTTACATTATTTTCTTAGTATACTAAATACTTTTTTCAATCTTATCTCCTGAGTAATTTGCTTTCGTTAACACTGTTCATAATAATATATTATGTAGCTATTTAAAACATCCAGTTATAGGTTAATTATATTTTAGATATTTCTTTGCTCATATTCAACTGGTGTTTCTATTGTTTGCTTTTTTTTTTATTAACACACGTGTTTACTACTAGGGCACCACACCACAAATGGATGGGATGAAACGATTAATTTGGAAAGAATTATTTTTTTAAGAAAGGAATTATTTCAGGCCTAAGTTTATGGTATCTCCCGTCCTGATGGAAATCGAACCCCAGATCTCCCGCTCACGAGTCCGCTACTTAACGACCTCGGCTATCTGTGGTGGTTAAAGTGTTTCTGAGTTGGTATTTATTAGTAGCAACTCTTGAGTTCCCGTTAATAACGATTATGTGGCGAACTCGTTTCTTTTCATGTATTTTTATACTATCTTGAATGCTATTAATGTATTGATCAGACGCAGTATAGTCGTTAAAAGAGCTTAAAAAGGTAAACAAAATTGTTATGTTTTAAGATATCTTGCCATATCAATTTGTACAATAAGATTCAAAGTGCAACCCTTTCTGCAGTGGCCATCCCTAACCACTCTTAGCTGCAAACTGCAAAACGCATTTAAAAACGTTTCAATTTGAATTTATTTATCTATTTAAAGATATGTCCATTCAGATATTGAAAGGAAATTTAAAAAAAAAAACTACTGTTCATTAAATTTTAGATTTCACCACTTCACCCACAACAGCCACCAACTTTGAAATTTCAAATGACACCCTTACCTTTCGATGCTGAAAACTTAAAGGGAATGCTATAGGTATGACATCTTTTGATATTTACTATTGCTTGACAACCTCGCTGTTGTCTATCTATGAATTTCAACAGAATAATCCTATAAACGTACTGAGCATTTACATAATAATTGTGATATAGAATAAACTGTTTCAAAATACTGTACCCTATAACAAAGAAAGTCAGTAATTCCAAAAATGACTGTGTTACTTTAATATTTAATAATTGTAATTTTTCCTGAAATATATAGTTTTATCCTAAAACTAACTGACTTATTTTTCCTGTCTAAATTAAAACAATAATAACAGTTAATATTGCTATGCAACGATAAAAGAAAACTACAGATGCATAACAATTACGTTTTCTTTAAAATTTAAGCATCAAAATTTAGGGCTGTCATTTGAAACAAGTGAGGTTAAGGGGGGATATCTAAAGTTTAATCAATGCTTGTATTAAAATGACTATTACTTGACAGTTATTTGAACTTTAACGGAATAAAAAAGTCAGTTGTAAATTATAAAACCAATTTATTTTCAGTAAAATGAAAGTATTAATGTTACAATGCAACAGGCTCCAACTGCGGTGGGTTCCGGAGCATCACGGCATTTATGGGAATGAAATGGCTGATCAGCTAGCAAAAATGGGAACTTATACACGCTTTTTTGGCCCCGAGGCAGTGGCGGAATCACTACTTATTCTGCTAACACCGCAGTCAAAACATGGATTTGGGATAAGCATCAACTAAGGTGGAAAATTTATTCCGGACAGATTCAAATTAGGAAATTCATCCTAAGCCCTAGCAAGAATCTCTCCTCGTCCCTTCTCTAATTGAATAGAAGAGGAATGAGGAAATTAATTGTTGTAATTACTGAACATGGTCCATTCGGAAAACATCTAAGAAAAGTGGGTGTCAATCTGCAAGTGGACGAACCCACTTGCAGATTGTGCAAACAGGACGAGGAATCTGCCTCGCATGTCCTGTTGGAGCGTCCAATCTTGGAAAGAAAGAGATTTGTTTTCTCTATAACAAGTGAATATCTGGGAAAATATGTTAACATTGGAACCAAAATGCTGCAACTTGTACATGTAACGGATTTTGGTAAACAATGAAGGCACCCCTGGCAATGGGTTAGCACAATTAGCCTTAAGGCTGACATCCATCCATCCGTCCATCAGTCTACCTGCCTGCCTGCCTGCCTACCTACCTACCTACCTACCTATCTATCTATAATATTGCAATTATACAGCCGTTTTCGGAATGTCTGACTAATCTGCTTATATTCTTTCTTTTCTTTTAGGGCATACAACATTTTTAAACAGTTTATTATTAAAACACTACTAACTTTAAATTTCATTAGTTTTTATATTACCTTATTAAATTTCAAACAGCAACAGTCCAAGTTTCCAAGCTATGATAAATAACAAAAGTGGTATCATTCGCATTCTCTTTGAAATCTAAACATCAAACATAGGGGTGTAATTTGAAATTTCAAAGTGGGGCGGTAAGGTATGAGAGGGTGTAACTTAAAATTTATTTCACATTGGTTTTAAACTCATATTTAATTTGTTATTTAAATTTAATTTACATTAAATAATAGTTATTCTTATTGAAAATTTTGAATTGGAATGCTTCTATTTAATGCAGTACCTTCGAAAACTATATGTAAAACCGCAGATTGGTACATTAAAATCCTCTTCTGAATAATGTAAAATATTTGCAATTTTCCTCTTATTTTATAGTGTTATTAGTATTTGAGGGACAATGATATTCAAATGAATATATATTTATCCACTGCTATGACCCAAATACTAAGTGACAAGCTACCTTCTGTCTATTCCAGATGTGTTAAGAGCGGAATAATTAATGACTATAATAAAAATTAATATTAGTCACATAATAAGTCACTCTTTGCCAAAATCTGGCATTCAACGCGGAGCGCAGTTCAATACAGAGTTTACTGACGTTAAAAAGAACTCAGCCTTAGAAATCTGTAATGTAACTTGTCCAATTTCAAAATATATGGTTGTGCATAAAGCACATCGATGGTTGGCTGGCTGACAGCCAATAAAACGACAGCGTTCAAGTAAAGGCCATGCAGTACCATTGATTACTCTCTCAACAAATCTGGAATAGAGAGTAAGTGAGATTCTCCAGAAAAAATCTGTGAAAAGAAGAATTTCAATTACATTTTGGAGTTCATGTACTTCAGAATTCATTTAACTATCATTAATTCATTCCATTCAACTCCTATGGCGGAATAAAGTTAAACCTTTTAAAAAAAGACCCAGTTTCGATTTCTATTTCAATGATTGAAACTAAGCTGTTTAAGTTAATGCTACAAGTACATATGTAGCATACAGTTTAAGGTAACTGATTAAATATATATGTATATATATTTAATCAGGGACCTTAAATTCTCACACCACTGGTCTTATATTTGCGCATTCAGTAACGATAATAGTATAATATCAAAATGGATGATATCATAAAATTGAGAGACAATTTAAAAAGCTTATGTTAATAATTGAAATAATATTTTAAGTATTCCAGGGCAATAAAACCCCAAAATATTTGTATGAAGTAGCGAAAAATATGTTGCCTCTTTAATTCATTTGGTTTCAAATTTACTAAAGTAGGGAGTGAAATTCTAAGTAAAATTCTAGCACTTTTGTGGTTAATTTTTCTACATAAAACCCCTCTCCAGTCGTAGATCCCACGCAATGGGATATTAAATTACTGTATATATTTAGAACCCCTGATATATTACAGAACTGAGAGAATCCTAAATTGGTCTTTAAGTACACCAAATACAAATATTTCGAATACTATATCAAAAATGTTTAAGCTTTCTTAAAAATAAAAATAAGAATAAAATGTAAAAACACGAACACAAATTTAATGATAACGATTAGATATAGGAATTCTACTAATAGTTGAGGGAAATTTTTAAAATTATGAATCCCCAATAAATTTGTAATTAAATAATCAAATGAATAATAAGATATCGCTGTAGACATTAGAGGCAATAATAATAATAATAATAATAATAATACTGTAAAAAGAGCATTAATCTTATCTAAAAAGATATTACTGCAGTTTTCCATTGGACTGGATTGGTTAAGTCAGAGGAGGCATTTTTTGGTAAACAACAACGCCCAAGGTCTGTCCGTTTGTGTCTACGTTCCCAATGGGGCATTTCTGGAAGGAAAAGATGAAATGAGGGAGACACCGGCGTACAGGATCTACGGGGGTAAGCGCAGAGTAAACGGGGTCCTTAACATCAGTTCCAGATAGAACATTCCGCCGATGGCGAAGCCCCTCTACGAGGAACTCGAGTCCCTAAGAAAAGCTGCTTTTACAGAAATATTTCCAAGTTCAAGCCATCGCCATATGCATTCAGCACTGACCTGGTACTTTCAATTCTGCAACAGAACCAACGGAATGCAATGAGGTGCAATGGGACAGTGCAAAAGAAAGATTCCATCCCTGTATTCCCATAAGTGACCAGAAGAAACCACAAAAATCCCTAAGGGATTTCAAAGCGCTAACACTTGAACTAATGATACATTATTTTGCTTCTATACAAAAAATTGAGAGAAATACATTATTCATGCTTTTCTTCTATATAAAAAAACTAATTGAGTTTTTGTTTTATAGAACTTGAGATAATATTGTTGTATTAAAGAAAATTTAACCTCTGCTAAAAGAAAACAAATAAATAAAAACACCCAGTTCTCTGATGTGTCAAATTACAAGTTTCGAAAAGCCGAACAGCCGAGCCCTACAGATAAACGTCATGGACTATGAAAAGTTAAAATCTGCAACAAAAGAATTTTCCGTTTGTGTTTCTGTGTATTTTCCCTAACGCCTCTAACATAGTAAATTGCCTGCCCCTGTAATATTTTAGCTGCAAGCGTGCATAAACAATAGGAGTGGAACTCCAGGTTAAGCCCGTCTTCTGCGTCACTCGCCACGGAAGAACCTGTGTATATCCACGATATTTCTCCCCATTGAATTTAATTAAAAGCGGTTCACTGGTTCTACAGCTAATCCAACGTCAGGACGGTGCCAAAAAGTGAAGGGTTCATCGCGAACGAATGAAGTTACAAAACATGTCACTACAAGGACTCAAGTTGATTAAGCTTTTTCCCTACCCAGCCCACCCTATTCGTATTTCCTGCCAGGTACGGCGCCGCATGTAAATGCGTGAATGTTTGACAGGTGATGTATATTACCTGTGAAATTGAATCATCCGCGGAAAAAACTGACGGCATAGCTTATTGACCTATCGCTCTTGCCACAGTAAACGCGATCGCGAAAAAAAGGGGAAAAAAGCAACAAAAAAGTTGAATGTTTAGCAGCGAAAACGCGTCACTCTCTAACACAAGCACACAGACAGAAACCGCCGTATTTAATTAATATCATTAATTATTGAATCATTGGCAATTGTTCATGCTCCGGGAGAGCTCACAAAACGCCGTAACCGCGGGCAAACGCTATTTGTTATTATTATTTTTATGGTTTTATTCCAATGCAATGGGCATTATTCGTGTACCCCGCTTCAATATGTGTTGTCGCGCTCACGGTTTTATTTGGCCCAAAGGGCGCATTGCACTTGAATTTTTACTGCCCCTAATGTCGTAGAATCGCGTTTCGGAAGTGCCCATAAAGGTGACTCTTTTTGTGGAGGGTGGGGAACAGTGAGGAAGCGTGGTATTGTCTTTAGCCCATGGGACTTCTTCCTATACTTCAGTTTTTGGGGTTTTCTTTGCACGATGTGAAGAAAAAGGCAAGCGATATAAACCTGTAGATAAGCGTTGTAAGTTAAAATAAAAGTTGGGAAGCAAGAACGGAAACTCTGCGTGAAATCAACATAACATCTATCAAAGTATATGAGATTTAGAAACTTTAATTTAGAATATATCCTAATTTAATGCATGTCATAATATCCTTATGCATGAATAATAATATACCTAACAACATTAGGCACAGCGAATTAATTTTAAAAATGCAGGTAGATCCGGGTCTTACACAGAAATATTCCTTATCGTTATTTCTATGGTATTTCGATAGAAATAATAAAAAATAACGACAGAATCTAAAGGACATCTAGAACCACCGCCGTATTCTAGTGGTAGCGTTTGTGGTTTCCATGCGGAGGACCCAGATTCGACTCCCGCTGGGCTAGTTTCCTGAATAAGATTTTTCAGGGGTTTTCCTTCAGTTCTTTATGTAAATGCCTTGGAAAATTAGGCTCGAAAGCCCCTGAAGCATTCGATCAAATTATCATCTTTCAACTTTCATCTGGTACAATACGAGGTGGTATCTACAATATTCGGGACTGGTGTTGCCATCTCGACAGAGGTTGCAGCAGTTTTATACCGCTAGGTGGCAACACTACCACATCTGATGAGATGATGGTGTTTAAAGATTTATGTAGCTGGATAGATGTGTTGAGATTCTATAGTACTTTTCATGATGCTCTGTGTGTAGTGTGTGGCGATTTTACAATGGATCTAAGATTAGTACAGAGAGTGTGCATCAAATTCTGTGCAAATCTCGGGGAAAATGCTATGGAGACCCTCTCAATGATTCAACAAGTATTTGGGGGACAAAGCATGAGCCGTACACGTGTGTTTGAGTGGCATGTTCGGTTCAAGGCCGGCCGCACAGCTATTGAAGACGATGTTCACACCGGTAGGCCAGTCAGCTGTACAACGCCTGACATTGTTGCTAAAGTTCAACACCTCGTTCGTGAGAATCGTCGTGGAACCATTGAAGATCTTGCTAATGAAGTGGCAATTGGTTATGGGACATGCCAACGAATTTTAACTGATGAATTGGGCATGCATCGTGTCGCCACAAAATTTGTGCCAAGGATCCTGACTGCTGATCAGAAGGCGCAGCGTGTTGAAGGTTGCACAGAGCTTCGTCAAGTCATATCCGGTTACCAAACCTTCTTGTCCAGGATCATCACCAGCGACGAGATATGTATGTACGCTTACGACCCTGAGGCAAAATAACAATCCTCCCATTGGAAGAGTCCGAACTCACCAAGGCCAAAAAAGCGAGACAAGTGAATGGCAAAGTCAAGAGCATGCTCCTCGTTTTCTATGATGCCAAGGGGATTGTGCACAAAGAATTCGTCCCACCAAATCAAACACTGAATTCCACGTACTACTGTGACGTTTTGCGACGGCTCCGTGAAAATGTGCGGAGACGACGGCCCCAACTTTGGCGACAAGGGAACTGGCTGTTGAATCACGATAACGGGTCCTGTCACAATTCCTTGTTCACCAGGAACTTTTTGACGAAAAACTACGTGACGGTAGTTCCCTACCCACCGTACTCGTCTGATTTGGGACCCTGCGACTTTACTCTATTCCCCAAAATGAAAATCAAATTGAAAGGACGTCGGTACGACACAATTGAGAGGATGCAAGGAGAAACGCTGTCTGTGCTAAACATCCTCAAAGAACATGTCTTCCAAGATGCATTTCAAAATAGCAAAATCGTTAGGACTGGTATATACTTTTGGAAGGGAACTATTTCGAGGGTGACGGCGGTCATTAGTATCAAAATAAGTTTTTCACCAGATGGCGGCACCAGCCCCGAATATTCTGGATACCACCTCGCAGTTCTTCAAGTGGAAGTTTGAAAAAAAGAGGATTTATGTAATTAAAAAGAGACACGTATAATAACATTATTCGCTCATGGCCGATTGCTGTTGACGGATCAGGAATGATATAAAATACCTTTTGTCGTTCTAAATAATATAGTAAAGGTCTAAGATACAAAAATACCAAGAGATAAATTAAGTAAATGGCATACATGAAAATTTTCAAAAAGTAATATGGATATTAGCGATAAAACATCGGTTCATCCATTAATTAATAACCGACGCTGTGGTGAAACTGCATCGGCAGGTAAGCTATCGCTCAAGACCAACCTGCTACGCTAGAATCGGGACGAGCGAGATAAACAAGAGTGCATTAACAAGCTATATATTCATTCTTGTCAGCAAGGAAATGCTGGAACTACCCTGCTGTCATTTTTCACACATTTATTGCAATATTTAAGAAATTATCTATATCGCTCTTGATTTCCTTTCCTTTGCTTTTGTTGATCTAAAGTGCGTGAATCCTATTAATTTAAGAACTGGGTTATAACTTGGAACTCGATAACCTGAAAATTTCTCTTCAAATACTCTCGTGCCATCTCAATGGACTCATTACGGACATACGAATCATAAATAACGACTCATAGGAAAGTGCAGATTAATTATTTACCTATTATTTGCCATTTAGTATTCCTAGCAGGCTTTACTCTAAAATTAGACACGTGTTGTTTGTTTCCATTACTGTTCAAACGACACAGATTTAATGCTGTAAGACTCAAGGTCAATATAGCAGTACGATAAACCTTGCACTCTCCGATTCCTCTAGCTTAATGCTGAATATAAATGGAACAATTCCTTCGAAAACAAGATTCCAGTATAAGTCTGTGACATCACAGGGAGGGCGTTCTAGTTTATAGCTACATGCCAGAAACCTCTGTTGTTTACATTCGAACTCTAGCCACAGTTCAGAGTAAGCTACATTGTATATTTGATGCTAAGACAACTTCTCGTCTATGTTATAAAATGTTCCATCACTAATAATGAAGTCCCCCACGCTGCGTCGGTCATCAAATAATTGGATAACCCGATAGGAAGAGCTCATCATTTACACACGGTTCCCAGAATCTCCGTACAATTTTGGGAATAAGCAGCTTATATTACGTTGCACATATGCGAAAAGCAGCAGGTGATTTTACTATCCTCATTACCTGAGTACTGCGAATATGTTATAGATAATACCTGTATACATTCGCAGGCTTTTCGAATCTCAACATGCTTTTCTGGGATTTATGGCCGTGGTCTAATGGTAAATGAGCAGTGAGTTTTGTCCGAAATACCTTCAGAGAAACCAATAAAAAATGTAAACTATACGCTAAGCGACTGATTGTAGACATTTATTCATTTATTTGTTCCTTTGAAAGCGTCCACCAAAGTATCGGGCAAAATGTCAGGTCACAACAAATATAACTTGACCATTAGACCACAGTCAAAATGTTCGTAAAAGAATTTTTAACATTCAATTTCTATCCATTTTCCTTTGATATTGGGTCTATTTGTTTCACTAACTTTCATTGCATAAATAATTTACCCATTTACCATAATTTAGCAGGTCTGAAGAATCAATAATGGTTAAAAGAAATTATATTTAATGCAGATGCGTAAGTAGAGAATGAAAACAACATGCATTAAAACTAACTATGCATGGATTGAATATAAGTTATGTAGCTTATTCGGCAATGAAAATAAAACAGAGAAAATTAAAGGAGAGAAAGGTAATATTTTATCCATCCCTAAAACCCCTGCAAGATGCAACCAACATGGCATGCATGTTTGAAAGTAGATAAGGATATAGTTTGGAAAAAGGTACGCTAATTCGGGGACACGGTGTCTATCTAGGATATGAGATAAATGCATATTAAAAAAACACTGAAAAGCACAACACATTAAATAATGTAATTAAGAGATATTTGGAGAAAATGAGATAGAAATAAAAAAGGACATCCCTTAATTACCAGCCTTGAATTATGAAAGGAAACGTGAACATAAAGAAGCCGCGATAAGTGACAACTAGAAACAATACATGCATTTTTGAGATGCTTGTTGGAAATACCACGCAGAACGATTTACAATCCAAGAATTAAAAATAGTGAATAAAAACAGTGGAAAAAGCATTTATGAATGACACTCCGTATATTTCAAGAAAACAAGAGGTTTGGGACGACCTCGAACACGATAAAACAACAAAAACAACTAAATATTAATATACATTAGCCTCGAAACAAGTAATAGGCCTGGACCTTGCACTGGAAGAATAAGATATATTGTTCTGTCGTCTCAAAAATCATTAGAAACAAATATATATTTCGCTTAAAATTTTGATCTTAGGCAGTTACAGAAGCGCGAACCTACGTTTACGTATATATATATATATATTTTTTATCTACACTTCGAGGCATGGAGGTGAACGAGGTTGATGAAAACAAACGCCGTGATTCGACATTAACTTCGTTTGTCAACAAAAACGAAGTTTTTATGCAAGCAGCTCTTATATTGCTTATATTACATTTCTTGAATGTATTTGCGGCAGACTGCCTAATCATAATAGGTTTTATGTGTATTCCTAACGATGTTATGGATGCTTTGGAAGAATGAAACTATCGAAGACCGGCACCGTCACGGTTGGCCGAGGTCGTTAAGGCTCGGACTCGTGAGCGGGAGTTCTGGGGTTCGAATCCCGCAAGGACTGAGGTTTTTTCCAGGTTTTCCTCAGTCCTCATAACTGCCAAATGTTGGGGAGGTACCCTAAACGTAGGCCTGGAACGTTTCCTTCCTTAAAAATAAAAAATCCTTTCCCAAACAACTATTTCATCTGATGTATCATCAATGTTCACTGCCTTTGGTGCCTTAGTAGTAAAAACGGGGTTATTTTTTTTTTTTTGTGTGTGTGTTTAACGCCCGTTTTTACTACTGAGGCACCACAGGCGGTGGACACTGATGATACATGAAATGAAATGGTATATTGGGAAAGGATTTTTTTTTTAAGGAAGGAAGCGTTCCAGGCCTAAATTTAGGTACCTCCCCGGCATTTGCCAGTTATGAAGACTGAGGAAAATCTGGAAAAAACCCCAGTCAGGGAGGACGGTCCTGGCGGGATTCGAACCCCAGACCTCCCGCTCACGAGTCCATGCCTTAACGACCTCGGCCACCCGTTGCGGTCAAAACGGGGTTAAACACCATTAAAAAAATCGAAGACCGGTGGCCCAAAGTTACAGAAATATCAGCAAGATTGGGCCTTTATAAAACAACAGTGTTTGGAAATAGTCATGAAAATTTAAACACGAATAAGGTTAGTGGAAGATGGGTGCCTTAGAAAAGAATGTTCTTAACTCTATAGAACATCGTCTACTGCTGATTTCGGATTAGTTTTGTATTACCCTGGTTAAACAGTTATACGCACACATATCCATACGTTTAGTCATGATTTGACGCTGCGTGCTCGTGTAAGCTTACTGTGTGTTTTAAGTATTGAATTTAGCACATGTACATTGCGTTACAAGAGTTAACATATTTATTCATGATGAAATGATATATTAAGTAGTATGTTGAAACAGAGTCGCTGTGATCCGCATGAAAACAATACCCTGAATATTCTGAATACACAATTAAAACACCTTATGACCCATAAACATTGCTACGTTACTATGGTCAGTAAAGAGATATAAAAAAAGTAATTCTCAAGTTTTAAAGTTATAACTATAAGAATATAGCTAAAATACTTACAGAAATGTCGAAGGGAATTTTGTGTGATATATATAAATAGATATTTAATGAGCTAAGGTTGAAATTTTACTTGTATTTTACCGAACAGAATGGCTCATGAGCAGCGTTTGTGACTCGTATTTTGCAAGTCCTGAGTTCAAATCCCTTGGGGCTAGTAATACTGATCGTAGGATTTTTACGTGGCCACTAGTAACTTAAGAGGCATGGATATTTCGTTTCCATTAATTTTTTGCTCTCTCGTTTAATTCCATAGTTCTGGTTGCAGAATAGACAGTGCCAGGCGATACGAGTTGGCGATGTGCAGCGCCCGGTGGAGGAATTTGTTGATTGGAAAGGTTTCTGCACTGAAAGTGGTTTAGCGTAGTCGACGTGTTCAATCTAGAAGCGTTAAGAACCCTTATGCACTTGTATAGGTGCCACTCCAGTTTTGACCGGCCTTTGTATTCCTCATCAGATTTATTCCTATCGTATTATACTTCGAAATTCAGGCATTGCATGCATTTTTTAGATTATAACTCATAAACTCGGTCTTTTCGACCGGCATTTCTCGTCTACATGTACAAGATTCACACAGAAAATATGTTTAGGTATTTTATTTGCATCCCATAAATAGTGCTCATATAATGTCACACAGCCCAGTAAATACGGTAACAGAATGAAAATATATACTATGGTTCTTTAGAATGCTTGATGGCATTATATCTAAATTTGATCGTATTTTAGATACGTTTTGGTTTCATTAAAATTGACATAAAACCATTAATCAATATTCCATGGCATAATATTATTAATTTAATTCAAAGTATCTCTTATTTCATGATGTTTTTAGTGCGGTATATCAAAGCACCAAAATCACAATAGGCGCTTGTCCTTTAAGCAGACAGTTAATTATGAAACATTCCTTTTAAAAACCTGACTACTTACAAACGTAAGTATGCATTCTTTCAGCGAGATTGATTACTGCTCTTTTCAGCCGTGACTTCAAATACAATTTGAAAACTGAATTATCACATCCTGCAATGATAAAATGTATAACAGTAATCCCTTTGGGCTGGAATTTTATTTTTAAAATAGTATTTAACGCCAGTTTTTACTGCTGAGGCATTATAGGTGGTGGAGCCTGATGATACATGAGATAAAATGCGTTTGGCATTATTTTTTAAGGAAGTAAGCTTCCAGGACTAAGTTTAGGATTCCTCAAAAAATCTCAGTCAGGGAGACGTTCTGACATGAGTTCGTGCCTTAGCGACCTCAGCCACTCATCTGATGCACTGGAGATTGATAGTCCTAGATACTCCATCAATTGTGAGAAATGGTTTAGAATATATGTAACATTATATTTCAGCTTGTTGTAAGTGAAGGGTTCTGTTTGTAAAAAGGTCACGAAAAGCAGGAATTCTCGCTCGTACAGCAGAGGGACCGTTTTGGCAGACAATAGAGTAAATACTTTCTTTTGTTCATTGGAAGAGGGTTGCTTTCCCTCGGGCAGGTATGTTGGCAAAAAAGAACGCTGTTGGCAATACTTATGCTACCGTTAAAGGACATTGAACTCTAACGTACGGTAGAAACTGAAATTGAACGGTGGACGAATTGCCAAGTTATTACGTTCAGATATTCTGACTAGCCAATAATATGAGAGTTGCATGAGGATAGCCTATAAGGATGTCTACATCCACAGTGGCGAGAAAATGGAGCGTCCACGTATCACGTGATCAAGAGTATTATATCGAGTATTTAAGAACATGAAATCGCCCTTTTTGAGGTATTCAGCATTCGAAAATCAGAATTTATCCCATCGCCACGGCTGGCCGAGATCGTTAAGGCGCGGACTCGTGAGCGGGAGGTCTGGGGTTCGAATCCCGCCAGGACCGTTCTCCCTGACTGAAGTTTTGTCCAGGTTTTCTTTCGTCCTCATAACTGGCAAATGCCGGGGAGGTGCCCTAAACTTAGGCCTAGAACGTTTCCTTGCTTAATAAAAAAATCCTTTCATTTCATGTATCACCATTGTTCACCGCCTGTTTGATTGATTTATTTATGGACGCTCTTTAACATCTCAGGTCATCAGCGTCCCATTCAACTCATGGCGTGAAATGGCCGACAAATTTTTCTCAGAGGCCTCTCTTTCAGGCTTGAGGTTCTTTATCGTGCCGCAAATGTACGACAAGGGACCCACGGCTTTACTTCCTTTCCGAAGGAAGCCATACTTAGGATTTTTACGCCCGAAAAAATCCATGGATCCTGGCCGGGTTCGAACCCGCGATCTTGGGTAACCACTACACCACCAGGACCGATTCACCGCCTGTGGTGCCACAGTAGAAAAACGGCGTTAAACACCATTCAAAAAATATAATTTAGCCTGGGGAACTCACACTGGAATATCATTTCTGCTCCGCACTTCTTCTCAGCAGTCAGAAAGCTACTGTTTGTCAGGTATGATAGCTCCGCGTGTCTGCCAAACGTCTCATTACTGCGATCCAAAGAGAAACGCCCTGGTACGTTTATTCTTGTTGAATAAACGACGTCAACTGACGGATAACATGGTGTTCTTTCTCGTCAACACATTACCTTTAATTTTTAATTCCCCGCACTTAACCCGGCACTATGAGGTCCCAAAAATTAGCAACATCCTTGTAGAAGAGTTATGAGTGGAGAGCTGTATATGTATACAATCAAACTTCCATCACCATTTTTTCCACAATTTATAACTCCTTCAAGGTGGGCTGTACTCTAGGGAGATAGTGTCTTTCAAATGATAAATGTCACCTCGTCAGCAATAAGTTTTATCACGGTTCCAAGATACCTACATTATAAATATTATACTTGGCTAGCACAATCCCGACACTTATATAAATATTGCTCTATTAGGGTAAATATGGAGGTTATCCAACCATTCGCGGTAGCCTGGATGTGAACTGGCAGCCTATAACAGCAGACTTTACGAGTATAGTAACAGTCACTTTTCTGTACGCTACTCAGTTGGCATTTGTGTTGACCTCTCTTTACTTCTCTTATTTGGTAAAACAGCACAGTGAAACCGCTGATGAAAGTTCCTAAAGAGGAATTTGCAAAGAGACTGAAATTAATTTATGAGACCTCAAGAGAGGTACTTTAGAGGGAGCTAAGTTGCTACTACGCTTGCTGCGGTATTTGTAATAATTTATTTTTACATATTTGGGCGTGGATTAGCAGTTTATAAGGAGGTGATCTAAGTTAATAAATGGATTGGTATCTCAGGGGTGGTTAGTTGAACCTCCATTCAGTATCACCGTATTGCAATGTTTTGTCTTCGGCTGTAAGTTCAATTTATTAGCTGAACGTTTTTGTGATACACAATCACAGGGAAAGGAGATGATAAAAAGCAATAATAAAATAACGCTCGTTGTTTCAGTTTTCATCATTTATTAACACAATGTCATAAATATAGTTCCTATCAGTCACGATAGAATCTTAAGCGTTTCCGCTTCTCGAACTGATTAATTGAGAGTTCATTCACACTATCTTCACTTCAACTCTGACCTGAACAACCTGACTGACTGACTGACTTATATAACTTAAGTAAATTATCTAGTTGGTAAATTCCCGTACCAGGTAACTTGTGAATCTTCCTGTTCCCCTCTTTCGATTTTTTATACACTTCTTCCACTCACTTCAGCCCCAACTAACAACAAGCAAGTATTCTATATTCCATTACAACTGATTTTATTAATTCGACCGTCCGCCGGTCTTATGTGCTATAAACACCTTCAACATAAGTTTCTAAATATCACGTGATATGAACTTCCCACATATATCTCCTTATTGGTGAGCTTTTATGCTAATTTATACTGTTTACCTTTCATCGGCTAATTATTTAAGATTTGAACAGGGTCCTCCCACGGTCGATTCTTATATCTTAGTTCTTAGATATTGACCTGAATAACTAAACTACAGGGCTACTCAAAAAGAAGGAACAAATTTCAAACACTTCTTTCTTCCAAATTACAAAAGGTAGAAGCAAATTCCAACTGGACAGACAAAAGTATAAAATTTGAACCGTCCTAGTAGAAGTTCCAATCACGGCCGCATTGGTGCTGTTGCTTGTCATGCACGGCCGAATAAGCGCTGTTGTATGCCTTGTTGATTTTCTGTTGTAAAATGGCGACACAACAGGAAAAAGCATTTTGTGTGCTGCAAATAGCAAAACTAGAGCCGATTATTGTAGTTCAATGTGCTTTTCGCCATCAGTTTAATAAATAACCACCTGCGCATAAGCAGATTTACCAGTGGCATCGAAAATTCGTAGAAGATGGTTGCATCTGCAAACGAAAAGCACGGGACGTCCACGCACATCGAATAAAAATGTCGAGCGTATTCGTACAGTTTACGAAAGGAGCCCAAAAAATCCACAGCACAAGCAAGCAAGGAACTTAACCTTCTTCAACCAACGATATGGAGAGTTCTGAAACACCGTATGCACCTGAAGCCGTACAAATTGCAGTTATTGCAAGCATTGCATCCTGACAACCACAACAAAAGGCACGACTTTTGCATTAGCATACTAGATGACGTGGAAGAACACGATTTTTCTAAAAGATTATTTTTTTTTTCCTTTTCATCTTTCCGGTAAAGTTAATAGGCATGAAGTTAGAATTTTGGGCAAATGAAAAGCCTATGCCAGTTATTGAACATGAAAGAGATTCACCGAAGATTAACGTCTTCTGTGTCATATCTGTAAACAAAGTGTATGGACCTTTATTCTTCATGGAGAACACTGTGACAGGACTGACATGCTTCAAAACTGGTTATTTCTTCAACTTGAAATGATTCAGGTGACTCCATCTTCATGCAAGATGGTGCCCCGCCTCATTTATCTAAGTACGTCCGACGTTACCTGAATGACACCATTCCAGGACGTTGGATTGGAATAGGAGGAACAGAAGATCAACTTCATCGCCAGTGAACTCCCAGGTCTCCAGGCCTCACTCTGTGATTTTCATCTGTGGGGCTACGTAAAAGACCGTGTTTTATTACTCCCTATCGCTGACACTCTTGAAAGTCTGCGACATCGAATTGTTGAAGCTGTGAATTCGATAACTAGAGACTAGATGATTCGTGCTTGGCAAGAAATGAGCTACCGTTTTTATATTTGTCGTGTAAGACATATTGAATACATAAAAAAAGTGAAAATTGAACTTTTCTGTTTCCAGGAACTTTAGAATTGAGCCTCTACTTTTTGTAGTTTGGAAGAAATAAATGTTCGAAATCTGTTCCTTCTTTTTAATAGCCCTGTATAACAGAAAGCATAACCGGAAAATATTAGGAGTTTATGATATTACAATTTCCTTCAGTTATTAAATGAGGCTTTTCGACAAATCTAACAAAGAAACACTTGTTTCCTTGGGTTCGCAATTAGTTCTCCCATCCAGCCGTTTTCAATGTTCCATTTTGACCTGAATCTCACAAAAGGAAACCTTCTTAGTCTAAAAGGTTAAAATGCTGGCTATTTAAAGGCAGCTTTATCTTTCATTTGTATTTTGCCTTCTTTCTTATTCCTGTAAACAGCATGTGTAAACCGTATGTCTATGACCCTTTTGTGATTATATATATATATATATATATATATATATATATATATATATATATTATTCTAAGCGGGCCTGGGGTCGATGCTAAACAATAATTGTCTCGCGCTAGGTGTGCTACGCTTATTTTTTTTTTTAATGGAATGATAGTATATTTTCTAGATGATCATATACAATTAATAAAAGAGAATGTTCTAAAGGAGGCCACGATATGAATGAACGTGTGTTTTTAAGAAATATCGTGGTATGAAAATCAACCTGATATGTTCTTTATTTTATTTTTTATTTTATCGAATGATGTTTTATCCTGGTCCTGTCATACTTCCCCGAAACATCACCGCAGAACCAGTGCTCTCAGACTCTAAAAATGCGATATCCTTTAGGGTGCTAGAAATGGCGCTTTCATTTCCAGGGATATGCTGGGAGGCTGGAGAATCGGAAGTTCTAATTTCCTGCTGGCGCCGCTTGTGGCTGTGACAGTGACAACGGAGCTCTTAAGCTACATAGATATGTGTTACCCAGTTATCTTTCGGAAACTTCAATTAGTTTAACTACGTTGATATCTACAACTGGGAATGTTTCGCCCCGATAAAAACAAGGAATGCCAACAGCTGCCTGCGACAAGAAAAAGGTGTTTCCACATAAAGCAAATAGAGCAAATGGACATAAAGCATTATTTAAAAACTACCGTACTAACAACTGATACACATCTGCTGACATAAATTGACTGTTAAGAACAGGCTGCATTACTGTCTTAACACAAAGTGACTGAGGCAAACAATACAAACGGAAAGAGATATGGGCACATGAATGCTTTGAGATGAAAATTATTGCAATTTTTCTTCTTCGCTCCATAGTTCAGCATCAAACAGCTGCTCCGTTCATATTTTATTTGAACATTGAACATTTTTCTTACCTCACCCTTATGCACATAATACAAAAGTTAGCCTATCAAGAAGCAAGTTCTCTGTAGTGTCATTTAAATAACATAATGTCGGCTAATCTCTTATGAGAAGACGCATTCATTTTTAATTCATCTCTAAATAATAGTGCAAAAGCAAGAAATGTCCCAAAACAAATGGTTTATTGAAGTTTTTATTTTTCAATCTTATTCATAAAGGCTCTTCTAATTAGGTCATGCGATTAAAAGTCAAAAATTGTATAAACGAAAGAGGTTTAATTATTTAATTAAAACATTTTGAATCACACTCTATGTCATTACTAATGGAACAGAACGCTAAGGGATGGCGCATATAAGGGTGTACCAACTTTCAATGAGAGACCAATATAAATCAGGTTCAATTTCACGAATACGCGAGCGATTAAGTCATTAACTGTTTCCCGCTGTTGGTATAAACCCCTGATTTAACATAGCACTATAAAGAATAATACAGCAGCGTTGTCTCGAGGGCCAGTTAACATCACCACCCGCGAAATGATGAAGCCTTTCAAAAGGTGGACTGTTTCATGAGCAGTATGACACGTAGCTCCATATTGCTGGAACTAGACACCTTACAATCGAGGCCTGAGATCCATCCTTTAAAAAACACTCTCGTTTTATAACTCAATGTCTTTCTCCCATTGACAGTCAGAGTCTCTCCTTGTTCATCTTAAATAAAAAACGAACCAATGGTTCCGCCGTTAAAAATCCACTCTAAACCTTTTGAATACTAAGTGGTGTTCTTGAATTTTGAATTCTCGTTGTTCCAAAAATTTTGTCATTCATGGGTCAAAAATGGGTCTCGTCACTAAACAGAGAAAACTTCTAATGGTTCCATAGCCCAGCAAGAGAACACACGGGCAACCATGCTCATTTGGTTTCAGTTCTTGAGTTAAAAAAAAAATTGTAAGGGTATAACTTCAAGTTCTGGTGCAAAATCCCCCGGATTCTTATGCTCGCTGAAGAAAAAGTATTTCCTTGGTTCTGGCGTACACTCTCAGGAACAGCGAATAAGTTTTCACTGGAGATGAAGCTAAACGAATATCTGTATTAAAAAAAAAAGGAATTGTTAAAGTATTGAACTTTTTATTGTTATCTCGCAGGGGCGATTACGCACACCTATATTTCACGTGATGATTAGATGCTTGCAAACGGATGGTCCATTTTGACAATAATTTTTAACGATTTCTACACGTTGTGAAATTATATAGCATTTCCTGGTTAGTTGCCAGCAACAACTGTAAGCATAATAAAACTGTTCCTGGTAAGAAAGAATTTACTCTGTCTATAACAAGGAAGACCTGGGAACAGAGGACAACATTGGAAGCAAAATACTGCAGCTTGTTCAAGGAACAGATTTTGGGAAACAATGAAGGTGTCTCCTCCAAAGGGGTTCACAATAAGCCTTATAGACTGGCGTGCTGGAAGTTAATCTATCTATCTACGTAAAAAGTATGACTGCTTTACCTTCATAAACATGGCCACTGCTATATGTTAAAAGTGGGACACTTATTGCAAGCCATTATACACAGGTGTTCAGTAAAAGCGTGTAAAAATTAAACAGAAAATCAGGGATGCTCTACTGAACATTTTGATATAGACACCTAGGGTATGAAAAGAGAGCTTGAGGAGGTATGTGAGGGATATATGCTGCATTTTTTTATATATCGCCCACTAGCTTATCCTATTTATGTTGCTGTCAAAAATGCTGTAAATCATTTTATATCATTCGAAGAGTCAAGCAGTACAATGACTCAGCAACGGTACAGTTTTGCACAGCTGGCATACATTCGCCTTATGTAGCAGTGCTCTCGCAGCTGAAAGGCTGTACACGAATTATTTCTAAGCGGCAGAATCTCATATGCCGATGTCATATTTGCATTGAGGTTGATTGCTGTCATTTTGAGAACAGTTGTGAGGAAAATGAAATGGTACGTTATCTCAGATTTGTCAATGATAGATACAATAATAACTGTAAATAATGCAAAGACTAAATATAAATAAATGTGTGTAAAAATAGCTAAAAATAATCGGAAAACAGCAACAGTGATGGATATGTATACATACTTCAAGCAAAGAAAAAACTGCGTTAACATAACAAAACTGAATTCACACAAACAGACAATGATGAACACTAATCATCATCTCAGACTTTTACAGTTACAACAGTTGCTCAAAATGCCAACCATCGATGTCGATACATTTTTGAACTACTGATTGAGCAATGTTTGTCAAAGTGTCCTTAGCGATTGCAGCAAATGCTGTTTCAATTTCTTCCCGAAGTGTTGCCAGTGTAGCTGGTTTTCTACGGTATACAACATCCTTAGGAGTTCCCCATAGGTAGAAGTCCAACGGAGTTAGATCCGGAGAACGCGGTGGAAACTCAATCGAACTTCTTCGTCCTATCCAGTGCCTTGGATAGTGCCTTGGATCCAATTCGCGGGGCTTGTTGCTGTGCGGGATCTCCTACATCTGCCCTTGTGAACATTGTATACGGTACCATGAGTATCAAATTTGTCTTGAATACATGTAATTGTTACTCGCGTTGGCGGTTCTGTTTTGTACACGTCCCCATTGCCTTTGAACTTTAACAACATTCTCGGTTTTCCAATACCACTTCAAATTTGTTTTCAGCTGTGCAAATGATAATCTTGGCTCTATTATATTGTAGCAACACTAACATAACGTAATGTGAGTGACATTTGTTTACAGAACATCATGCGATAATCTTGGCTTCATTTATTTATTGCTGATTTGCAATTAGATTGGCTTCATTTGTTCGTTGTTGATTTACCTGCCATGTAGCAACACTATCATAATATATGTGAGTCATCTGTTTACAAAACATCATACTACACATCACTGTTGTTTTTCGGTTGAACTTTGAAATATATTAAATAGATATCTACTGTGAAATTGTGTGTACATTTTTGGCACCCTCGGTATTTAAGACCACATCTCCTTAAGTATTCTATATCAAATATGTCATGGTGCATTCCTTATTTTCTGTAAAGCACTTGTAGATATTTCAGTCAAGAAACTCTAGTCACAGGAGGTAAAGAGTTATAAATAAAAGTGGATACTTGTACCCAGTGTATGCATTTTACTCAGAATTGAGTAAAACCTTTAATTTATGAATTTATATTTTAAAAGTGCGTCTGCGCAAAACGAAGAGATTTTTTTTTTTTTTTTTTTCAGATTTGTAAGCGGAAATTGCCGGCTAAATGTATGTCATGTGCAATTAAAATATTACTTATATTGAATTATAATTAAAGTAATGGGTGAGTCAAACATATGTGCACATTTGCTTAGAAGCATATTCTTTAAGAGTTCAGAAAACAACTCATGCCAGCTACGAGTTGATAAATGATCAAATATGCATTGCAAAGTGTGTTTAGCTCAGAATATGTTTTGTGTTGCCCAATGAGAGAAAATTTTGCCTTTAAAATTCGAATATCATTTGAACAAATTGCTGCATTTTAAAATTTAAAATCGTCAAATGGCCCATAATTAATATATTTCGGAAAACGAGAAGTGTTCAAGGTAAGGAAAAAAAAAAAAAAAAAACAAAGATTTCCTCTGCAGTGACATAATATGAATATGGTTATTACTTAAAACTTTCCTATAAAATTCTTCTGTACTTTACAACAAACAGAAACTTTATTATGATTATGAATAAGTAGTTAAACCGGGGGTGCCAAAATGTATATACACTCTTTCACAGTAGATATCTATTTAACGTATTTCAAGTTGGACTGAAAAACAACAGTAGTATGTAGTATGATGTTCTGTAAACAAATATGACTCATATTAAAATAGCGTTGCTACATGACATAAATCAACAATGAACAAATGAAGCCAAGGTTATCAACTGGCCCGGTGTACCCGAACATGATACGCACATCCTTCATACACTCTATGAAAATGAGGAATTTTACTTCCAACAGGATGGTGAACCACCACATTACTACTGAGATGTACGTGCATACCTGAATGACAATCTTCCAAGGCACTGGATAGGACGAAGAGGTCCGATTGAGTTTCCACCGCGTTCTCCGGATCTAACTCAGTTGAACTTCTACCTATGGGTAACTCTTAAGGATGTTGTATACCGTAGAAAACCATCTACACAGGCAGCACTTCGGGAAGAAATTGAAACGGCATGTGCTGCAATCGCTGGGGACACTTTCGTAAACGTTATTCAATCAGTAGTTCAACGTACTCAGAAGTGTATCGACGCCGATGGTGGGCAACTGTAGTAACTGTAAAAGAGTAAGATGATTAGTGTTCTTCATTTTCTGTTTGTGAATTCAGTTTTGTTAGGTTAACGCGGTTTTTTCTTTTCTTGAAGTGTGTATACATTTTTTGCACCCCCTGTATATACTGATGTTTCAAAATAGAGATGGTAAAAGTTTACTGTTGAGAAATACAAGCTAAAGGAAAAAAATTCGAGTAAACATGGATTCACAAATGAAATCGTTTACATTTTCGATGTATGAGAAGTCGTGAAGATGGCTAAATTACTATGATAGTTTTTAAGTACCATTCTTAAATGACGCGCTGTATAGTTGCATGGGCAGCTCCAGGAAAGCTCCCGAAACTGCCAGAAGCTACGGAACAAGAGGCAAAAAACAGGTTGCAGATCTCCACACAGAATCCTTGTGTAAACTGTAGCAGATGACAGTTCCCCACGCATATATCAACTAGCAGAAATAAAAAAGTAACATTGTATGCATATAAAAGCATAAACCTTTCGATGAACAACACAGACCGAAGAAAAGGAACCGAGATTGAATTAAACACACCATATAATTACATTTAACTCTTGATTTCAAACATAAGGAGATATTAAAATATAATTTTAATTAAATAATTCTTTTTCATCTATTCATTGAATTGTAGTCAATTTTGTTAGATGAGAGATAAACACGAAGAAACATCAAACCTACATAGTGGTGTTTTCATGTTATCTCATATTTATTCCATTTCCTTAATTTCAATCAACGCCCTTTACATTTCTCTCACTTTTTGCATCTTCCTTATGTTCATCTCTTTCATTCCAAATGCTGACTGTCATTTTGGTGAGGACCATCGTATCCGTTGCTTTAATTCTATGGCATATTTATTTATTGTTTTTGAATATTTATAACAAAAATATTAAAAAATCTGTTGTATGAAAGATAACGGTAAAAATGTTTGTATAAACTCTCTGCTTCAATTAGAATTAAAAAAAAGTAAAATAAAAATAGCGATTTTTTTCAATTCAATGTTTAGTTTCATAGTATATTCAATTTCAAGATAAATGTTTTTCAATCGATGGAAACCATGACCACCCCATGTTAAATCTATATGCTTAAATTTCTCTCTGCTGAAGTCTTAATTTACTGCACTTTCAAAATAAAGATTAAAATTACGAGGACTAAACGCTTTGAAAATGTTTGCATTCCACATTTTAATCTAAAGAACAATTTATATTGAAGATAAAACTCAATAAATAAGAAGGAAAACAATAATTGTTGTGTATATAACATGATTATTATTTATTGTGTATTAAAGTGGATCATCCATTAAACCTGATCACAAATTTGTACAAAAATAAGATGTATTTTTAGGTTATAATAATAGCTTCTAGAGTTATTTTTAAAAATTAAAGTTTTTCTCATTAGTCATGCCTATGTTCTGAATGATTAGGGCTTAGAAATGTTAGACACATGCAATCATTTATGACATAAAAATGTGCAAATATAAAAATAGCAGGGCCTTAAAAACAAAATATTCTGGCACATTTTCAAAATGTTCTCTTTGTTTAAACTGAAAAATTCTAATGTGTTTAAAATATGCATGTTTATTATTAATTTTTTGAATTTTTTAAATCATCAATAGCACAAACATTGAAAAATATTACAACATGATGGACAGACACAGAGAACAAATCAAAGACATTTTGAAGTTTTTATATAAAAACAATCTTCTAGTTTCACCCAACATTGACGTGTAACGGGGGAAAAAAATCCATTCAACATCGCAGGAAGCTATTGGAGCATATTTTAAATCAAGACATTGCTGTTAAATTCTGGCCCAGCTTTATTGAAATGCCCTATTGTGCCCCCCGCTCTCTTGCCCTGTAGACCATCTCCCAGGCTCGTCACTGCTTACTGAGACAGTTGACCTTGGTGTTGAAATTGAAAATAGGATCCTAAATTCTCCATTTTGTGTCACTTTCTACGCAAATTATGCAAATGAATGAAAAGGGATATAAATATAATAAAATATGGTCAAATTGTGAAAAATAACTGTAAAAATCGAATACGGTATTACATGACCAATGCAAAAAAAAATCCAAATTATATTAAACCATGCTTATTTTAAATTTGGGATATAGGAAAATTATATGACATGGCATTAACATTTGGTCCCTATTTATTATGTTTCTTTGTATTTCAACTAAAGGTTTTCAGTGCTTCGTTTCAATGTTACTGGTTTTTTCTGCATTCACAATATTTCCATTGTCTTCACCCCAGACATGGCCATAATTAGACATAAGTTCTAGCATACCGTGATAATACTGCAACACTTCAAAACTAATTGGCAGCTTTTAAATTCTGAATTAAATTTGTCGTGTATAAAATACCGTCAGCAGGTGTTTCAGTCCGTAACTTTAAAACCTCCAACTTTCATGTTTGTAAAATATCTTTAATAGTAATTTAGGAGCACACAAAAAATATAATAGCATTATGCTCTCACATGTTCGGCTTTAACTCGCTAGATGAACATTGACAATATAATATTAACTCAATACTAACGCAGGGAAACAAAGGCAGGAAATTACTTATGTTAGTGTTACATTTGCAAAACAAGATAAACAATTATTACAATATACGGAAGCGATGTTTTGTTTATTTTGTTTTTTCTATGATTTCTTTCTTTTTCCTGTAGTATAAGGTTTTGGCTATGAACTTGAAGAATGAGTGTGACTTTAGATTGCATATGTGAACGATTTTCTCTATCAAAAAGTGTGGCATTTTTGGCTACAATGATTGGAATATATGCAGTTTAGTCTGCAGCAGCTAATACTGTAGAGAGAATGTTAATTACTTGTCTGTCTTTAGTTGGAAAGCTGTGATTTCTGAAGTGGAACAGATAATTATTTTTTGGCTTATATCCGCTGCTGTACGCAAGCCACGCGAGGCCAAGGGCGCACCAGAAGCCGACTCCGTCAATAGACATGTTCCTCTTGCATAACTTTGATCAATTATAGCAAGCATATAATATTGATTTATTTCTAAATGAATACTGACCTATGTTAAAGTATTGTTTGAAATCTTCAGCAACACTTTCTTACAACTTTGAATGTAACTTGGATTCACTCGCAACAGCTTGTTCCCAAAATTCTTAAATTTCGCTACAGTACAGGTTTCATTCCTGTAGCCTTTTGATTTTCTCTGCATAAAGCAAACATACCACTATAGTAATTTGTTGTTGATTTGGTTTATTTAAAAACGGTCTTTTACATCTCAGGCCATCAGCGTCCCATTCAATTCACGGTATGGAACAGCCGACAAATTTTACTCAGAGGCCTTTTCTTTCAGGCTTGAGCGGAACCCACGGCTTTACCTCCCTTCTGGAGGAAGCCATCGACTCTGACCGGGGTTTAGGAGGCAAGTATGGTTACCACTAGACCACCAGGATCGATTCAGTAGAGTAAATGTTATTTCATTCACATACTGTAGTTAATAACACTGTTGCACCTACAACATGTAATAACATAAACATCTGATCTCCAAAACAAATAATATAAAGGCAAAAATAATACTTGCCCTCATCACAGCAAATTGCGACTGAGGTGCAGACATCAGTGCAAGAACTCAGTTATGACAGGCAGATGGCGCGCGACTTTCAACTGCGGTAAAGTCCTCTATTATACAAGTATGGAGAACGCTTCATTTTGGACCTAACCGACTCTTAACTCCCATTAGACTACGTGTTAAGTTTCTGTCGTTTTACTCGATTGTCATGCAGTTAATTCCTAAAATATTTGTGTTCTACTGTTGAATGATACCTTCTGCGTCTGCCCATGTTCTTCTTTTTGCATCAGAAGACCAAGGTCAGACAGAAAATGCATGCTTTTGACACTATGTCAGTTATAGTTACGGCACTTTCGCGTAGTACCGCATTCGAACTCAGCGCCAATGACGGATCATTTGCCGTCATTGGTTAAAACAGAAATCGTAATGTTAAACATGGGCCTTATTAATTACATCCTTTTAACACGTGAAACTTAAAATAAGAATTTATCACTTTATTTTGCTATTCACTATTTAAATTATTTGTTGTAATGCATTTATTATATCAGTGTGGACATAAACTGTAAGGCCTACAGTTAACCTGTTAGTTAAGAATGAATTATAACAATTATAGGGCTTAGAGAACTTCCTACCAAATTCAATTTAGAACAAAAAATTTATGTACTTTAACATTTCTCTGCTCTAAATTCGTCCAATGAGAATGGCTACGACTACCAGAAACCTATATTTTTAATTGGTGTGGGAAAACAAAAGAAAGATAAACTAATTGATATGCCTGAAAATTTAAACTATTCATAATCCATAGATCTGCATTTTCTACTTCTTTTCTTCCAATTATGAACTTACATTTAGTTATCTTACAGTTTTATGTTGCATTTTTAAATTATTTTTTCTTGCAATATTGACATTGCAAATGAACTACATGACTGTGGCAAACTATTTATGTAATAAAATAAAAAAACATTCACAAATTACATATATTCATTTAATTATTGAAAGCTATGGCAAATGTATTCGGGAATAAGCGCAGAGTATACTGTAATACAGTAATAATATTGTAAGTATAATACACTTAGTAATATACAACGTAGCCGTGTTTACAAATATTTTATTACATTACATAAGTAACTTGAATGCAGTTTACATGAAATTAAACCTTGAGTGCGATATAACGCAACGCCTTTCTTTGCAAATGTACAACACCCAGACACATGAACTATATTAAAATGAAAGTTTAAAAATGTTCTCTATATGAGCATATGGCACAACACACAGACATCAGGCCAAAATGGCGGCTGATGCTGGCGAACCAATCACGGAGCTCGGTTGTCGTCAAACAGAGAGGGCTTTAAGCTGCGGACCCCAGAATGAAATAACCGTACATATAAACAAACACCGGATATTCCACTATCCAAGAGTTATTTGTTGCATGAATGCTTAAGGATTTATGATTTACTTGATTTTTATTATATCTCAAGTTATCCCTAAAAACCGAGCCGTGACTGAATAGTTAGGCTACTTGTCTTCCAGATAGAGAACCAGCTTGGCTCTCATATATTTCACATGGAAAATATTTACAACAAAAAGTGACGTCTGCGAGGGTTTTCTGTGTGTTTTTGGATGTTTCTCTCCACCGGTTGTTTCAAGTAATCAACATGAGACATAGTACTAACCACAAAAATTAAAATTATCTATGAGAACAATGAAGTTGCAGAATAATAAAGGACATAATGTCCATCTCTGTAGCTCAACTTCTAATGCACCGGCGGGCATGAATTCGTGATCCCTCGGGATATGTTGACTGTATATGTTTATACCAGTGTTTTCCTTTGACCTATAAAGATGAATGCAGGTAATATTAAACGCTAAGGACTTTGAATTCGTTAGCTAAATAATTTCATCCATTTCATTCATTATCTGGAAATACTTTGGCATTTATCTGGACTTTAAATGCGTAAAAATAACGAAATCTTAAGTATTAACCTTTAACATCTTGCCATGATACTTAATAGATTCACATAATTAGCACTTCGTTGGTGCTATGTTCATTAGTAGTGTCGTCTATGTAAAGCGGTGTTAAACTCTATTTAAAAATATTCTTTAAGAGTCTTATTCTTTAAGAGTCTTTAGAACTACCAAGTGCTTTCATACGCTTTCATTCTGTTCACTAGAGCTGTGAACTTTCCTGTGGTGATTTTACTCCTTAATGCAGATAACACCTCGCGAAGTGCGTACCTATTTTTTCAGCTGGCGACGTGACTTATCAAAGAACTTTATTCACCTTTCCATTTCCCTCTTTTTCTTCTGAAATTGCTGGAAATAATGCAACTGGGTGGATGGATTTTTCTATGAAACGTGAGCGCTACGGAACTGCAGTTAGAGGTTAGTTTGGCCTTGGCCTACAGTTAGGGTGGAATTAAACGGTGCTCTAATAATTTAATGGAACATACAGTAACTATATCCTCTACTAGGACAAGTGAAATAAAGAATAGTATGCTTAATTTATTATTCTATTCCTCAAAGAGTGTTCATTAATGTTTAGTTTAGTATAGAATCCGCTCGCGCTTGAAGATAAAATAATAATAATAATAATAATAATAACATTATTTGTACAGATTATATCTATAATTATTTAAACAAAAATAATCCACAAAAAATAACAAAAACGCAAATGAACAAAGCAACCTCAAATTAAAACACTCAAGCAATTCTCTAACTGGAAGCCAGTTAGCAAACAAAACTATAACTGGTAGCCTGCGATAATTAAAATACTAAAACTTAAATTCAAAACTAAAAATTACCAAAAACTAAACTACCGTTCGTCGGAAACCGGCAGTTACATTGCTGGTAACCAGCACCCGTAAGCTAAAATTTTATTTAATCTATCTCCTTTATCAAATTTATTGCTTTATAAGTATTTACATTTTATAATTATTGTACTGCATTTTATTTATATCACCTTCACTTTGTTCACTTGAATTCCATTTCCACCTTCTATCCAAAACAACACCTCACTTGTCTTCACTTCGCTGCTAGGTATTCAAATTATGACCGCAAACAATTTACACTAATCAATAAGTACGCTATTTACTCATCATACATCCCACGCTTATACTTTCGCCATTTTATAAACTTTCGTAGTTTCCATATTCCGTGCTCTTCTCCTCCCCTCTGTGGCTCTCCAGTCCATCATTTGATCTCTTCTGTTCCTACCTGAATCTTCACACAGCAATCACTCCTGAATACTCCCTTCGCCGTCTCCGTTCTTCCCCTTTGGTCACCGGTCTATCCTTGCTGTTTAAATTATAGTCTAATGGGTATTATTGTTAATGCTAAAGTCGTTAATTTTAGTGCTTTCTTGTTATTGGTTTGTTGATTGATGATATGTTGTCATGTCATGTTATTGTTTATAATTTCTAGTATTTATAGTAGTCATTATTATTGTTTATATGGTTATTAATGTCAGTGTTTTTAGGCTGTTGTAATTATGTCTGTTACATGTCCATCTTCTTCGCCGTGATCTTCATACTTCTTGTTGTTGATGTCATGTCATGTCATGTTGTTTGTTGTTACTGTTATTTATTGTTGTTGTGTGTAAGACTATTGTGGTCAAGGTCGTCACGTTGTTGTCAATGTCCGTTGCCTCCCATTCTTCTTTCTCCTTGGCCGCTGTCAGGTATCATCCTTCTCTTTGAATCTTCTAAATATTCTTCTTTTCCATTCTTCGCCGCCGTCACATAGCTTGCAATTTCAAGTTGTTTAACTCCTTTTCGGTACATTCTTGCTTCAAGAGAAATGTCAAGGTATTCGTGTTCCGGTACTTCGATTCAAAGCTCCGTTAATAAAGTTCAAGCAGTGCAAAAATGAGAAACGAAGAAGACACCGTACGGTATTCACAGAAAATTCTTGATTACTTTGGATGCCTCATAGGGAAGTTCCCTAAAAATCTCGTCTTTCCCAGCAACGTAGATTTCCCTACGCTTTCAGACGAGTGGCTAGAAAAGTACTCAAGCTAAAATGCTATAAAATTACTGTGATGCAAGAGCTTAGATCAGGTGATCCTGTAGCCAGAATTGGATTTTGACGGAGAAAGAGACTCTAACCTCTTTCTGTTTTCCAACAAGCTTTGTTCCATTACATGGATATGTAACTCGCGAGTTGGCTGATGTTGTTCCAAATCATCTAATCTGATCCTTTCACCCCCTTTTCTGTTTGCTTCTTTCGTTCCTTTTTTTGAGGAAACAGTTCATGTGTCAATTGTATGCTTTGCAATACACTTTTTAGCGTTCTATCAACTTTCTAATGTCACTACAAGATCATTCTCTACGTCGGTGCTAGGGACGTCAATGTATGGAGAAGATTTTCTCTCTAGTGAGTGGATATAAAGATTTGTAAATGACCTTACGACAGTGACCGATGTAGGTCACTAGGGATCATTCTACCGCAGCCACTAAATTCAGAGCGTAGAAAGAGCTGGAGAACTAAACATAAGCGTAGCGTTCAGCAAAATTGCACAAAAGTCAAACATTGGTAATGCATTTGTCTATTCTTTAACTCACAATGAATTTGAGTTCCACAGCGCTACATCAGCGCTTAACCCAAATAATGTGTTGTTCTGAGAGCATTAAAAAGTTTTAGGGCGCTGAAAAAAGTAAAATAAAGCAAATGGATTCTGTTGAAAACTGTGCAATTTTTTATGAATGCAAAATAAGCACAGGAATTAAAAGTACGTAAAAGTACATAATACTTTCTGTTTAACATGTATTACCTCTGTCCCAAAATATTGGTCACATTTCCTAAACAGCTTTGTTTGTTCTAGAAATGAAAGTGAAGGACCAGATGTACACAGAGCAATGAACTAGAGGTGGTCACAGAGCTTATGAGATGTGCTTGGAACTTTGGGTAAAGAATATGCATTAGGAAAATGTAATGGCTACTTCATGATTCTGAAGACTTGCTGGAGTGCATCGGAATACGTTATCAGAGGAGCATTGTATTCAAACTATGGGAGGTATGAAGAAAATTGTGCAGATGATCAGTAGCAGACCTTTTATGATCACCTGATTCATGCCAGTAAAATTGTTTGCTCCAAAGCAAGTCTGCTAAAGGAAAATGTTGAGAAATTCATATTAGATGAAGTGTTATTATCGTTATGAAGGTTTTCGAAGATCTTCCTGCTAAAATATCGAATGTCATCTTGACCTTGCAACAGATAATGATTCATGCATGAAGGTTAATGGGAAGAACTGCTAAAAACTACCTCACATGGAGACGTTGAGTTTACAATAACAAAAATGTTTACCTTTAGTTTTCTATCGTAACTCCGACATTGCTATCCCCGCCCGTGCTGTTACACACCATATTGAATGTTTGATCATCTGAGAATACTGCTAATACCACCTGTTCACTATTTTTATCAGTACTCTCTGTAAATAAGTATCTGTATTCATTTATTGTTAATAAATACCTCTGTAAAAAGGCGACTATTATCTTGGGACAAAGGTAGATATTTTTTGTCAAATTTTTATAAATAACTAGAGCTAAACTTTTAGTCCAGTACACCTTTTTGGAATATATAAATGTTCACAAAAGGTTTGTGAGACTTGAGCTTAGGATCTGCGCATTTTTATTGCATCGGATTGCCTTATAGGTCTCAAACTACTGAAACAAAATAAAGAAAACGTCAAAGAGACAAACCAATGCAACATTTTAATGCTACAAAAACAATGGAGTATGGAGCTATAATGCTATGCTTTTTTTCTCATGAGGAAAGTTCTACATTACACAACTTAAGGGGCAGAATCGTACAACGTTTTCCTTCAGAAAGTGGTTAATGTTCCTTTAAAAGCTTCCTTTTAAGTATTTAAAATGAAAATTTTCCACATTAGAATGCGTTTCGGACCAAGTAAGTTAGCAGCAATAATATAAAAAATGCAGACCAATTGCTTTCGAAAAAAAAGTGTCACTTAACCGTACCAGAGATTACATGTTTAGAAGAAGATGGTATGAGGTCGTTATAGGCCCCTAGATACCACGATGTACCACGATGTGGAAAGAGAGAGACCAAAGCAGGGATTACATTCTTTCCATTCCATTCCCAGTCTCTGTTGCTAAACTTTTACTTTGCCAACTTGGACTAATGTTTTTTTATTGACATTCTTTTACCACTGCTATGGGATGAGGTAGAGTGCTGGTGAAATACGCATACAGGCACGCGGGTGCATACCACAGTATTATATACACCCATTGTTCCCCATTCCAGGATTCCTAACACACGAATAAAATATTGCATTTGTTTTATGAATGCTGTTCCCATAGGCATACAGCATATCTTAGGCAAGCTTGTTGTGGGATTTGAAGTGAGTTATTTAGAAAAAATGCACATTATCTTTTTATTAATTCTCTCTAAATATTTGCTTTAAAAACTACTCAATTTTTCTTAAAAACACCAATAGATTAAAAAAGATGTATCTGTTTCAATTTAAGTTTCATATGTTTGGAATATATACCAAGGGGGCCAAAAAAGGTATACATATTTTCACAGTAGACATTTATTTAATATATTTCAAAGTTAGGCCAAAAAACAACAGTAATGTGTAACATGATGTTCTTAAATAGATGTGACTCACATACATAATGATAGCGTTGCTACGTGACAGGTAAATCAACAATGAACAAATGAAGCGAAGATTATCGTATGCTGTTCTTTAAACAGATGTGACTCACATTACGTTATGCTAGCGTTGCTACAACAAAATGGAGCCAAGATTATCGTTTGAACAGCGCAAAGCAATTCTGAAGTGTTATTGGAAAACTGAGAATGTTGTTGAAGTTCAAAGGCAATGGAGACATGTGCACATAACAAAACAGAACAGAACCGATTGAGTTTCCACTGCGTTCTCCGGATCTAACTCCGTTGAACCTATGAGGAACTGTTAAGGATGTTGTATAGCCTAGAAAAAGTAGCTACACTGGCAGCACTTCGGGAAGAAATTGAATTGTATGTGCTGCAATCTCTGAGGACACTTTCGCAAACGTTGCTCAATCGGTAGTTCAACGTACTCAGAAGTGTATCGACGCCGTTGGTGGGCATTTTGACCAACTGTCTAAGGTGATTAGTGCTCATCATTTTCTATTTGTGACTTGTGACTTGTGACTTGTGACTTGTGAATTCAGTTTTGTTATGCTAAAGGAGTTTTTTCTTTTCTTGAAGTGTGTATACATTTTAGGAACCCTCTGTATATAACGGTGATGATGTTTTAGAGAATCATTAATATGAATATACATAAATGTACATATAATTATATATACACACAAAGACCTTGTTTAGGTATAAAAATCACTCCTACATAATGCTATATTGGAAAATACGCAGAAGATATACAGGGATTCTCATTATCTTTGAAACAGTCAAAAATGTAACTTGTTAAGGAGTGAATAATGGTTTCCCAGGATATGCCGAGCGTTTTCTGGATTGTCCACCAAGGTTTTGATCATTTCAACTCCGTATCTTTTCTCAGGGTACTAAATTAAACTGCTTATCGAAGCTTTATTTATACATAAATCCCTATAACTTTATTTATTCGGTCAGAGCAGAGGGCTGAGCCAATTAGATGACATATTATTACCAATGCTATAGTCGTGACTTGGGGGTGAGTAGAATTGGGAGGTTTGACAGAAAAGACTTAACGCGATTGGCTGACTTGTTTATTAGTTATATTGAGATAATTGATTACACTATACTCTTGTGGGTGTTGAAATAATGGTTAAAGGTTCTGTGCTTTCGCTACCAGTGCCGCCATGGCGGAGTTCTTACCTTTGGGGATGTGTCGCCATTGTAGGAGGAAGAGCACACCCAAATCGCCGTCAATGACATGGAGCAGGGGGAGCTGGCAGGAGCGGGCAACTAACGGCGAGACCCAGCGAGCGAGTACGCGCTAGATGAGTCTGGGAGCACCGTGAATGAGCTCTACAGGGGGTCTCTACATTATCATGTCGGCTTTACCAATCATTGTGTGCCACCACCCTAGATTTAAAATATACCCAAACAATGAGTAGATATTCTAGGTACTTTCTAGTGACGCTGACAGTCTTGGGTGCAGCATAACTTTCCTTGCCTTTAGGCGGACGCTGATGTCATCGCAGAGTCCCTTAGGGCTTGTCATAGCAAGTGGTTAACCCATTGTTCCTTGAAATATCTTTGTGTTTTCTCAATCATCAATGTTAACATAAATTAAAGAATCTTTATCCTAGTGGGATAAGAAGCGTTCCAAAAATATATAAATTTAGTAATTTATGACGCTTATGTGACAATATGGCTCCACCATCAAAGATTTAGCTTTGGAACTTGTGATTGTTCCATGGACGGGTCATACAAGCGTCGAGCCAGGAAATAAAATCCATAAATCCATAGTTGCTCATTGTCGCATAGTGCAGTCATATCCTTGATCTGGTAATCTGTTACTGCTGCCTCCTCCATCGTTGGACCTCTGATGTTGGTCGATTCACTTCCTTTCTGCTTCGGCAAAGGTATAACCGATATCCAAGCTTCCCTTAGATGGAAGCCCTGGTCTCTGTTTGTTGTAGAATTTGTATTACTAAAGGCTCCTAAATCAGGGGGTCAGTAATTGCTGGTCTTGTTTAAGACCTCGGCCTGTTTAAATAAAATATTATGGCTGGGCGATCGCAGATTTGTCAGGGCAGAAAGGCCTCAGGTGTTGTTTGTGCTCTTTGCATTTCTCGTCTAGTCTGTTCTTTGTATACCAGACCACACTGACATGGTATCTTGTATGGAGCTGGTGTTAGGAGCTCAAGATCCTTTCTCAAAGGAATAAACTTGTGCTTTAATTTTCAGGGGGAGAAGAAAGATTGTCCTGGCCTGGTATAGCTTGACCAGCCTGCCAATGTGGTTGGAGAGATTTCCACAGTAAGTTTGTATCGTTTTGTTCCTTGTTCTTCTCTACGGTTCGATTTTGGGTTGGTTGTGTTGATTTTGGCAACTTCAGAGCTTTCTTGATAGTCGATTTGCTGTAACCATTCAATTGATCAATCTAGAATAATATTGCTTACGGTTTTCCTGCTATTGTGATCTGAAATGTTGAAGACATCGGTGGAACAAAGTAACTAAGATTTTGTGTGGAGTATTCGTGACTATTGCTGTTGAGGTAAAGATCAGTGTCCTATAAACACTGTGATCATCCAACTTCCTATAAACCAGTACATCCTGGAATGGAAGGGCCCCATTGATTACAGTCTTCCTTCTTTAAATCTTTCAAACCATCTTCAAGCTATGTTATGGGAGAGAACGTACTCTCCAAAGGTCTCCCGTGCCATTACATAAGCCTCGGCTGAATATATGTTGAGGCGAAAGCAAAATTTCAGAGCAGCATATTGTTTGGTGCGTGTGACCTCCATTTTGCTGTAGGCGGAACTAAACATGTCTCAACAGGACTCAACAGAACAGGAATGTTAGATTAGGTAGTTAACTTAGGAAAAATGTATTAGACGTATTCAACAAGCAATTGAATATAAAATAACTAACTGGGCATAGCAAAAAGATCCATATGGAGGCTTGCATTTCAAATTGAAGAAAGAACGAAGGCCTGCGCACAGTTTCGCCAAGGCCATCATCCCAAAAGCTTTTTTTTTTTTTTTTTTTTTTTTTTTTTTTTTTTTTTTCCAGGTTTGATTTGATTTATTTACGGACGCTTTTTAAAATCTCAGCGTCCCAGTCAATTCAGGGCGTGAAACTGCCGACAAATTTTGCTCTGAGGCCTCTTCTTTCAGGTTTGAGGTTCTTTTTCGTGTCGTAAATGTACGACACGGGACCCGCGGCTTTACTTCCCTTCCGAAAGAAGCCGCACTTATGATTTTTACGCCCGAAACAATGGTATGTTACCATTGGCAAGTATGGTTATCAATACACCACCAGGACTACAGATTTTCCTGAGTTCTCATCAATGATAAATAAGAGGGAAGTTCCATAAAACTTATCCCTAGAAATTCTCCTTTGTAAAAGTCCTTCCCCAATTAATAATTTCATCTTATCCTCAGTGCTTCCACTTGTGATGTCACAGTAGTTAAAGCGTACATTTTAAAAATGAGCATATCCTGTTCAAGTTGTGCATAACTTAGAAGATGAATATTGTACTGCTCGTCAGGCTGTGCGTCACAATCTCCTGCAGGCTGTTGTTAAATTACCCCTAATGCAACTCTCCTGCTCAGTGATGACGCATCCTTCCACATCTGTGATCGTGTAAGCGATAATGTCGAATACCGGCAAAAGAACAACTTCATGGTTACTAGATATAACTGAACACGAGAAAAACACTACAAAATATTTTTTTCTATATAGTCTGAAACGGTAAATATTCGATTTGAGGCCCTAAATACTAATTGATAACAGTTGTTTAATTATATTAATTTAATAACTTCATTTGGACATGTTATTATATTACTTAAAGACTATAATGCTTAATATAAAGCCATAAAAATTTAATAGTAATAGCTATATTAGTTTAAGAACTTAATTTGCGTTAGATAAAGGATATAATATTTTATTTGAAACTCAAAATATTCATTGATGATATGTTTTTAATTATATAAATTTAATTAGTTCATTTGCATATTTTTTATATTAGGTAAAGGATATAGTGCTCAATATAAAGCTACAAACATTTAATAGTAATAGCTATTTTATTAATTTATTAAGTTAAGAAGTTCGTTTACATATGTTATTACGTAAGATAAAGGTTATAATATTTGATTTGAAACTCAAAACATTCATTGATATTTTTTTAATCATATAAATTTAATAAGTTAATTTGCACATTTTTAATGCTAGATAATGTCTTTCATTTTCAATTCAAATAACAAACATTAGTTGGTAATATGTTTTAAATCCTATAAATCTAGTAAATTCATTTGTATAAATTTCATATATTAGATAAGGACTATTACAATGTGTGTCTTAATGTTTGTTTGTTCACCTTAAGTCAATACCGAATAATATAAAATTGTAACGATTCAAAGGAACACATACACAACCAAGAATATGAAAAGATTAAACTGATAGATAAGAAAATATAATACGAAATGAGTCAACCAATGGCAAGCGTAACAACATTAATAATGTGTACCAAGAATGAAACAAGAGACAGACAGCTTTATTGTGACTAAATAGAAATGAGCGAAGTTCATTGGCTTAGTATACGTACGAGGATAGGTCCATAAGTTTCCGGCCTAATCATTTTCTAGGTATGATAAAGACAAAAACTTTTCAATATAGTTATCCTTTATTGCAATAAATTTCTCACAGCTTTGAATTCTCCCCCCAAAAATAGTCAGAAGTCTTGTCTGCAAAATGGGAATAAATAGCATCCATCACTTCTTCGTCAAACTTAAATTTCCTTCCTCTAGGTCTTTCTTGAGTTAACAGAAGAGGAAATAGTCACTAAGAGCTAGATCTGGGCTGTAGGGTGGATGGTCGCTCTCCTTGAAGCCACATTTCTTCACAGCTTCCTTTGCAACAAGAGCTGTGTGCACAGGCACGTTGTCGTGAAGAAGGCGCACACCACCACTCAGCTTTCCTCGCCTTTTCGGTTTGATGGAAGCACGTAGTCTGTGCAGTAGGCCAGCAGAGTACTCCCCGGTGTTTCTCTTCTTGAAGTCAATGAAGAGTATTCCTTCATAGTTCCAAAAGATTGTGATCATGATCTTCTTGGTTGACTGAATGACCTTGGCTTTTATGGCGGTGCTTCGCCAGGTTTACGTCTGCCACTCCATTTATTTATTTATTTATTTATTTATTTATTTTTTTGGACAAGGGATCATAGTAGAAGACCATAGTTTCATCTCCTGAAACAATTGTTTGTAGAACTTCTGCCACGGCAGAACTCCAAAAATGCCTGACAACAGATGACTCGTTGCTGCTTTTGGACTGAGGAAAGAAGTCTAGGCACCCATCTTGCACTAAATAACCGTATTCATGTTTAAATATTCATGAATAATTCCAAAGACTGTTGTTTTAGAAAGACCCAACCTTGCTGCTATTTCTGTACTTTGAGCCGCCGGTCTTCCATAATTTCTCCTTCCACAAGAGCGATGTTTTCAGGAGTGAACACCTTCAAGGGCCGACATGCATGCTCTTCTTCTTCAATGCTTTCTCGACCATTCGATAAAGTTTAACTCGTTCTTTTACGGTAGAATATGAGGGGGATGCTTCTCCATTTACACCGTCCAATCGCTGTTTAATTTCATTTGGATTAAGTCTTTCTTTTGTGAAAAACGACTCGAATTTCATTTTGAACATGTCACAATAATATACACATAGCCTTCTTTATACAACTATATGTGAACAACTGAATACTGCGGGGCGGAAGTTACAGCTGCAATTATTTTCTTAACCGATAAGGTATGACACCTGATAAGGACTTTATAAAGGCGATAATCCTTATCGGCGAGGCCGGAAACTTATGGAACTACTGTAGTTGAAGATATAAAGCATTGTAATGTATAGTATTATTACAATCTTACTGCAATAAGTGACTTTTTTATCTCAAAATTTGTTAGTTATGCTTTGGATTCCATAGAGAAAAGCTGTGTTTTAAATTCAATTAGCAGAAATCGAGGTTTTTACTCCATGTAGTAAAGCGCGTTTTAACATCAGATATAAAGCACAGTTTTGGGGAGAGAATTAGAAATCATAACACGTCTGTCACGTATTCAGTCTGCATATAATAATATTCTTAGAGCATATCGTAATCAGAAAAGTGTACTGTTGTGTGGTAATAACAAAACATTAATAAACTCCGTAGACGTCTATTCATTGTGATTTTATTATACTTAAAATCATACTCCTTTCACTCCAGAAGTACCAATCTGAAAAATCCAGCTGTAATACCAAACCCTGAACTAGCTGAGCATATTGTGGTAGTTTAGAACGACGTCAAACGTCTAAGTCGGCGTCCTTCTTATTTCCGCTACAAATTGAATCCCCTGACAATTCAGTGCATTTAATCTATTTTTCCTGCCTTTGGAAAAAAAAATAGTTGGTTTTAAAACTAGGAATTTACAGCTACCTTGACATTTGAAAACCATTGTTCACGATGAAATTTCTTCAAAGCTCGAAAGAGAAAATAATCCGAGGGCGCAAATATGCGGAAACCCATATTTTGCGACATATGCATTGGAGCATCTTTGTGGAAAAGCACCAATCTTGAACCCATTTTCCACTAATCTTGAACATGTCCAACTTTAGTGAATTATTTTATAAACTTTACCTGCCAAAATGTACATTTCTTAAACTATTCGGGAAACTTTTATTCATCTGACTGCCAAAATTAATGATCAAATTACACAAGGATCATCTTCAATCTATTGTACTTCACTTAAACTGTTTGCTCCAATATTTTACTTTATAATACGATGGTTTTCTTTTTTTTTTTTTGAGTAGTGTTTAACGCCCGTTTTTACTACTGAGGCACCACAGGCGGTGGACACTGATGATACATGAAATGAAATGGCATATTGGGAAAGGATTTTTTTTTTTTTTTTAAGGAAGGAAGCGTTCCAGGCCTAAGTTTAGGTACCTCCCCGGCATTTGCCAGTTATGAAGACTGAGGAAAACCTGGAAAAAACCCCAGTCAGGGAGGACGGTCCTGGCGGGATTCGAACCGCAGACCTCCCGCTTACGAGTCCATGCCTTAACGACCTCGGCCACCCGTGGCGGTTAAAAATAATACGATGGTGAAAACTCACCAGTGTTCATGAGCTTTCCCTTCTTTGGTGATAAATTTTATTACTGAACGGTGCTCCAATTCATGCAGTATTTTCCATACCCCTGTTTCTTGCAATATTAGACGAGCACTGAGCTGAAAATATGCATGCTTAACCTTTTACGTTCAAGAAGATAAATTATTGGACAACCCTCGTATGAGTCGCAGAGAGCGAATGTTTAATTGGAAGTGACGAAAACAAAAAAGTCACTTTTTTAATCCACAGTTACGGGAACCGCCTGTGGTGCCTCAGTAGTAAAAACGGGCGTTAAACACTACTCAAAAAAAAAAAAAAAAAAAAAAAACAGTTACGGGTGCTAGCTACTTGGCTATGTTAGAACAATCCAAGATGGTGCGTTAAATTCCACGTCGTTTGAGCAGGATGGTACTTCATTCCATTTTGCAATTGGTGTGCTAACTTCTCAGTAACACATTAAGTCCATACTTGACATGTTTAATTTCCGCCTGGGTTTATTATACCTACGGTGTACAGAACAGCGATTTCTGTTCTTCCATATAAGACAGTGCACTAACGTAGCATCAGGTACAGAAGCAATTTAATTTACCATACTTCAAGATGTATTACGAGCTATCTGGTATAATGCTTTGAAATGGCAGCATATTGATTTCTATTAATAAGCACAAAAAATCCTGTAGATAATGTAACATTCATTAATTTTGGCCAAACCGTTCTGTAAATCTGTCGGGACTGTTGTATCATTCTGTATGTTAAATAATAATTTATTTTTAATACCACAAGTAAAATACAAGTTGACATTAAAAACCTAGATTTTATTACAACGCATTAAATCGAATCAAAATGAAAAGAAAATGTGTATTAAATCTACCTTCCAATGCAGAACGATATACGCTTTAAGGCATTTATATACATGATATTTTCTTCGTTGTTATGAAAAACAGTTATAGGTATTGTTTATTGGAAACTGTGGCTCGTTGTTTATTAATTATAGCTCAATTAACAATTGTTCTGGTATTGCTGAATAAAACTATAATGATAAACCCAAAATATAATGAAGAAAACTCAACAAAGAATGTTCCTACTAAAATAATTAAGATAATTGTCATATATATTTTCCTTTACTAAAGCGATAAAAATAATTAAATACTATTAATTAGTTACGTTAATCATAACAATAAGTACATAAGTACATTAAGTGAGAGAGGGAAATTAATCACACGAAAATATCAATGAGAAAGTTCAATGAAATATATGGGAACCTTGACCTGACCAAGAAATCATGATATTTAAGAGAAATTAATATTTTCAACATAGTCATTTTTAAATCAATACGAGTAAGAGTAAAACTGTCTAACTGTGAAAAATAAGCGTCTGTTTCAGCTTCATCCTCATCATTTGATGTGAGTGAATGTTAGTCCATCCAGCCGTTTCTTCAGGTTTGGGAACCAAAAGTAATCGCTGGGAACCAAACCCGAAACTATGACGGATGTGAAAGCACTTGGAAGCGAACGTTATGCAGTTTTGCAGTAACAATGCCAGACGTGAGTGAATACCATGATGAACGAGAACCTTCTTTCTCGCAAAGCGTGGATGTTTAGCCTGAATAGCATCCTTCAGTTGGTCCAGAGGCCCGATGATGGATTTGTCCTTCTGGCGGCAGTTTATGAGTACCACACCATAAGAATCCCAGAAAACCGTAGCCTGACTTTTCCTTCAGGAACCTTTCTGCTTTCTTTGGTGCATTTTCACCTGTTGCCACCCATTGTTTGAACTTTTCCTTCGTCTCTGGCGTGTAGTGATGAATTATGTTTCATCTACTGTTATGAAACTTGGAAGATAATCGCGGAAATTGCGTTTAAACAAGTCTAAACACTATTGCGAAATGTTCATTCAAATACGTTTTTGGTCCATGTTAACCAACGCGTCATCCATCGAGAGGAAATCTTTCTCATACCCAAAACTTCGTGTAAAATATAGTGGACACGGCCTATCGAGGTCTTTGCAATGACAACCAATTATCTTTGAGTACGACATTGTAAGTTTTTGTCACAATCTCTTCGGTCGTAGCAGTTTTGAGACGCCCTGAGCGCTCATCATCTTGAATGGATGTATGACCACACTTAAATTCAGCAGCCCACTTTTTAACTTTCGAACAGGAAGGAAATGAACCTCTTAATGTGGAATTGAATTCTTTTTAAATTTATGTTGGGGTGAAACCCTTCAAAACTAAGTACTATATCACAGTTTATATTTCAGTTTTATCCCGTTTGTAGAAAACGTTAACACTAGTTTGTTTACAAGATCGCCACAAACAAGTGACTACATTGATGCACCTGAAACAATACAGCGCTCCATATCAGTACACCTATCGTTATTTGGCTATCTTACAACATCTTTTAGATAGGTTGAGAAATTTTAGAACACCCCTAGTATGACAGTGGTCATGTTGATGAGGAGGAGACGCAGAAGAACGACATAGGTAATAGTAGTGAAAATGGGCGATGTCATATCAAATAAATAAATAAAGGAACAATTCATTATAACTGGCTATATTTTGTAAATGGACTGATTCCTTTCTGCAATTACTCTTTCTTCTCTCCTGTTTAGGTAATATCTGTTATTAAGATGTGCATAAAAGGGAACGAAGTAAGCAGGGATTGAATGAAGTAAATGAATAAAATATAATTATTAAAGCTTAGATGTATGGAATATATATTTCAGAAATACTAGCTATAGAACAGATAGTAGATGTTGATACATTGCTTGCTAAAGCGAACCATGGCGAAACTGTAGATAACTAGCCCTCAACAGCTCTGTGCAATAACTTGGGTTAGTATAGCCAAGCCACAGGGAGCCATTTCTCTTCCCTAGAAGTCATAGTTCCTCAGTTTTCCTTCCTTCTCCACCTCTTTTCTCCGAGCTTACTCTTACGATTATCTCTCTCTCCTTTCCCCGGGACAACTCTTAATTATTTATCAAGTCGTAACAATGTTTTGAGGGTAGCGGTTGCATAAAGAAGCTTACTCTGTCTGTTGGAGTTATTGGTTTGAATAATTGGCGAAGTTCTACATTGAACTTTGGAGATAGCTTTCAAGCTAAACCTCTTAGAAGGGACTGGCAAACGGGGACACCAAGTTTCCGACTCTCTATTAACGAGATCTCCCCTTGCGGCGACTTCTGGCTTACACATGTTGGTGAAAACTGCAGTTCTACAACAGGATGTCTTTTATGACACAATATAAATCTAAACTCATCTATAAAATTAACAGAATTGTAAATGCATGCGTTCAGGTAAACTTCCAGGATCTCTGAATTAGTTGTTTGCTGATAAAATAATCCTGTCTCTGTCTTGTGGTTTACAAACTTATAAGACCTTTCTCAAATTGTTCGCTCGCTACCTCATTGCGGCTATGACAGCAACCAATAGTGAGATTACATTCATTTTATAATGCTTACACCAGAAGAAATGACGTTTTTACCGGATCTTTCACGTCAACGGGAGCGGCAACTCCCGAAAAAGCGGGTTTAATATCAACGCAATCACAACAACAATTTTTATTTGGTTTATTTATGGACGCTCCTTAACATCTCAGGTCATCAGCGTCCCATTCAATTCAGGGCATGAAACGGCCGACAAATTTTGCTCAGAGGCCTCTTTTTTCAGGCTTGAGGTTCTTTTCCATGCCGTAAATGTACGACACGGGACCCACGGCTTTACTTTCCTTCCGAAGGAAGCCATACTTAGGATTTTTAAAAAAATCCATCGATCCTGGCCGGGTTTGAACCCGCGATCTTGGGTTTTGGAGGCAAGTATGGTTACCACTACACCACCAGGACCGACTAACACAATAACAAGTGAAATAAAAATAAGTACACATGTTATGACAGGAGATATTAGAAATATAGCACTTAGATATTAGAAATATAGTACTGCTAGTTCCACACATTTATGGCATGAGTGCCCGGAATATTCGGGCCAATATCTGAACGTTCTTTATATTCTTTACTAATGAAGTGTGATTAAAAATAGGTATATGGCATATAATAAATGCCTTTAGAGTATAGTGTCCCTATTTTTTGAGAATCAGGCAATTGTAGAAATACATAGTTGTTATATAACTGTTGCATTTTTAACAGCTGGGTGATGTTGAATGCTAGTGCATGTAAATTATAGATGCCAGAAATGTGCGGATGTAACAAAATAACGTTTCCTAGGCCTCCTGTCATAAGGTAAGTTGTATTCATTGTAACTATAACTAAGAGAACATGAATCAGTCACCTCCGTTAATACGGAAGTTACTATTCCGACGGCCGACCCGCCAGGTACCGTGAAACGGGCGACAAAATCATGAAAGACCCAGCATTATGTAATGTAAAATTTTGCATTTCAGCTCATTTTTATTTTCTATCTTTTTTACAAGCATCTCAATTTATAGTTCTATGTATGTTCCTCTTTCATAACATTTTAAATGTTTACACCGAGGGTGCCCAAAAATGTGTACACACTTTCACATTAGAATCTATTTAATTTATTTCATAGTTGGACCAAAAAACAACAGTAATGTGTAGTATGGGACTCACATACATTGTGATAGCGTTGCTATGTGGCAGGTAAATCAACAATGAACAAATGAAGCCAAGATTATCGTATGATGTTCTATAAACAGATGTGATTCACATTACGTTGGTATATTTGCTACAACAAAATGGAGGCAAGATTATCGTTTGAACAGCAGAAAGCAATTTTAAAGTGGTATTGGAAAACCGAGAATGTTGTTGAAGTTCAAAGGCAATGGAGATGTTTGTACAGAACAGAACCGTCAACGTAAATAACAATTGCACACATTCGTGAAAATTTCAGACTCATGGTACCATATGCAATAGGATGGTGAACCACCACATAACCACCGAGATATACGTGTGTACCTTGATGACAATCTTCCAAGAGGTCCGATTGAGTTTCTGCCGCGTTCTCCGGATCTAACTCCGTTGAACTTCTACCTATGGGGAACTCTTAAGGGTGTTGTATACCGTAGAAAGCCAGCTACATTGGCTGCACTTCGGGAAAAAATTGAAACGGCATGTGCTACAATCGCTGAGGACACTTTCACAATAGTTGCTTAATCAGTAGTTCAACGTACTCAGAAGTTCATCGATGCCGATGATGGGCATTTTGAGCAACTGTTGTAACTGTAAAAGTCTAAAGTGTTTATGCTCATCTTTTGCTCTTTGTGAAAATTCAATTTTGTTATGTTAACACAGTTTTTTATTTCTTTGAAGTGTTTACATTTTTTTGTTGCCTTTGTAATTCGTCCTGATGTTCTGCAATGAGAAATAATAACGATTAGCAAGATTTAACACAGATGCTTCATAAAAACAAGATATTTTTAAATAAACATAATGCTGTACACAGTGGACCATTTCGTAAGAGGTTATGTTTAAACGGTGTGATAACCAAGGGGATTTTATTTTATACGTTTAGTAAGGGGTCGCAGTAATGTTGCCATCTCCAGATATGTAAGTTTTCTCTTCGTTTTTCTTATTGTTGTCTATAGGTGAAGGTGAAGGTATATCAGCGTATGCTTTTAGTGAAAAATTACTGGATATCGATCTTTGTCGTTGCCATGCAAAGGGCATTCCAGAGAGACAACGCTGTGCGCTTACCTCCCAAGAGAGAGGTACGACATCCGCCCTAGTGAGGAAGATAGAAACAAGATCTTTGTTAGTTGAGACTGGCAAACTTCGCAGCTCTTGTTTGGAAAGTATGACAGAAATCACCTGGGCATGTCTGTAGTAAACATTTTCTCAAAAAGCATTAAGTTGTATATGTCCATGCAGGATTACAGCTCTTCACGAATTGCAGGAGTCAGATAATTGCTGCATATGGTGAGCTATCTGATACTCTAAACATTAGGTGATTCACCGATAAGGTTTGCTTCCAAATGATTCCCCAAAATACGTGCATTTGAGTATCTCATAATTCACTAGCTAATCAAGAATTTACCCTGCATACACAGTAGAGTGATAAGTGGTAATAATTTCGACAAGAGTACTGGGTCCAGTGCTATTTTGAGTCACAATTCACTCAAATTGACAAAAACACATTTTCGAGAAATGTTGAGCACCTGGACGACATTTTACTTATTTCACCAAATGAGTGGAAATTGTCTCATGACAGCCAAGTCTCGCGTTAAGCACAGGTTTCTAATATCTTAGAATGTTTGACCTAACCAAATATCAGCAATTCCTTCTTATATTTCCTATGCAAAAATCGAGTTTATGAAAATCAACCATGATTGAAGAGCAATATCATCATCCAAATCTACGGTATTGAACAGGGTATAAGGCAGAAAACTTCCAGAAGCAATTCTAAGAGATACTTTACAATTATAAAAACATTCTGTTTTAAAAAAAAAGTATATACATCTGTAAAAGTACACAAGATGGTCAACAAAAATGATCGTATATTTTCACTTAATGACAAAAACAAAACAAAAATAATTAAATATGACGGTGTAGCGAATGCAAACTAAAATAAAAACCTGCTTATACCGAGGATGCCAAAAAATTAATACATATATATTTAATATATTTCAAAGTTAGACAGAAAAACAACATAAGGTGTAGTATGATGTTCTGTAAACAGATGTGACTCACATGATAGCGTTGCTACGTGACATGTAAATCAACAATGAACAAATGAAGTCAAGTTTATTGTATGATGTTCTGTAAATAAATGTGACTCACATTACGTTAAGCTAGCGTTGCTACAACAAAATGGAGCCAAGATTATCGTTTGAAGAGCGGAAAGCAATTTTGAAATGATATTGGAAAACCGAAAAGGTTGAAGTTCAAAGGCAAATGGAGACGTGTGTGCAGAGCAGAACCGCCAACGCAAGTAACAATTGCGTGCATTCCAGACAAATTTGAGACTCATGTGATGTTCACAATGGCAGATCTTGGAGACCATGCACAGCAAAAAATTGAAACGTCATGTGCTGCGATCGCTGAGGACACGTTCGCAAACGCTGCTCAATCAGTAGTTCAACGTACTCAGAAGTATATCGACGCCGATGGTGGGTATTTTGAGCAACTGTTGTAACTGTAAAAGTGTAAGATGATTAGTGCCCATCATTTTCTGTTTGTGTGAATTCAGTTTTGTTATGTTAACACCGTTTTTTCTTTGCTTGAAGTGAACGGAGGATACAGAATGTGGTTCCTTCAATTACCATTATATTTTTCAGCCCTATATTTCAGATAATTACATTCCATGATTTGCTGACACCCATTGGATACATACTCGTTGATCGCTTTATTTATCCGATATATGCTGAACAAATTAAAACATTGAAATATTCCCATAACCACAAATTTAAGACAACCAGCTCATTGAGAATGACTAAACTGTTGAATCTACCCATTGTTCATAAATATTTGAGTCTGATATCGTCGGATGAGTGGAACCTCAATGTATCGTTAGCCACATCTGTTGCCTTTATTAGAGGGACATTGCTTTATTTGATAAAAATGATTATATACAACATCCATTACGATTAGAGTTATCGGCAGAACGTTGAGTTCTGGAAATTTTCACTTTCAATTCTTGCTCGCTTTAATAGAAAATCTATGCTTATGCCTCGCTTCTACAATCACATGAGAAGCCACACGCGTGACGTTGACTACAAACTTACAGAACACTTCCTATAGTAAGAGTATAGTATAGAATGTTCATATATAAACAGGCAATTGCTTTAAGGTGTCCATCCAAAAGACGTTTATATAGCTTTTCATTTCAAATTTTCCACTTTGAATAACGTAAATTTGATTAAAACGAAACCAAATCAATTTACATGTTGATAGGGAAAATTAAAACCAATGTTTATTCTATTTTAGGTTTCGGCCCTTCACCATAATCAGCTTCCCTTTAACATTTCAAATAGCACACCCACTTTTTATGTGATGCAATCGTTATCATATACGACTATGTTTCCTGACAACATGAACTCTTGTTATAGTTAATAGAATTTACTACAAAACTACTGTAACATTAGTTTTTGGGTAATAAATTGTTCAAAATGGTGCATATTCTTCCGCGATGGTTTTCAATTCATTGAAGCTATCAATTCAGATTTGCAAAAAATATTATAAACTGCAAACCTGGAAAGAAGCAATTAATTAAAAGAAATCTAAATAAACTCCGCATGTAAAAGACGAGCTGGTTCTTATTTAAAATGACCTTCACACATAAAAGTGCGCAGCTTTAGAATCCGCTATCTAGTCAATCTCGCGAAACAATGCATACTGCCGTGGGATCAGGAAAGAACGGTTTAGCAAGCGATCCTCAAGGAAATTGAGCCCCGCTGCGGACACGCCTGGCAGCCAATATTACTGCATGGGCGGACAAGGCTTATAACTAAAATCATATACACATATTTAGCTACCACTTTGTTTGTGGTTTACAATGTTCACACAATTTGCACACTAGTATCGTTTAACTTTAGAGAAATATAATTCCCGAACTAATCTGTTTTAGTTCTTTTTTTCTTATATGTTCAGTTGTCTTAAGCAAGATTCAGAAAAGAGTAAATATAGTTGAACAATGGAAAGCCGCCTGTTACGGATAGTAAAACACCGAGTTTTATATATAAACCTTTATGTTTAGAGCATACTCTGCAAATTAAATATATCGATATATTATAGGTAGACATTTATCATTGATTGCGCTTGTTTTCAATGTAATTTGCTGAAATATTGTTTGATGTTGGCTATATTAGAACATTATTAATATGTAGACAAAATTTAATATAATACCACGTCTTCGTCTTTTAGTGACAGCGGAAGCGAAGTAATACTAATACAATAAGCTATAATAATGATGTAATTACAGGAGCCACTCGCACAAGAGCATGTTCATATTCTTATGGTTAGGGTTTTAATGAAAAAGCACTCGCATATGCAAAAATTAAAACTAGAATTTAATTGAAATAGAAGCCTGGGCAGGACGCAAAACAGTTGCATTATAACAGGTACAGAAAGAGGAGGGAAAAAAAAACACAACTAAGTCATGGGAATGCTTAGAGCCTGGGGGCCAGCAGGATTTTCTTTAATGTGATAACGTACCATACCTAGTCATCAACTCTTGTCTTCCTGCGTCATATCTCAAAGGTTCATAGGACAATTTAAGTCTTAATATCCAATATCTGGAAAGCCAGAATGTTTGTAACTTACTTTTAATTATTAATAGGTTACAGATATTTAAGTAATAAAATGATACACTAATCAGATGATGGTTAGCAACTACAAGGCCTAAAAAGCATTAAAAGGTTCTACATTTATGTGTAAAAATTAGCCAGATACTTAGATAAGGTAAATAAAGCCATACATACTGAACTTTAATGCAAATGGTTGCTTCTTAAATAATAGCCAAACTTATTCAGAAACTATAAACAAATTACTGGAGACCAAAATTGTATTTTTCATTAGGTTTTTAAAATGAACTCTTTAATAATAATAATAATAATAATAATAATAATAATAATAATAATAATTTCTCTATTTAATACCTGCTAAAATTTAAATTAAAATGCTAATATATCCAGAGTTATGTTTGGTCTGCTTCGCAATTGAGCACAAGTCCACTGGCCAAGGTCACTCTAGCCACCAGTTTAGTAATGAATAGTGTTCACGCTGATGGCTGTATGTGGCTGTATGTACCCAGCGAGTCAAGTTAGGTGTTACAAGAGCATTATTCTGCTGTTATATCGTTATAGCTCAGTTTGCTGTTAAGAGATCAGTACACTTCAGTATGTTATTGGTGCGCAAGGTTAGTAATTTCAATGTGTTAGGTATATTTTTAATGGTGTTTAACCCCCGTTTTTACTGCTGAGGCATCGCAGGCGGTGGACACTGAAGATGCATGAGATGAAATGATAAACTGAGAAAGGATTTTTTTTATTTAAAAGAAGGAAGCGTTCCAGACCTTAGTTTAGGATGCCTCTCCGGTATTTGCCACCTTTGAGGACTGAGGAAAGCATGGAAAAAACCTCAGTCAGGAAGGACGGTCCTGCTGTCTTGCTGACAGTCAAAATCCGGACCTTCCGCTCATGAGTCCGCGCCTTAATAACCTCGACTACCACTGGCGGTCACAATGTGTTGTTATATTTTGAAACCGCTTCCTTGGTCTAATGGTCAGCGTTCTATTCCCAGTACCTGATTAGCAAATGTCTTAGGTCGGGAAATCTGGAATGGGGTTCACCCAGCCTCATCAGGGCAATTAGGGAGTTGACTTATAGAAAGATTCCCTTTCATCTAGAAAGTCGCGTGGTGGCGACTGACGGAGTATTTGTATGCTGCCTCTGCCGATTATGTCCTAGATGAAGATAGAGGATGCAACGTTCGCTGCGACCGGGAAAGACCTTTGAATGGTCTTGCGCCGATAGAAAGAAATTTAGGTTTGAAATTCTACTACTGGAAACCGAGAAAAAATATGTATTTAGGAATATTCCCCATACTGCAAAGAAACTATATATAGAGGGTGCCAAAAATGTATACACACTTCAAGCAAAGAAAAATGATGAGCATTAATCATCTTAAACGTTTACAGTTACAAGGGTTAAAGGGTTACAACAGCTGCTCAAAATGCCCACCATCGACGTTGAACTAGTACGTACGTTGAACTACTGATAGAGCAACGTTTGCGAAAGTGTCCTCAGCGATTGCAGCACATGCCGTTTCAATTCATTCTCGAAGTGCTGCCAGTGTAGCTGGTTTTCTGCGGTCCATGAGTCTTAAACTTGTCTCGAACTCGCGTTGGTGGTTCTGTTCTGTACACACGTCTGCGTTGTCTTTGAACCTCAACAACATTCGCAGTTTTCCAATACCACTTCAATATTGCTTTCTGCTTTTTAAACGTTAATCTTGGCTCTATTTTGTTGTAGCAACGCTAGCATAATATAATGTGAGTAACATCTGTTTACAGAATGTCATACGATAATCTTGACTTCATTTGTTCATTGTTGATTTACCTGTCACCTAGCAACGCTATCATAATGTATGCGAGTCACATCTGTTTACAGAACTTCATACTACACATTACTGTTATTTTTCGGTCCAACTTTGAAATATATTAAATATTAAATAGATACACACTGTGAAAGTGTGTATAGATTTTTGGCACCCTGGGTATATCGGGACAAGAACTGTGGAGGCAGAAATATTGCGAGTGAATTAAAATGTAATTAAAAGATGTCAGAAAGGTATTGCTGCAGACGGTAATAACTTCTATAATACACATACTCATTATATAATAACACTAATATTTTATGTATGCTATTATTGTTCAAAAGTGTGCAAAAAGAAATGCGAGGGGAACTTGACCATCCTGTATTCAGCTGCTGACGCAGGCAAAAGAAAAATTGCATAACTGCATAACTTGATAGAGTAAAAATTTCTGTTGAATTAAAGACTAAATAAGACATAGATCTAGCAAGATTTACATAAATAGCTTTTTTCTTTCCATACAAAATCAAACTATTATCCTTTTACTTAAGTATAACAACTAACTACATTACAGTAGATTACATTAAACAAATTGCTCCAAAACTATAAACAAATGAACACTCTTCGAGATTGAATTTGTTCAGTACGTCATGATTGTCCAGTTTATAATTTTTTATTATTAACACCAAATCCATCTTATACGTCGAAGTATTTACTAAGTGCATTATTTGTGTTACAATAGAGAAATATGTCTGATAATCCAAGTTACAATGGGTGGTGAAAACTTTGAATGAAAGTATAGCATAGATGAATTTTTCAAACATTTTAAAAGTTTTAATATATGTGAATTAAAAAAAAAATATTTTAAATTTTCTTAATAGGCTTTTTATGTTCTAACAGCTTTTAGGTATTGCAGATTGAATCAGATAGTATATTTTTCAACATTAGTTTTGTGTCACCTTTGCACGGCCATAACCACTCCATGCATCAGATACGTGTTTCTCTTTCTTCTCCTCACTGCAATTATCTCCCCATGTCGTTTCTTTTGCTTGATCGAGACTATTGTGGAAGAGTCTGCATGATGGTATTAAAGCGTTACTCGGGCTTACTGCGAGCTTGCCTCTGACCATAGAGTGAGGAGTAGAGATTTCAAGGGGTGAAGACATTTTCGGTCAACGATTCAAAATTTGATGGATCGTTGCTCCTTCCCCATGGCTCACCCACTAACTGAGGCATTTTTATAAGCTACATATTGTTCATTGTAACCCTTTTTAATGTTCAGGGATTTTACGATTTTTGGTTTAAATATCTGTAATAACAAGGTAAGTAGGTTGTCATATTTTATGCCACTTTCTAGTTGTGCTTTAAGAAAGATTTCTTTGTTGCTTGAATTGAAGGCAAGCATGTGGTGAAATTTTTCTTACATCCTTTTGTGCTTTGCCATTTCGTTTATGTGTAATGACAAGGTAGTATTTTCGATAGTACTGTTTTATGTCACTTTCTAATTGTGCTTTGCATTAAATTTCTTTGTTATTAAAAATGTGGTGCTATCTATGTTATATTTTATTGTGTTTTGGCATTAAATGTTTGAATTGTATGCCTAATATTGGTTGAGCAATGTACGTCTGATTCTTCTTTGTCGTAAATGAAACTATCTTTCCTGACTATATTTGGTGTCACTTTCTTAGCGTTTTTCCTAAATTTGACTCGATGTGCAGACATCAACGGGAGAATGCCGTACACACTTTAGTGATGTTAAAGAAGGAAAGAATTTTAGTGCATGTGGCGAAGTTTTGGAACAAATATTTTTTTTTTTCAATTTCACCAATTATAGCAAGGGACAAAAACAGGTTAAAAATTAAAAATACGGACGCTATCGTAAGACTAAGATATACTAAACGTTTCTTGACAACTTAACAACTTAATTAATTATATCGTTCTTAGGCAATTTTCTCTGCTAGACTGTTTCACCACTTTGTAATTTTTATACTTTCTGCTTGTATAAGTATATGGGAAAGTACTGAAATAATGTTAAATACTGAACATTCGTTATAAAAACAATATAAGTTGCTGAATCTTAAATCTTTTGCCTTTATGCCCTACATTAAATAAAAACTTTGCATAAATTCAATAGTTGGTTCCTTCAGAGCCCGTTTCAAAAAAGGAATAGAAAAGTGCACTATAAAAAGAGTCAAAACGGCATTCAGCACTATTTATCCGTTTCTTTCATCGTTAAAACATTAAGATTAACTTTTTTTTTTCTTATACTGTATAATCTTTATTTCACTAGGTCCGATTAACCAGCGAAATGAAGACCCTGTATATTGTCCTACAAGCTCCCGGAGGAGCAGCCTCAATAATGGTAATATCTCCTACAATGAAGTGAAATCTCGGGCAAACGCCGATATAAAGCACTCCTGTTGGAGCGTGTTTTGTTTAGAATGAGAAGAGCGACGCCGCCAGAAAAGTCCCCCGAAGGCTATCGTAGAGGAAATTCCAGAACGAAAAGAAGAATTGAACTGGCAAACACTGGAAAAGAAGCGACAGTGCCAATATAGCGTGCATACGTGCGATTGGATTCTAAATCGAGTTAGGAAAAAGCGAGGGAAGAAAGAAAGTGGATAGAGCGAAAACAAAATGGCGCCTAAGAGGCTTTGTAATGGAGATTTTTGCCTGACAAAAGTTGTCAGCCCCAATCCGAGTTTACAATAAAGGCGATCTAGTACAAGATGGCCAACATAATCAAATTGTTCTGCAGAGAAATGAGGATTTCCGGGACATTGGAAAGCTGAGGTTTTGTCGTGAGATACATGGACTTGCAATTCGCAAGCCTAGGCATGGTAAAATCACATTTCTAAAAATGTATTTTTCATGTCTTACATGTAACTGTAATGTTACTACTAGGTCCGCCTCGACCCCTAGTTCAGATCTGATCTGTAACGTTATAGGTTATAACTCAAGATGAAGATTAATCAATATTTAAAGTTTCCAGATACAGGCAACTAGTCAAATAAGGTAACTCTTTCTTTCCATATTATTATTACTATTATTATTATTATTATTACATTATTTTACTATACCCAGGGTCCAAAAATGTATACACACTTTCACTGTAGATATATATTTAATATATTTCAAAGTTGGACCGAAAAACAACAGCAATGTGTAGTATAACGTTCTTTAAACAAATGTGACTCACATACATTGTGATAGCGTTGCTACGTGACAGGTAAATCAACAATGAATAAAAGAAGCCAAGATTATCGTATGATGTTCTGTAAAAAGATGTGATTCGCATTATATTATGCTAGTGTTGCTACAACTAAATGCAGTCAAGATTATCGTTTGAAAAGTGAAAGGCAATTTTGAAGTGGTATTGGAAAACCGAGAATGTTGTTTGAAGTTCAAAGGCAATGGAGACGTGTGTACAGAACAGAACCGCCAACGCGAGTACAATTCCATCTTACTCGCCACTCACACACTCTATGGAAATGAGGAATTTTACTTCCAACAGGATGGTGCAACATCACATTACCATCGATATGTACGTGCGTACCTTGATAGTCTTCTAAGGCATTGGATGGGACGAAGAGGTCCGATTGAGTCTCCACCGCGTTCTCCGGATCTAACTCCGTTGGACTTCTACCTATGGGGAACTCTTTGGGATGTTATATACCGTAGAAAAACAGCTACACTGGCAGCACTTCGGGAAGAAATTGAAACGACGTGTGCTACAATCGCTGAGGACACTTTCGCAAACTTTACTCTATGAATAGTTCAACGTACTCAGAAGTGTATCGACGCCGATGGTGGGCATTTTGAGCAACTGTTGTAACTGTAAAAATCTAAGAAGATTATTGCTCATCATTTTCTGTTTGTGTAAATTCAGTTTTGTTATGTTAACACTTCCTTGCTTGAAGCGTGTATACATTTTTGGCACCCTGTGTATTTTTACATCACTTTCATAATTTTGATTTTTCTTTCTTCTTCACTCTTGTTTAACATAATTTATACTGGAATTGTAGATATTAACAGGTCGAGCTCATTTAGGAACATATTTAAAAAGATTTAAAAGGCGAGTGAACGTTATAATTGGCAGTAGTCCACAATGCACATATCTACATATATTTTGTCTTAATGCAGGTTGGGAGGGGACTTGGGATTTTCTTATAACTTGAATAAGACCGTGTTATTTTAAGGATTTTCCTTTAAATGCGTTTTGTTATGTCATTAATCATTCCAAAAATAATCGTTGTAATTATTTTGTATTTAATTTGTAACGCAGAAGTTTAATTACTTACTGTTAGTTAAATAGCTTCTTCATTTCTACACCTATCATAACAACAAACGAAAAAGCATTAAAGCAGACTGAACGCTAATGGAATATGGAGGAAATGCTTGCGGTTACGTCCAGTCATGTACAATCTCCGCTCCGCTACGTTGTCCGTTCTGTACATACCTGCGAGGGTAATACTGAAAGTCGTGAGCAACCCATTGTTAAAATTAAAACTCTAACAATATAACAAAAAGGACTGTAGGATCTTAATCTACAGATTTTACACCACATGTTGCCATATTGTGACGTCATTAGCTTCTATCACGTAACCACAGGCAATATTTTTAAAATGGCGGACATCGATGTTTCGTTTCAACAGCGTATTGTCATTGAATTCCTTGTTAAAGAGGGAACTACTGCTGCTGAAATTCACCTCAGACTTCAACATGCCTATGGAGATGTCTGCAAGAGTCTAGCAATGCTAGGAGATGGGTGAAACATTTCAAAGAGTATCCAAGATGAGCCTCATAGTAGTCGCCCGCGAACTGTCTCCACGGAACGCAACAAAGAAAGAGTTGATGACCTCATTAGAGAAGATAGACGTATCACTGTGGAGGAAATCGCTGCAAAACTTGCAGTAGGACATAGTGCAATGCAAGAAATGATAAAAAGTTTAGGTTATCGAAAAGTTTGTGCCCGTTGGGTCTCACGTTTATTGACCGAAGACCACATACTTCAGAGAATAACCGTCAGCCAAAACCTTCTTCAGAGTTTTTAAAATGAAGGTACTGACTTTTTGACGAGTATTGTGACAGGCGATGAAAGCTGATTCCATCATTACGAGCCTGAAACAAAGCACCAGAGAATGGAATGACACCTTTTGGATTCGCCATCGAAGAAGAAAGCGAAGACAGTGCGATCTGCTGGGAATGTTATGGGTAGCGTATTCTGGGATGCACAGGATTGCATTCTGGTTGATTTTCTTGAACCTGGACAAACCATAAATGCTGCCTGCTATATCTAGACACTTTGGAAGTTCCGTGCATTGCGCGATAAGCGCAGTGGAAAGATCATCCTGCAACAGGATAATGTGCGTCCTCACACTGCCCTTGTCACAATGGAGAAAATCTGAACATATGAGTGGGAAACTCTTTCACATGTTCCTACAGTCCCGACTTGGCATCCTCCGACTACCATCTTTTTGTTTCTGTTAAGGAACAGATACGAGGCCAGCACCACGAGACGGTGAAGGATATTCGGAAAGCAGTGCGTCAGTATCTTCGTGCAGCTACAACGGAGTTCTGTCGTAAGGGTATTTTCAAACGTGCAGAACATGGGGAAAATGTGTGGAAAGAAATGCAGACTATGTTCAAAAGTGAGAGAAAAGTCTGTAGATTTGGTTTATCTAAAAAATAAATATTAAGAGGTTTAAGAATTGCTGCTCATTATTTTCAGTATGACCATTGTACTTGCTATCTATAATAATTGAAAGAGCAGCATTTCTATTTTGCACTAAAATACTAGATCCTTATAATAAAAAATGCTTAAACTTTTTAACAAATCTGTATAAATGTCTGGTTCCTACAATGTTTGTCTTTGACTTCCATTGGATTTTGCTACTCGACAGTAAACGAAATACAAGCTAAGTAAAGAGGTTGACGTAATGAATTTTCATGATACATATGTAAATAAAATAGCCCTGAATTACGAAAAGTATGTGCATGCATTTGCTTGTGCTGGAAATGTCACACGAAGCTAGTGCAAGGCAATGGTCTCTGTAAACTTAAATATTAACAGTTGCATAGTCAAAATAGGAAAAGTATATAATATCAATTCAATTTTTTTAAATGTATCTCCTCTCGAGTATAGAGCAAGTGTTTGTTTTCCAAAATCAAGAATTGTTAGTTATTGAGGCTTGCTCTGATGCATAGAGTTCCGTCCGCACACACTCACTTAGTATGGCAAATTTGCGACTGTGGAGATAGCTGATGTCCATCTGTCCTTTAACAGCAGATTATCGAGTGGTACGATAAACGAAAAGGTAGACATGGACATTTTATTGTGCCAGTTTTAAAATAATTTCAAGTAAGTACAACTTTCGCAAGGGCTTTACGGCGTAAATGCTATTATCATACTTGTAACAATCAAAATGGCCACACATACCTACACACACAAATTCGAATATACAAATATATCGATATATTTACATCACACCTTTTCTATGAGTAATTTTATATACAAATACATAAACATGAATTGATCCTTAATCTTGAGCCCCCCCCCCTTCCATTTACTCACCCCTCACCAACTCTACCCTTTTCACTATAGCCATTAACCTCCTTTGTCGGGTCTTTTCTAGAAAAATTCCTAAATTGTGTATCTCACATGCACCAACACTTCCCGGCGAATGTTCAAACTTCTATTGGCATTCAAAAATTGCGGTGGTAAATGCTCATTTCCTAAAAGTTTCCGCTCCCCTGCATTCTGCCAGAATATGCCCCCAGGTATCGCTTTCTTCGCACAATGGGCAAATTCTCTCCCCGAAAGTATTAACTGTTTCGTTTCCTTTCCACGCGCCTAATCTGAACCATTCGAGACCACTTCTTTCTTCTCTGCCACAGATATCTAAGTAAAGTTCCCTCCACCGCAACGGATGTATTTGAGGCTGCAGGTTAAGCGATACTTTTTCTGCACATTGAGACTCAATATTTTGCCTTTATGTATCTCACAAACGTCTCCCTTAACCAAATATACCATAGTCTAATTTTGTCTAAGCCCTTCCTTATTTTTACAGCTCATCCCTTTCCCTTAGATAAACTTATAGAATAAGAGTTTAGAGCTTCTTGATTCCCTCGTATTACCCTTAACAGCATTTAATTATTCTTATTTTTAAATTCACACTTTCGGTAGAAATACCAAACTCTTTAAGAACTCCACAATTTGCTGTACCCCTCCCTACTAGTAGCAATCGTTTTAGTAACTGTGTTTCTACCTGTTTCAATTCCTCGGTGCTTTACCACCCCCAAATTTAGGCCCCGTACGTTACAGTTGATGTTACAACCGCCCTGTACACCATCTCCATTGTTTTCAGTGGGGTTTCCAGTATTTTACTAAAATATTTAATGCCTCTATATTTTTAATTATGTACTTGCGTTTTGTGTTGCTCTGTGTTGCTCTGTTCCCGTTCATAGCTAAAGTGACTCCCAAGTATGTGAGTTTCTTAACATTTTCCAGTGCCTGACCTGCATACTCCCACCTCTCTTTCCTGCTGTACACCGCACCGTTCTTGAACGTCATTGTTTTGGTCTTCTCCTCATTGACAGCCTTTCCCCATTCCTGGCAATACGCCTCTAAGCAGTCTAGTTCCCTTTGCAGACCGTCAATTGTTGTGGATATCAATATTGGAGAGTATGAATGGATACGCCTCCTATATTGGTGACATCAGATTTTGCACCACATATTTCCTCCGGTAAGTCATCAACAAACAAATTGAAAAGGAGGGGTGATCGGATACAGCCTTTCCTCACACCTCTCCGTGTTATTACACTTTTTGAAACTTTATCTGGATCATATTTTACACAGAACTGTACCTTACTATTTATTGATTCTAATGCCTTGATCATTTTACCCGAGACTCCTTTCATGCATAGTGCTTGCCATTCCATGGAATCAAAAGTTTTTCGAAAATCTATGAAGGCACAATGCAGTTTTTCTCTCTTTCTCTGTGTTTGTTTAACTCTTATTGTGTCTAATATTGTCCTCCGTGCTGTATGCTTCCCTAAACCCCGCTTGGAATTTTGAAAGTGTGTTTTATTCTACTATCCATTGTCTAATTTTCTCAAATAAAATTTTGCAATACATTTTTCCTATTATCGGAAGATGTGCCACCCTCTGTAATTATCCGGTATTTTCGGGATACTTTTTTTAAATATTGGACACATAATTGCCGATGTTCATTCCTCTGGATATGCCCCCTCATTGACATCTTAAACCCTCCTTAAATAGGTTCTGAAGGCAGTCCGTCGAGCCCAGGTGCTTTGTTGTTCTTTAAGCTTTTTATTGCATTAATTACTTTCCCTATCATAATTTATTTTTGGTGCTCCTAATAGCTGCATCTCTTTTATTGATGGCCCCTGCCAGTTCTCCTCTCCCCGAATACTTCTTGTAGAGTGGAGAAATCACTTCCAAGGAGTTATGCAGTTATAAAAATAAGTTCGCTTCTTTGCGCTTTTCAGTAACCTCTAAACTCTAGCCCCCAGGACGCTGTCTGCGGTTTCATTATTCCTTTTTTACAGTCCTACAGCTCCTTGTATTGCTTCCGTGATACTGTAAATACCTGTCTCATTTCGTTCCCTCCCTCCTTTCTAAATACTTTTAAGTGCCTGCCCCATTACCTTCTTAGCATCTCTACATGCATTGTCATATCACCTGCCAGTGACAAACGGTCCATTTCTCTTTAAATTTCATTTTCATCCCACTTCCCGCCTCTTGTACTGCAGATGTCATTATATATACGGTAGCATTCTCAATTTCTCCCAATCTCTCTGTACATCGTTGCTGGTAATTATCTCGTTCCCCTACTCTCCACCCGTAACGCGGTATTAATCTTCCCATATCTGTTCTAGCTCTATCGTCCCCACCTCTTTACCTCGCTATTTGCAAACCAAAGGAAAATCACATGAATCTGCCGTCCGCTACCCAGAGATTTCTTAATACGTGTTATCAAATTAGAAGTGCAAATTATATAGCGTACTACACTTCCCCTATAGGCGTTTATAAATGTTAAATCCCCATTTGATCCTGTCCGTATTTACCGTTCAAAATTTCCAAACCAAGTGCATCACAAAAAGCAAGTGGATCTCTGTCCTCAGCTTTATTACTTTATCTTGACTTATTCTGCAGGCCCTCCTGTTGTCGCCCGAATCCTCCTCCCCCTCTCCCCATACTTGCCTCCTAAACCCAATATCGCGGGTTCGATGCCGGCCAGGACCAATGGATTTTTTCGGGCGTAAAAATCCTAAGTATGGCTTCCTTCGGAAGGGAAGGTAAGCCATGGGTTCCTTGTCGTACATTTACGGCACGATAAAGAACCTCAAGCCCGAAAGAAGATGCCTCTGAGCAAAATGTGTCGGCCGTTTCACGCCCTGAATAGAATGGGACGCTGATGACCTGAGATGTTAAAGAGCGTCCGTAAATAAAACAAATAAAAAAAAATCACCCTCTCCCAATGATCTAGTGAAATATTTACCTCCTTTATTCTTGCAATTACCATCATGACAGTGGGATATGTTTCTGACAAGTCTACGACTCTTTCTGTAATGTCCTCAAGAAAAGATATATAACAATATTTGGAAGCTGTTAGTGCATTATAGATACTCATAGCTAAAAGCTCTAACCTTTCTACAACTAAATAACAGCGAAGCGTTTCCTCCACATGTATATCAACTTCCTTACATCCCTCCCTATTGCTTTCTTAATTAATATTGATAATCCCCTTGGCCTCTTCCCCTCATTCCTCTAACCCTACTACTTTTATTAAAACAGTAAACGTTCTTAAGATGTAATTTAGGACCAAACCAAGTCTCTGACAGACTTAATATATCATGTGTATTACTGACGTCGTTTGTTTCACATTAAAACATAAAAAAAAAAAAAAAAAAAACAGTTGAAATGAGCTATTAAAACATACGACAGATGAAAATATATATGCTTTTTAATGCTTTGATTGCTCAGATTGCAAACTGAATACTATAGGTAGAGCGCTATAGATGTAGGTATTCTCATCCGCCATTTTGTATCCAATCGTGTGATGCAGAGCATATGTACGTAGTGTATCTCTCTAACGCAAGTGATCAAAAACGTTTATATTATTGATAGTAGTGTGTATAGTGTTGTAAAAAGTGAACAATTTAAGACATTATTTATAGTGAAAAGTGTGGAAAAATAAAACTTTGCTGATAATAGTGATGACAACAGGAAACTAGCATTGCTGAAACTGTATGTTTATATACTAGTAAGTATTTTTGAGAAATGATTATTTTAGTTAATAAAATTACTAATATACTGATAAATATACTGTAAAGATATGTTCAGTGGTTGAACTTTATTATTTGTATACGTTTTCATGTTTTAGAAAGACGTGTATATATCCTAATTAAAAAACAATCGTCTATAAACCTAACCTACAAACAACTTGTTTTGAATCATATATAATATGTGCAAATCAAATGAATTTGCTTGATTGTTTTTAAGGAAGCTCTATTTGTGCGGCAAAGAATGTTTAGTTTTATAATTCGTATTGTATACTTCTTTAATGAAATATGAAAATATTATAAAATGTAATGGAAAACATTATGTTCCATGTAGGCTACAAAATGCCTTCCTGCGTTGCTATCAATTGCATAAATAGAACCGAAATGTGTTTCGGAATGTTCAGATTTCCAACAAAAACTTAGTTGCCTTACTATGTTTCGTTCTCCCTGCTGCTATTTACTGGATCCAAAATGGCGGAAGCGAATACTCATCTCTTTAGTTGCCTTACTATAAGAGTCTGTAGGGATGAACGTAAGGAAATGAATTAATGATGGCGTAAATAAGCTCGGATTCCTTAACGGCTAATAGCTATCTGGCCTTCATCTTCTCAGATTAAGGAAAAACTCTGGAAAAAAGCCGTATGACATCTTCACATGACCCAGATTCGGAACCAGAACGTCCATATTAGTAGTCGCAAACACTACCACAAGATCATACAAGATAAAGATATTTATTAAAACGCATTCAACTTTATTTGATTTTTGGATCTGCGTGTTGTCATATTGAGGCAACGCTTAAATTCAGAAGGCTATGAAACTCGTGATCGCAAAATAAGTGCTGAAGCTGTCGTGGGCTCCCCATCAATTACAGAGTAATTGAAATAATTAATATGTGTAATTTTAGAATCAGCAACTCTGTAATTATGTGCAAGTATGTTGTGCATTTTCTTTTAATGGAGGAGCTTTAATGACATAACTCGTATACGTAGAAGTAATATTCTATAGTGTTTAAATGCGTTCGTAAAGTGCAATTTTTGGTAATATTTAACAGATGACATGTAGTAATATAGAAAGGTAAGGAAAAATTCACGTTGTCAGACAATGCAAGGTAATCCCTTATGGTATGCAGCTATAGTTGGAAATGCCCCCGCATTAGGACAGACACCGGCCTGTTTGGTGGCAAAGTTGCAAGTGTCCGAATAAAAGAGTCGTTGACAGTAACGTGTGAAATCTGATTAAATTCATCTTATTGACGAGTAACGGAGCATTAGGCTTGGCGAATAGAAATGAAGTTCAGTGAGGTAAGCACTGACCTATGAGTGACGTTAACACAAAATTGGCGGGAGTATTTCGCGCCATTGCTCGAGGATAGCGCATTTTGTATTGTGTATAAAAGGAATAGATTTTGTCCAAAAGTCGGGCAGTCTCAGAATTTGCCGGGCCCAGATACGTGTGGCTGCCGTCGCCCGGAGATCAGCGGAAGAGTGGCGTAAGTCCCGAGTACCAGTTCCGGCAACAACGAAGTTTGAGGGTCAAACACCGCGCTTATTGCTGACACAATATTGTAAGAATTCAGTTGAATTGACAATCTCTTCGCATTCGGTACATTTGGTTAACGCAATAAAATTACGTGTTTGCCAAGATTACCTTGCCTGTGCTTCGACGAGAGACGTGAGTTTGCCTGAATATGCATGTTAAGCAGAATAAACGATATCAGCAACTAAACAACGAAGCGTTACTTATCGTCACCTTTTGCATCGGAATCCCATTCACTTAGTACCGGCTTGCCCACAGCCGCAAAACCTCCTCGAGAGAGTTTCATCGAAGAAGAGTGGGGTAGTCTGCACCAGCCATGGCGAAATCTGCGATCAGCAGGCATAAATTATTTATCACAGCAACCGTACAGCCCAATTTCCATCCCCCACCAATCAAATCCGTTTCAAACTGCAGTCTAAAGTGGGGCAAATAGTAAACACCCCCACAAAATCCTATTACAGTGTTAACAGAAAAAAGATTATTTTGCCATTTTCCAGAAGAACACTCTCAATTACGTAATACCTGACAAGTAAACATTTATTTTAAAAGCAACCAGTTATCAATATTTTATCCAAAACTGCTTCAAAAAGGGCAAAATGACGCTAAATTTTTTCCGCTAACCATTACAAAGAATAATCCAGTATACCTTATATAGGATAGGCATTTAAAATAAGTTGTCTGCAGAGTACGTCTAAGGAAAAAAACTGTGGTTCCAATCCTTTCGTCAACAAAAAGCAAAACAAAAATATCTATATGCATACCTAAGCGTTCATCCACCGATATAAATCTGGCATATAGTTTCTACCTATTCAGTTTGATTCTGGCAGCCTTAGTGCAGAATGAGGCTCCTTCTCAGATGAGTGCACGCTTAGAAAGGACCTTTATTCTCAACAAGAAAAGTAGAGCAGACTTGCAGCTTAATGTAAAACCAGAATCACAGGAGCATATGTTTAAACTGCTCATCCAAGTACCTCCAGGCAGAATATTGCTTTGTTCTAGCGCAGAAGAAAAACGTTAATGTAGAAAGACTGCTAATAATAGCAATGAATGAATATGTAGTTCTATTACTGTAACGTTACAAATGTGTATGCAGCTTATTCTTTGGTAGATATTTATGTAATTCAACAAAGTGCTTGATTAGTTTGGAAATATCTGAGAATCTGTATATACCTTAATGCACTCTTCATTTTAAGAGCAGAATTTCACTGTTGTGTCGCGCTAGCTAATTGCTTTCCATTGATATCATTTAATGTGATTGAATTTACAAATTCGAGTTATAAAATAAAGTATCAGAGTCAAATATTTTAATATTCTAACTAATTAAATGGTACAGATGATGTATGGGTTAAAAGAGAGAAATTAACAAGGGTTTCTGGAGGGGAATTCAATTCAGATTTGAGAATATAGACCGAGGATGCCAAAAAAAAAAAAAAAAAACAAACAAAAAAAAAACGTATACACATTTTCACAGTAGATGTCTAATTAATATATTTCAACTGAATTCTCTATAACTTTTTGTAATCATACTGGAATATGTACTTGCTTAGAGATAAGGATGTTGTATTCGAGTAACTTCAATTATTTCATAAGTGAAATCTTTTATGTCTTCCAAACCTATTTATATGAATATTTAATTAATTAATAATATTAATTTATGCTAAATATGTTGTTACATATTATAGCTTGGATTCAAACCTAGCTTTAGTTTTAACCATACTGCTTAAAACTAAAACTAAAAACTAAAACCAGCAGCTAACATACCTACTGTTCAATTGTAACCGAAAGTTCCCTTGCCCATGGATATGCGCTAGATGTTTGGTTACATTGAATTAACACTCGCCTGCGGCAAAGCCCCATCATTATAAAGTCTAAACACGCAGTAGGAATACAGAAAACAGCGTTGCCTCCGCTGCTATATGACCTCGTTTAACAGAGTCAAGGGATATTTTTAAACCATAGAACCATTCATTGATTTTTTTAAAAAATAATATTTCACGTCCTTTCAAATCAATAGCCATATTTGATTTTAAAGTAAGTTCAAGCCTTGTGTTATAAATTTAAACACAATCGCTATCCTGAAAAGGAAAAGGAGCTAAAAAGTTGTTGATTCTATTCCTTCTCCTATGGAAAATAGTACAAGCCACCGGTATGCAGAAACTCTCTCAAACTTCTATGAGCATCAAGCAAGTTCTAACTGCATGAGTCATTGTTCTTCATTACAAACAGGGCGCCACTCTGCAACAGCCGCTAGGAATTAACTTTACTGACTCAGATAAAGAATACTCTGGCTTCTGACATGCAGCAGAGATTTATGTCGTCATGACTTTCACGTTTTTGAGGAAGTGAAGAAGCAATATAGAGCCACAATTTTCTTTAAGACGAGGATGTTAAGGGAATGGTTCAACTAGCAGCTGACCAGTGTACGTGGAACATGAGGAGTATAACATAAAAATTTCCTCCCGAAGCTATCCCAATGAGGAATGACTTCGCCGCCTCTTCTGCCTCCAACATCGCGGGTAGAGGGCGGTACTGGGTGGGGAGGCATATGGCCAGATACCACCTGCCGCTAATATGCAGCTTTCTAAACCAGAAGAGATCAATGAAATGATAGCGTGATAATGGGAATAAGGATGAAACACCGGTGGAATGAAATAGCAGGAAAAGAACAGACCGAATGTACGAGGGTCAGCCTGAGTAGTGTTGCGAGCTTGGGTTTAACCTTTGCTTGTAATGTTAGAAAGAGATTCACTCAATGGATCTGAGACCTGGAATGGAACATTCGATATCAAGAGATAAGAAAAATATCTTGTTACTCGCAAGCATTGTCTTATTTTGATGATAAAATTTTGGTTCGTTTACATTTGAATTATACAGAGGCTGCCAAAAATATGCACACACTTCCAGCGAAGAAAAAACTATGTTAACATAACAAAACTGAATTCACGTAAATGGAAAATGATGAATACTAATCATTTTAGACTTTTACAGTGACAACAGCTGCTCAAAATGCCCATCATCGGCGTCGATACTTCTAAGTACGTTGAACTACTGATTGAGCAACGTTTGCGAAAGTGTCCTCAGCGATTGCAGCACATGACGTTTCAATTTCTTCCCGAAGTGCTGTCAATGTAGCTGGTTTTCTACGGTATACAACATCCTTAAGAGTTCCCCATACGTAGAAGTCCAAAGAGTTAGATTCGGAGAACGTGGTGGAAACCTCCATGTCATTTTGCCTTTGAACTTTAAAAACATTATCGGTTTTCCATTACACTTCAAAATTGCTTTCCGCTGTTCAAACGATAATCTTGGCTCCATTTTGTTGAAGTAACGCTAGCATGACGTAATGCGAATCACGTTTGTTTACAAAACATCATACCATAATCTTGGCTTCATTTGTTCATTGTTGATTTACCTGTCACGTAGCAACGCTAACATAATGATTGTGAGTCACATCTGTTTACAGAACATCATACTACACATTACTGTTGCTTTTCGGTCCAACTCTGAAATATATTAAATAGATATTTACTATGAAAGTGTGTATACATTTTTGCCCTCGGTATATATAAAGTATTAAGAAGTGGAGAAGCAAATTAATAAAACACTGAAACAGTTATACAAATATTTCAAACCGATGGTCATCTTCTTCAAAGGCAGAAGAAGTACAGACTTGCAGAAATATTGCGTTATTCATGCATCTGCTTCAGCGTTTTATTCATTTCTCCTTCTCCATTTCTTAATATTTTAGCTTTATTTATTTACGAGTTACAATGCAAATGAAAAGAAAACCCATTAAACAAGTTATAAAACATGTAAGCTCACAATGATACAAAATTTTGGAGAAGGCATATTAGAGGTGTCTCTGTACTGAATAGAAGTTTAGTTCTCCATAAACTAAATCCAATGGCTAGCATAGGATTGCTTCTAACTTGACTCTCAGTTGTCGGGTTTAATATGCTCTGTGTTTTAGTGTTCTGAAGTGTAATAATGGTCCTTACTGACTACATAGGAAATTCAATGAAATGTTGTGCATGGAGAAAGAATACAGATTGATTCTAAAGCTTGGGTACTGCTAAGTGCATGTACCGTAACATTATGTAGTAAGTGACGTGGCATCATCATTTCCATCGCTTTCTTCGTTCAGTGATCAGCCCCATTAACTCATTAGCTCATTGCTCAAGGATTTCCATATGCCGTCTTCCATTTGGTCTGTAGCGTATTATTGGTATCTTTTCATTCCTTCCCACGAATAAATAACATAAGATTCTGATTACTCCCTCTTTAATCCTTATTATCATTGTAAAGATAAATATCATTTTATAAATTAATTATTCCAAGATAAATTCATCTCGTTTTAAGTATTATAATTATAATCATCGTTATTACATTTAACCGTTTCCCTGTTTTATATAAACGTACATGTAATTATACTATGTCATCGTTCCACTACGCAAGCGGAGTCTGTATACACTTATGAAACCGCTGAACTTCAGCGGACATATGATTGTGGTAAGACTGGGGTTAAAAAAGTTCGCTTATGTACGCAATTGAGCTTTCTCAGTCGTGTTTATCACGCCAAATGTTGCAATTGCATTACTGTAGGAAGTATATTTAGACTTTGTGTATTGTATACAAAGAATGAAATATACACTAGAACAGGGAATATTTATTTATGATTTTATGTACAAAATTAGTCGTACAAGTACTGTAGGGGGCATTTCGTGCTAAATTTCAGTGACAAGAAGCCGAGGCCAAAATCTGTGGTTGAACAGAGTAGAAGCTTGATGAAATAGGTTATCGATTGGAAATTTCTCCTCGAAAGTCACTAACAGATTAGCCCAACGAGTTGGTGTATTCGTAGCTGTCGGCAATGCGTATAAAGCACTCAGCTGCTGAATTTTCATCGTATAACGGTGCTGCTGTACATGAAATAAAATCCGTAGAGGTGCTGAAACAAAATATCCAGGAGGCAGTTCACAACATTAGGTAGGACGCGTAGCGGCGAGTGCCTCAAAATACGTTCTAGTTTCTAAAACGGCTGCTACAAGTAAGGAGGGGTACAGCAATAATTTGATATTTCTAACGAAAGCATGAATTTAAAAATAGAAACGATTAAATACTGGTTTAGGATAATATGGGGGGATCAAGATCTTCTTCTAGCAGTTTGTGTAAGGGAGCAAATAAGGGAAGGGATGGGCATAAAAAATAATGAAAGTTTTAGACAAAATTGAACTAGGTTAATGGGAGAGGACATTACGCTAAATAAATGTAAAATAGTTAACAGACGTTTGCGAGATATAGACAGGCAAAATGTTGAGTTTCAATGCGCAGAAAAAGTATCGCTTAACTTGCAGGCTCAAATTCATCCATTGTGGGTAAGGGGGGATTATTTAGATGTCTGTGGGAGAGAAGAAAGAAGTGGTCTCGCATGGTTCAGATTAGGGGCTTGGAAAGGAAACAAAACAGTTAATGCTCTCAGAGAGAGGATTGACCCATTGTGAGGAGAAAGAGATACTTGGAGGTGTATCTTGGCAGAATGCAGGGAAACGGAGATTATAAGAAATGAGCATTTATCACTGCAATTTTTGAATGCCAATAGAAGTTTAAACGTCTGCAGGGAGGTATTGGTGCATGCGAGATGCACAATTTAGGAATATTTCTAGAGAAGACCAGACAAAGAAGGTTAATGGCTTTAGTGAAGAGGGGGGAGTTTGAGAGGGAGTGTGAGAAAATGGAAGGGGGGAGGCTCAAGAGTACGGGTTCCATTCATGTTTATGTAATTGTATATAAAAGTATCGATAGAAAGCATAAATATATCGAAGTATTTGTACATTTGTATGTATGTATGTAGATTTGTATGTATATATGTCTGTGTGTGTTGACATTTGGATTGTTATAAGGACGATATTAGCATGCACGGCAATAAGGCCCATGCGACTGTTATATTTATTTGAATGTATTGTAAAACTGGTACAATAAAACGTCAATTACAACTACTACTTTCAAAAGGGTCAAGTTTATCTCACAACGAAGGGCACGCACTTCGAGCATGTACTATGATGGTAAATATAATATTATTAAATATTATTTACTACTAATAAATAACAAAGAAACAAAAAATGTATACTATGAGTTCCGATCGCCCGAAATAAGTGCCAAGGACATTACGTAGGCAAAATCAACTTTCCAATTGCGTAGCGCAATGAAGATCGTGTACAATAAAATAAATCTTCTGATGGTCATTGTTCATTAAATCCACAAAATATATTGTAAAACATGGTGAACTGCACGGATGTAGAGTACCAGGCGAATTGCAGCTGGTTTAATTACAAATTAATTTTCACATAATGATTTATAAATTTCCTACTTTCCATAGCCTAGAGTTGTAGTAAACAAGTATGTTAAGATGAGTAAATATGTTCAAATTGTCACTATTTTGAGGATAGTAATGAAATTTTATTTTATTATTACCTGCGTTCATACATGTACAATAATGTTATATAATGTACATTAGTGTATTAATATTTACTAATGTAACACAAGAAAAACACAAGTCATATTAACATATTGCCAAAGGCAAAGTTAATGAATAAAACATGGAGAACATCTAGGCATGGAGAATTTTATACAGCAAAGCACATTTAAAACCGTTCATTCGCAAGTCTGTCATATATTACCGGCAGGACGCCTCCCACTATCGCCGGCGAACTAACTGTCCGTAACAGTTCATTAAAAAAGAAAAACTGGGTAAAATATATGAATTATGCACCCATACTTCTAACAGAAGATATTGAAATGTCCATTTTGTACGACACACAATCTACAGGATTTCTAGAATATGTCCTTACCGCACGCACGAGTTTTGTGTCTGCAGCTGGACATGCAGCAGCCGACCGGCCAAAATGGTCGTGAAAACTCGCCTCGTCTGAAAAGAACGCAGCTGTTCTTCAGTCACTATTGAAAGAAACCACTCGCAATAACGCACACGTACAACGGGATCATCTTGTCGTAGACAATGAACATGTCTGCTCTTGTAAGGTTTGAGGTTTAACAGTTTTATTGCTGTTTGTGCAGAAGATATCGAAGTCCCAAATTGTTGCACTAATTTTGGTTGTGATTTTGTAGGCGCACGTTCAAGATTTGCGCCAATTTGGTTTAACCTGTCTTCTGTTAAACTGTACATCTTCGGGTGAGTTTCTTGTCTTGCACTGGACCAGTATATAATTTATTCACAAGATCATGAACTGCAGTTCTGGAAGGAGACAATTGCCTAGGGAACTTCTCACGAACACGACTAACTGATTTGTTTTTATAAAACTATTTTACACAAAAAATAAGTTGCTTCAAAATTTTCCCGAATATAGATTGACGACTGCTCGAAAGTTCAAGGTCAGGCAGGTAGCCGGAAGCCAGCCTTGGCCGAAACGCAAAATCCCACGGTGATGCCGGTGAAAGTCCGGTACATCTTCGTAAGAAACTGCCATTTATACTATCAGTTCTTCTGAATTAATGGATTTAATGTTATCTTGTGGAAATCTGTGATGTAACGTTCTGACGGCATACTCGCTGTATCTTGTTCTGAATATTGTGTTGACTTCAGAGCGAGTTGAGTTGGTGCTTTCGGCTTTCAATTCCAAATTTATAGGCCCGGAGCCTTCTCCAAGGTTTTCATACCTTATATTATGTTGTAACGTTATGAACTGTAAATATATATGTTGCCTTAAACTTCCTTTTCATGGCTTGTTAACTGGAGTGAAGATATATTTTGAAAGTGAATAAGTTGAATTAATGGTAATTTACGCGCGGCATTATAAAAGTGTTTTATTCCAAGCCTAAGTGAGAGATTTATGAAATGCTTTTGCCCGAATAATTATTTGCTAAGGGGTGGATCAATAATTGCATATTTATTGTGGCAATATTTCAATATTTTATATTTATTTAAATTATATATTGTTGTGTTGCGTTTTACATAAGTTACATTTTCAAAGCTGAAATGTATTTAAAGTGTGCATTATATATATATATATATATATATATATATATATATATATATTGTAAATCATTTTTCTCCTGCATTGCCGGCCATATCCTGGTGGTGTTTTCCTTCAAGTATACTTCCAAAATTAAATCTTGTCTGGGCATGAACGGGAGGGTATTGAATTCATCTTATTCAGACAACCGTCACGTAGTTATAAGGTTGAGTAGAGTTTATTTATTTTATTTTTAGCACCCAAGTTTCAAAAAGTTAAAGTGTGGTGAGCTCGCGAATTTGCGGCGCCAGATGCCGGCGATAGCGGGAGGTATCGCACTGGAAAGCAATCGAATTGCAAATGAACAGTTTTAAATGTGCCTCACTGTAAAATACCTCGTAGTTCTATAAGGTTTACAGTTTAATTATTACAATAATAAAAAAATAAATTTTAAAATGTTTTCAATGTTTTAATACAATACGTGCAATTTTAATATTAAAAGTTTAGACACTTAAGTCAGTTTAAATATTTTAAGTCGTTTTTCTGATTGCAAAGTTTCTGTTCATGTAACTTTTTCTAGTTAATGTTTCCTTTATTCTCAAATTCCCCTAAATTCATTTAAGCTAAGAACATTTGGTTTTGGAGAACCATATTAGTTATAATCTTAACATTTAAAGGTAAAGTATGTAGATAGGCTTGACATCCCTTGGAAAGATTGACGGTAAGGCATAGCACACTTAAGCTTATAGCGTAAGCTTCCGCAAGATATTACAATTTAACTGTTTGTATATTAAGAACATAAAAATGGTGGTGCTACTTACCGAGGTAGGTGCTGTTGGTAAGGACCCAGAGGACCTTCAACGGATCCACCATCGCTGCGAAGAGAGGACAAGCACTCAACAGGAAGGTCTCACCCCTTCCACCGACATGCGCGCACTCATTTATCTGTTTTCGTAGTTGGTTATCACTTCAGAAAGTCCCGATTGTTAACTGCCAGTCCTGAGTTACTTTTTTTATTATGTAAGTTACTGTCTTATGCTGATAGTTTATGTCTGGTACACAAAACACTTGCAACTATAACAAACAGTTTTTGTAAGAGGGATCCAGAAGCGTTGGCAGCAATGCGATCAAACTATACCACAACTAAGATTTTGTAAGTGCTTGCTTAATTATGTTATCGGTAGAAATACCACAAAAAATGGCGAGAAATATGCAGTAAAAATCCTTCTAGGTTACCGAAATAGCTCTGTTGGTAAAGCAAAATCAAGTTTTAATATGATCAAAACAAGAGAATTACTAAATTAGTATATGTCCAATTGTAACGGCGTAATGTTATTGTTTTACATTGTCAAAACTAAGAAGCACACTATGACATGTTAGTGATAAAATAGTAGCATAGGATACGTTGATCTTGATTTTTTTTTTTTTTTTTTCCCTCACTAATCAAGCATTTAACTAAAACTTGACCTATACGGAAGAATTTCATTCTCTAGAAACTCCTTGTAGTCTTGAAAATGTGTTACACTGCGTGCCAACATTTTTTCAGCGCAAGATGTTTCTTATTTGCGTATTTCCAATAGAAACTTGAGTGTATTGGATTTGCTTCCGAGAAAAGCAAGCACTTGGAAGCATATACCAGACCAACCTCTGACACCTGGATCACGTGTTAAAGCTGGCAGTATATCCTGCACAGCTCTTTTAAGATGGTAGCCTGGTATAAAGCTAGTCAAACAATCCAAGTAATACCGAGCTACTAGGTACTATTGACCGATGGCAGCTAGTTACCAAAGGAATGCTCTTAGGACCAATTTTAAGGCAGTATTTTTCTTCCCTTATAAATATGCAAACGAAGTATGATTGATTGGAGTTAGAGCGCGTATGCACACCTGAGCACTCAGTCATAAAAAGTTGTTGTTGCATTCTTTTGAACCTCACTTTGTAGTTCCAGAATTTTCCTTAAAACTTAGAAAATTACTACGAGTGTTTTTATTTCTGTCTCTGACTTAACCAGAGTGCAGCTTTGTGTTCATACTAAAATACTGTTATTTTGTAACAGAATAAATGAAGTAAAATCTTTCTATAACTTTCTTTTATAGTAAGGCAAATACAAATGAACTTACCCACAAAGAAAATACTTTGGTTCGAACAAACATATCTGTATTAAATTTCAGTTATACAACCATTGAATATGTATTTTCTACAAAGCTCTACAAACGTTCACCAAAGGTCACTACAGGGCATGTTATAAAACACACGTACGGCAGAAAGCAAATATCTTACCTACAAATGTGAATAAAGGCTTGCATTGAAATGCTCAAAGCAGTAAGCATAACTACAAAACGCACAGTTTAAAAAAGCAATTTGGTTACGTCTTAATCGCGCATTCTATAATGCCAATGCTTAACGCCACATCAATGTCACTTTTGAGGTTATGTACCTATTTACCATTCATTGTAGTCATGCGTAATCTTTAAACATCTGCAAATAATGCTTGTAGATGAAGAAATGTACTAGTAATTTCATGATTAACAATCTGTCATGCAGGTTACTGAAACATAATTCTCTTGGAGGTAGATTTCATATTGCCTGAAGAAATGACCAAAGGTTATGCATGTTTGATAGTTTGATGGGATGGGAGTAGGCATAGCATAGACAGAGGCCTCTAACGACCGATCGCACAAGTTTGCAGACAAACGTATATTACACTCAATATAGAAAGTAACTCCTAAATGATCCTTTACGAGATTTTGGTGCGAATGTGTTTGATCGAACCCAGATAGAGTCTTAAGAGGGGTTTTAACCTTAACGAAAGAATCATGACTGTGAAATTATTATCCTCATTTATGGGGAGATTAAAAATGTATTGTTTTGATCATAATTATTTCAGTTTTCTTCTGACTTCAAGAAATCCATTAGAGGACAGCTTTGGCATTCTCGAGGCTCTTATTTTTAGAATGTTTTAAATGTGTAAGTATTCATACCAAATAAAAATATTGAAATTATTAAAAATCCTTTTGTAAACTACTAAAAAAATTTAATATTAATGGGCTGAGTTTCTTTGAGAAATGAATACTACCTGGGGGCGAATGTTAATTTTCATTAACATTAATAAATTCTAGAAATGAAAAATCTAACAAAAGCAAGAAGTGTCCACGTGAAAACTTCCAGTCACATTAACTTTTTATTATAAAATTCCATTTTCTTATAAGCACCATACACCATGTAATTGGGCATAATACAATAATTTTACTTTTTTTAACTTTCAAAGACGACTTTAAACACAGTCGGAAACTAAGCAAAGAGCTCTTTAAAGTGACTTTTGTTCCATACTTTTATACATCGCTTTTGTAAAAACAGGCACTCTCACCTCCAGCTTAAGCCCATTTATTAGGAGTTTAACACAAGGTATTTGTAAAAATCTTATACACTTAATGAATTAAAAACGAACATCTCGCGAAATATTCATAATGAACTGCAGTAATGTGGTAATCTTGCCAAAAAGTGCTAGAATGCTTGAAAATGAGGGTCATTCATTTCAAGATGCTAAGGGAACAGATGGTACTTCACTTGAGATGCCTTCTCCTGAGAATTCTTGATTTGTGATCCGTTAGCATGTGGAGTGAATGACCATGTACCGAGAGTTATTTTTGGCCTTCGTCCGCAGGTAAGCCTAGCGCGCGCAGGGCCAAAGTTACGCCAAATACTTCATAATTCAGTTATAGGTATAACTCAAATTGTTTGTTATTATAGGCTATTGTTGCCCGAATTATCAACTAAGCGTGTTTATAAAGAAAATATAACCGTAGCGTATTGTATTAAAATATCACTAGAACGAAAGAAAACAAAATTGATATCTACAAGAATAAACCACATATTGTAGAGAAGCTTAAATATTATTGCAGACAAACACCATTATGATCAACTCTTATAACTCCGATTATTGCCCATTATGAAATAAAACTAATGTGTGTAATTGATGAAAGTTTTATGAATATAAATTCAAGGGGAGCAGGCGATTGGCACTACCTCGGCCCTGCGCGGGCATATGCCCGTTTAGCTGCGGGCATAGGCTAGAAATAACTGTTTGTTTTTCTGTTTAGTTACCCACATACTAGCCAGTTTCGATTATCACTAATTTACATAACCTTGATTTAGGCTTTGGTTAAACTGCTGCGAGATGCGTGATGCACTAACAGGGGCTATCTATAGAATAAAACCTTTCAGCGAACATTTAATTCATGATAAAGTAGGAAACATATCTTTAAGAATAAAAACAAAACAGAACAAAAAACTAAAAGAAAAGTTTACTATCGGTTAATTATAATTGGGCAGAGGTAAGTTGTTATAGCGTTTACTATGTATGGACTGTTTTGTCTCTATTATACAAGAACAACTATAAATAAATTATTTTCATAAAACTTTTCGTTTACCTCCGCCATAAAACACTAAGGCGCACACTTATGCAATTCCAGTGTAATTACATAAAATCGCTGCATGGAAATATGACAAAAGCAGCTTAATAAATTGAATTATCTTTTTGCGGAGTTGACTTGTATAAAGAAACTCTACATCCAACAATAACGCCGAGCGGCATTGTTCGTATTAACATAATTAACATAAATTTTAGAACGACCATTTTATATCACGGTTCACTGATTGGAAACCTCCATTCTCCTAGCAGTGTATACAAATTTACATAATGCAATTGTGTCATGGTATATAACCTTCACACTACGCTGTCACAGAGTAATCAAAGAAAAGTACATTCTGTTAGCCGTTAATACCGCATATCTTATACAGTGATGTAAATGTAATAATATAAACATAATGAAGAAATGCTGCATTTAATTATTTTAAATAACTCATTGAAAAGCTCAGCCTATTACAAAGTCCTTTCTCATAAAATGAACTTTTAAAAGTGATCAGGAAATTGTTCGAAAATAATTCTTATGATATGAAATTATTTACATTTAAGTTCGCCTTTATCAAATCCGTAATTAAGTACAATGTTTCTTCTAACATTATTCCAGAAAGAAATATTTAACGATAGTTCTGGCAATCTATTTTCTCGGAGGTAATTTGGAAAAAGTTTCACCTTAATTGAGGTTATGTAACTTGATATTTGATTACTAGTTGGTTAGACCATCTAAACTGCATACACATATGTAGACTATTGATGTGTTTTGATTTCCATGTAGCTCTTCACCTAGTTCCACATACTAGGTAATCGCTGCTTTAACAATGAAACTGTTTTTAGTGCGCCCCTTGCTAGGAAATAGTTCTCCGTCATGCATATATGACAAATGAAAGTCGCTAAAAACATTTCCAATATTACAATGTATTGTGATAAAAATGAAAAATAACGCATCCGAAGATAGTTTGAAAAAACGAGTGAAGCGCGATTTTTTACTTTTGATATTAACAATAAAGGCAACTACAAAAAAACTCCAATTTTTCTGAATTATCTGATATAATTTTTTTGTGATACGTAGCCTAAAAGAGGTGTTTTTAGTATTTAAAAATATATCTGCATGGATTTTAAACCTCCATTTCAAAATTATATAGCTTTCGAACAAATTGAGCTTGAAGGTTCCGGTTTTTAGCATTCTCTAGATAAAATTTTACTTTTGCTGTTGGCTATTCTGACTATGGCGCAGACATGCATTAGATTCCAAGTTGCAGTTATAACAATTTTTTCTTTGTTTGCAATTTTCTCAAAACATTTTCCTACTGTATGTATTTCTAAAGAAAAAAACTACTGCATTATTTGCCTTGAATTTTTCTGTGGTGTTTTTAAACACAGTAATAAAGCTACCGAAGTAGAACTATTACGAAATAACCTAGAACTTATGAAAGTTTTTGCACAAATGTTTGACAAAAAGTATGCTCAAATAAAAATGTTCTCTAATACTCATTCTATGCTTTTAATTGATTTCATTTCAAAACACAGATAAAATATGTCAAAATTAGTTGTTCAAATTTCAATGTTCTGGCTCTAACAGTTCTCCCACAATATGAACATAAATTTAGCTTATTTAACATTAAAGTACGGCCTTCCGATTCTTTGTTAAAAACATAAATTACTGCTCTGGTAATATTCAGCAATTGTACGAATTTTAACATTGCATTTCATTTTTCCGAATAAATGTTCATTTGTCCATGCTTATTGTTATTAGTGCAATAAATAATTGTTTCTACAGCAAAGAGACAATATCAGTTTACGAGACATGCAAACAGCAATGATAAATAAGAAACAAAGGCAAGGTCATCCAAAAAAGTTATTAAACACCGTCGTTTACTTAAAGTAGGTATACGATAGCACAGCACCACAACTATTAATAAGACATTTACTTTCATTTTTATTTTGTTTGTGTCGAAAAGAATAAGTGACCGATTAGCTACATATTTGTCTGCCCGGAACAGAAATTGTACGTTATTTTAAGCAATATTGTTTAGGAAGGCATGAAAACTTCAGGCACTTTGAGAGGTAGTCGGTAGCGGCTTTAAACGATTTGGCCAATTTACTTTACACGCTCACGCTATATAAACAGTAATTATCGTAAGGCTATAATTTAATTAATTAACCCAATCATATGCTTCATAGCCTGTTATTTTATTTATTAGCTAATTGCTTGCTTTATATAATAGCTGCATGAAAATATCCCTCGCTCTACCAGGTGACACATATATGTAGACCATTTATGGCCTAGGCAGCATACAGATATGGTTTTGTCTCACATAAGGCACTTTCAGTAATGGAACAGTCAATGTGACGTCATTGCTGTTCCGCTCATACCTCTCCGGAAAGGATGAAAAATGCCCAGAGTTTAAAAATATCTTATTTCCAACAAATTCAGAAAATATCTAATTGTGATATGAAAAGTTCATTATATCTTCCACTGCAGCTGTCAGAAAAGTCGAAGATTTAGAGCAGTGGTCCTAATTAGGTAGCACGGTTGAAAGGCAGGGCCAACTTTAATTCGTTTTCCCCGGAGTTTAACGAAGAGTCAACGGATCAGTATAAATGTTTTGAGCTGTGAATTTTCTTCATATATATTTTGAAAGTTTATTTTAAATATTTATATAGTTGACATAGGAAAGTTAATTAATTTTAATTTTAAAATATGTTATATTTCGGAACGAATAAAAAAGCACCAATCACATTTACATAACTAAATATGTATTTAAAAAGAAAACTACTTATTTTCAATATATTTCAAATATAAATAAAACCTGGTGATTTGATACCGGAAATAATTAAAAAGCTTTTGCGTGTTTTATATTAAAAATATATATAATAGCTCTAAATAAGTGATACTATCTTAGTTATATTTTAACACTGAACGCATATCAGTTATCTGGCATATAAATCAATCAGCGTCAATCACCAATTAAAGAAATACGTCAATGTTACTGATCTATTTTTCCGTATTATCTTAACTCTCCTTATACTTATTCTTTGTGAAAGTTTAAATGTAGGCTGATGAGATATAAAATATCTTCAAGAAGCTAAGTTATCCGTGGACATGCAAATAGATATAACAAAGAATGACAAAAAAGTACTTAGAACCTTCAGTTGCACTTCTGCGTGGGTTGGAAATGTCCAAGTATACTTTTTACATTATACATTATACATTACATTATACATTATACATTATACATTCTGTTGGTTTCTAGTTGTTATTAACAGGATAAAACAAATGCCTGAATCAAGCTCAGGTGCAGAGACCAGCAATATCGAACCGCCCAGTTCATTAGTTTTACTGTTTGTTTTCAAACTCCATGTACATCTTGGCACTGCCCTTGCCATTAGTAAATAAGTTTTTTTGTCCTTTCCAAATTTTATGACATTGTGTTCAAAGTTTGCGAGTGATTTTCGCCTTTAAGGTTAGTGAAAACCGCACAATAAAAAACAAATACGAAATCAATAAAAATTTCGAACCTGCATGTTCCAAATATATAGCTGACTTTTGATTATCACTCTAAACAAATGAATCACCAAGGTTACTCTTTCTTTATAATAATTTGCAATTTCTTTTTAATTACTTTAAATGTCCCTCACCAGCCGTGAGAAAGTGGTAATGCACAGTGTGAAAGTTAAAATACATTTTTATAAATAATAATTAAAACTGCTATTATAAATACTGGCCTATTCTACTTGCTTCTTGGGCACAACATTGACAAGACTGAAAAGTGAATGAGAAAATGTTTAATGCGACGTCCGTAATGTCGAAAATCAATTACCAGAGTTTCCGTTAAAAGTTAAAATGGCAATCATTGGTAGTAATTGTATCAAATTAAACAAAAACAAATAAGCATTACTGGATTAGTCCCTTTTACATTCTATTTCTTTGTAAGCCTGTGAATGTAACGATTCTTTATTATATTTAATTCCTTTCAATTTTCCTACAGACGCCGCTCGTTTACTAATGCCCTGGCGAATTAAATTGCAAACGCTTAATCAGTTGATGAACGCGCCAGTTGATAAGCGGGCCCATGTTTCACGCTTTCCGGCTCGCTTGTTCATATTTAATGAACGCTCAAACTTTAGCAAGCCATGAGTGCGCTGATGAAGACTTGTCACATCATAAACTGTACACGGTGTTAATATGTAAAGCTAAGAACGTTTTCGGTAATAGTATTCCATTAAGTGTGTATAGCAGGATTTAACGTATGAAAAGATTTGCTACAATATGGCTTAGTGGTAAGGAAATATTCTGAGAAACCTGCTGAAACAATATTCTCATTTTTCTAGTGAAAATGAGAAAAGCATATGTCTAAAACGCAGTAATTGTAGTGTAAAGTCTTTCTAATGCTTATTTTTTTTATTTATTTTTTTTTTTTCCCACGAAACAACTAGTTGACTAGTTTACTAAATACTTGTTACTAAGCAGTAATTCCACCATTTCTAATGAAATCTGTTCCATGAACATTTAACTACAATCGTACATTTGTAGACATAGGTATTCTCATCCGCCATTTTCACTCCTTTGGTGCTAACCGACGCTACTCATCGGATGTATTACTGTGTATTTGTTCAGTGTTTTTAATTTTGTGTGCATTAAAAATAGTGAATTTTTATTAATAAGGTGACTTAAAATGTGTTTGTAACGGTAATTAAAAGTCTGAAATATTTTGCGTGTAACATTAAAGGACAATTTAGCTCCATACAAGTAGTGTTTACTAGGTATAGGTACGTATACCTAGATAATAATAGTAATAGTTGTAGTTATAAGTAACAGCGATAATTAAGTACCTTTATAAAATATTAAATAAAGCTTTATTTGATTCAGCGTCATGATAATTGATTCATAGTTTTTAAGAATATCAACGTTACTATGAAAGAAACATAACCTATAATTTGTATAATATATACATACCTGCGTATTGTACACAAGTGTACGTATGTACAAACAACTTTTGTTTCATTTTATGTGATTTATAAATAATGAATTGTGGTACACATAACATATACATTATATGTGTATAAGAATTCAATATCATAATTTTTGTATTTAATCATGACAAGTTATAAAATTATAGATTATAATTATATTTATATTTTTCAGCTAAGCAACTTATCTAAAAAAAATGCCTAAATTTTAAATAAATGCGTTTATATGCACCATTTGATGACGATGCTATAAGCGTCAGCGTGTTTGTTTGTGTTCCGTAACTATTGCGCCGAAATAAAGGAGTAAACATGGCGTACGAATTTTTTTTTGAATGATTTATTTATGGACGGTGCTCTTTAACAGCTCAGGTCATCAGCGTCCCATTCAACTCAGGGCGTGAAACGGCCGACAAATTTTGCTCAGAGGCCTCTCTTTCAGGCTTGAGGTTCTTTTTCGTGCCGTAAATGTACGACACGGGACCCACAGCTTTACTTCCCTTCCGAAGGAGGCGTACGAGAATACTCACCTATTCTAGTGCCTTAGTACTGACTGTATAAGAGCGCTATTTCGGGGATATTTATTACTACGCAGGCTGTTTGTTGATGCGATTTTGTTTACGCGGCATGTATTTTTAATCTTACATTCAAGCCAAGAAATAACATTATGTCTAAATATCTAAAACAATCTCTAGTATTCAAAACAAAGTAACAGTACCGTATTTAAATAATGAACATAAAGAATTGGGCAATTCTCTGACAATTACGAAGAAAAACAAAGCCGAAACGTGGAAAATAACGCAAATTGTAAAAGAGTTGGGATTAATTACATCGGAAAAAGATTACACATATGTGAGGGACACCTTTTGGCCTAACATCAAGAAAATTACAAATGGTAAATGCTTTTATTTTACATGCATATTACTATTTACAAATAATGGCGTAAGTAGCTAAGTTTCAATGGTATTTTTCAGGTGAAAATAAATCATTCAAGAAGTGTTGCAATAGGTGATGAAATTTGGGACCACAAATAACAAAAATAACCCTTAATGGGCTCTAAAATTAAAGTGTGTCGAGTTTAATTGGAATCAATACCTAACCCAAAATATGAACACCAGTATGTAAATTCATCATTTGAGATTCACTGGTAGAATTCCACTAGTTAACAATACAAATGTTTCGTGCAACGGAATACTGATAAAACAAAATCACACGTTTATAATATCAGTCTGCCACTAGTATCAGTTTGCGCTCATGCGTTTTAAAAATACACACTTGTAAAATAAACTAGTAATAACTATAATGGAGAATAGTTTTACTAGTTCACGAGCTTCATGAAAGAGGGGACTGATGGTGTTCTACCATGCTGTGCTTAGCATTGAAGTTCAAATAGTTTTGTATTTCCTGACCTTAGACTTCTGTTGTTTAACGATTACAAATTAACGTAAATATTCTTCCATGTGGTGGAATAAGACACAATTTTGAATCAATGAGAAGGGAATGTTAAGTAGGCAATTTGCAAGACAATCATGTCATATTTAATCTAAAACTACTTTTGGTTTTTGAATTAATCTGTTTTTAAGCAAGCGTGCACATTTTCGTAAATGCTAAGAACAATCTCGTATAAGATTTGAGCAAATAAATTTCGACTTATTATTATTATTATTATTATTATTATTATTATTACTACTACTATTATTATTATACTGGCTCTGCAACCTTAGGATCTGTTGTACCAGATTAAGGATGATAGATGATAATTTGGCCGAATGAGTTCAGTAAACTTTATGCCGTAAGTTTCACTGGCATTCACCCAAAGAATCGAGGAAAACCCCCTCCATTTCTTGACTGAAAAAATCTCAGTCAAGAAATGAACCCAACCGGGAATCGAACCCATGCAAGCTGCGCCTCGTGGAAGCGGCGGTAGCCACTACCTCGCATACATGTGCCAAAGGCTCAGTGTAGATTAAGTTCAAATTACTCGTTCCGAAATTTTTACTTAAAAAGCTCTGTTCACTAGTATACGCATTAAACAAAAATGTATTAATGCTTCATTGTTTATTAAAAATGACATTTCCTACACTAAAGCTAAACTTTAAACAACAAATTAAATAAAATCAGCTAGATTTTAGCATTTACTGAGTGGCGATGAGAAGATACTGCAAATTTAAAAAGGTTTGCAATCTAAAGCAACCATATATAACTAAGAAAATAAAATATTTGCTGAAGAAGAGCCTAACTGACTTGAAATTATTTTCTTAGCTGTGTCTTTTTATGTGGTTTATCTCTCTTCAATGATCGCCTAGTTCGCCACATTATTAAACTCAAATAGATATGTTGCCTTATTAACATATATTAACATTGCGCTAACTGCAAAATTGTTTCGAAAAGATTAATGAAATGAAGGAAATAAAAAAAAAAAAAAACAGATGAGTCCGGAGTGCTTAGGGTCTAAAGTTACTTGGTATTTTACCCTTTCAGGGTAAGAAAAACAACTGGGGGGAAAAATAATTACCAAGGTAACAAAAAAAAAAAAAAAAAAAAAAAGACAATTATATTGTCCATAAATTTGAGGTGCATGAATATGATTTAGCAGAACGCTCTATAGGGGTATTGAATCTATTTCTAGCGCTATTCTTCTAGACCTTCTTCCGAACAGTATAGCTGTCGTACCTTATATTTTGGCGGAAGTGAGCGTCCTAAAACGACGGCGTGCCTGTACTTTGTGTATAAATGCGTAATCTCTTCCGCGCACAACAATGGTTAATGTATAACTTTAGGAAAATTTATCCGATGCAGTTCAATTGGTATAAAAACACCGATTCTTACAGTTGCGTTGTGCAGATTAGCAGATACATAAATGCCTCGTATACCAACAGATTTTTTTTCTGATTAGTACTACATATATTTAAAAAATTATAACGCAATGCAAATGTGAAGTTTGCAAAGTAATTTTAGCCAAGATATTCCTAATTGAAAGTACATGTGTGCATTTTATGAGCCATTTTACATCTTAAGTTTATTGTTATTAATACATTCTGTTCTTTTAGTACAAGAAGAGTGTATAAAATGAATAGTGTTTAACGCCCGTTTTAGCTACAGAGGCACCACAGGCGATGGACACTGATGATACTTGAGATAAAATGATATTTTGGAAAAGGATTCATTTTTAAAGAAGGAATCGTTCCAGGCCTAAGTTTTAGGGTACCTCTCCGGCATTTGCCATTTATGAGGACTGAGGAAAACCTGAAAAAAAAACTGTCAGGGAGGACGGTCCTGGCGGGATTCGAACCCCAGACCTCCCGCTCACGAGTCCGCGCCATAACGATCTCGGTCACCCGAGGCTGTACAACAAGAAGAGTAATGTAAAGACAATTGAATGTGATGACTATAATCTATATTCACATAGTGTCTTTTCTTAGTATTTTTTGCGGCTATTTACTAAAAGCTCACTTTTTTCATTAATTTTTGGAATTAACTTAATAAATTAACTGCACCAAATCTCTGATTATGAACACCATCAAAATAAAGTTTACATAGATTTCTGAACGTGTACGAAGGCTATCTATGCCAATTCAAAATTATTATCTTTCAATAATATAGTCAAAAAATTTCCACTGCAGTCTTACCTGATAGATACTCTGTCGCAAACCATTAGGCAAATCTCTTAACCACAAATCATGTCCGTTATGCCCTTTTCAAAAATACAGCAAGGCCAAATATAACATCTAGTCTATCAGTTGGGTTCGTAAACAATTCATTATCATGCTCCGCCAGTGAGATGATTATGGTTATAATAATTACAATTCATCATTAACACTTCTTCGAGCCTATGATATCCGCCTTTTTGCAAATGGCAAATAAACCAGAATTATTTAAATTTAATTTTTTTTTATGGTTAGTGCTAATATTATTACTCATACTTTTAATGCTCGCCAAAGAAGGGATAGAAATAAAAGCACATACGTATAAATCACGCTACCAAAGCAGCCTACCTTTTAACATTGTCTTTTACATAGAAACCCTTTTACTACACAGAAAAACTAATGAGCATCATTAACAATATAATTGAGTAAATTAAACAGCATTTCCCAATATGTTTCTTAGCTGTGAAAACATTTTTCCTAGAAATTACGTTTTTCTTTATTTTTTCACAAATTTAATTGAATATATCCAAGTTGGGTAGAAAAATATATTACAGAAAATCATGGCATTTTGCATAGCTTCAGATTTTTCCTCGTATCATAACAGATATTATTATGATTGTTATTAATCTAAAATATGAAATACAATCCATAAATATTTGTTCATTCACTTACTGATTCATTAGCTAACGAAACTTATTAGCTAACGAAACCCCAATGAGACTACAGAAAAGACATTGAAAACCTACACTTTCCTTATTTTAAAAATAGCAATGAATTTTAATCTGAATTTTATTTTCTTATTTATTCTGATATATCTTAAAACTAGTATAAAATGGTGAGTAAAGAGGGGATTAGATTATCTTATAAGTCATCATAACAACAGGTTGAGCTGGCAAACAAAACAAACAAGTATTTACGATATATTCCTATAGTGCATTTTATCTTTTACTAGTACGGAGTTTGCCTCGCTTATTAAAAACTGGAGTCCATAACAAATAACTCCATATCAACAAAGTGATTAGGAAAAGTTTAATTATACAGCAAGCAATGAGTACTACATAATAATACGGGCTAAAACGTAAATATGAATATTTAAGTTTGTGCGTTACGTATAATATTTACGCCATGAAATTAATTTGTATATAGAAAAGGACAGTTCTTTTTGGGCGTATACTGAGTATCAGTGCCTAAACTAACTAAATGATTTCCTTAAGCACCAACAAACTGAGTGAATTGCAACTTTACGCACTGTCGTGGAATAAAAGCATAAATATACGTTTATATAGTTATGCCAACAACGAGAAAAGAAATGCTATCACAAATTCCTTCATTTAATTATACTAATCATGATAATTATTTATATGAGGAAAATTTCGCTATTTTTATTATGAGAGTAAACAGACTTTTTAGTATTATTTTCCCTTGATTCCTCATGCAAAAGAAAGCAAATGAGAATTAATCTTAACTCCAAACGTTAGCCAAAAAGCCATGGATGACAAATTAAATTGCTAATTAATGCCAAAGCAAATTACCAGGAATATGTACACTCGTAAAGTTATATGGCCTTCGCCATTGAAATAGGAAGAAAAGTTCTTGGTGGATGGGTGGGGGACTTGCACAGGTAGTTCGTTTCATCCATGATCAAATCTTGGTACTACCTTCTAAGAAACAGCGGTACCCTTTACATAAAAAATCCATTTAAACGGAACATTACTATTTAAAAAGCATAAATTTGTCAACATTCCACAGCGTAGGTTACGAAAGTTTATAAAGCGCCAAACGTCATAGTTAAAAAAATATGTATAAAAATAGTAAAAGATAGCAAAATGACATTTTAAATGTCTAAATATAAGTGGACTTCCAAACTCAGTATGTCTTCCTCATTTTCCACTGTAACATAGTACGAAGTCGTGTCCAGCGCCGACGACATTAATGCAGTGAATTAAATGATAGTGGGCCTGAGGACCATTCCTCTGTAACTTGTCTGCCATTGTATGCTTTCTTTTAATACCACGCCTATTCATTTCTTCCACGCTCTTCCCAACTCTCGTCAGCTGATATTTGGATCACTTATACTATTTTAGAGGTTGGCTTTAAAAAAAATAATATAATTTAAATTGCCTTATTGAGATTACAAAATGTGCGTAAGAATATTGTTTTAATGTCTTATTTTTCTCTTTCACATCCACACCGTTCAGATACCTTGAAATCCTGTTTCGGCCTGCAGAGTCTTTATATAATACCTACTCATAAAATTGGAGGAACGAAAATATACGAATTAACAAATTTAATAAAATGTTTCCGGATTGTTAAAACATAGCAATTGCACTGGAAAAAAGGAACACTGTCCAAAATCTGGGGAAAACTAAGAAGTGCCCCTCCCGCTGTACCAGGACTCGAACCCGGATAACCACACAAACGTCACTGCTTGCCTGAATCGGACGCGAGTAAACACGCGGTATCGCCCACGGGGAAGCCGTTAGAACAACTTCTCGGTGAGGTCCATGCACAACTGACCGGCGGTTAACACCATCCTAGTGATATCGCAGCCCGCGCGCATGTCATATATGCAGCGCTGCCATCTAGCAACCGCTGCTCAAAGGTCTGTTACCATGGTAATGACGCGTAGCGACTAGTCGTGACTCATAACTAGTAGTCTAAGAAGAGGGTGAGCTACTGGGAGCATTGAAGTTTAAAGTTTGTTTACATAACCAATAAACCACTTTTAACGAATTCCGAAGGAATGAAGGTCGGCACCGTGAAAATTTTGCTTATTTTTTTTTGCTATTTCATGTTTTTTATAGCGCATTCAGAAGGAACGTAAGCTATTGCTGTTGTACTAATGAAAAGAATTTTTTTACTAATCTATTCAAATCTGCAACGATCGTACCTACTAGGCCCCTAAATTTTGTTTAAAAATCGAGAAATAGGCTTAATTACATATATAAATGAAAAATAATGTAACACTATTAACAATGTAACTAAAATAACAATAATAAGAAAAGCAGAAAAGAATAAATGACTAAGAAAAAGTTACAGATTAGTAATAGCTATATTTCGAACTACTTGAGTTCTATCGCCAATTACATTTGTTAAGGCAAAATTTCATAGCATTACCGTGGATAGATGTCATAGTATAAGAAATATTAAATAACAAAAGCTTAATAATAACAAAAACACAGAGAAAGTAACAAATAAAATGAATAATAGATAAATAGTAAAGAAGTAAAAAGCAAAACATAGAAGAAATCAAGCAGTTCGAAATATAGCTATTACTAATCTGTGACGTTTTCTGAGTATTTTATCTTTTCTGCTTTTCTAATGATTGCTATTTTAGTTTTATACACACATATATATGCGTGTGTATTTGTGTGTTCGTTCTCTCTTTAGCGGTCGTAATTTTCGCTTTTTCTCAATAAAACCGGCACATCAATTAACGATTAGTCGCGTTCGTTAGCCACTAAATTGAACCATTGGGGGTGGGGGTTAACCTAAAGCGAATATTTTTAAAAATAATTGAAAAAACAGCTCTAGAGGCAGTCATTTTTGCTTTATCTCAACGAAACTCAATAAAACCTTTTAAATAAATTGATGAAAGTAGTTTTCGAAAGTCTCCACTTGGAGTGGGGGTACAACTGAAAAACTTTTGGGGGTTCAAGTAAAATGTAAAATCGTTCTTATGGCATTAATGTGCTTTTACGCAACGAAACTCCGTACATTTGAATATAATAAAATCAGGCAAATCCGGCCAGGGAGGTTACCTGAAACTCAAAATTTAACAATAGCTGTAGTGGCACTAATAGTTTTTTTTTTTCGCAATAAAACCTCGGCATATACCATTAAATGGAATAAGAAAAACAGTTTCTGAAAATCAGTGAAAAAGGCTATTAGCAGGCAGAGGAGTTTACCAAAATTTAAAAATCGCTATAGCGACATTAATATTTGTTTCGCAATATCATTTAAATAAAATAAGAAAAAAAAATCCTGAAAATCAGTCAAATCATACTATTGGCAGCGGGTAGAGGGTAGCCTGCACCCCAAAAAATCAAAATCGCTCTAGTGGCATTAATATGTTTATTTGCAACGAAACTCCATATAAGCCATTTAAATACAATAAGAAAAATAGTTTCTGAAATTCAGGAAAATCAGCTTCTTAGGACAAGTCTGAAAACCAAAATTTAAAAATCACTCTATCAGCACCAATATTTATTTCTTCACAACAAAATTTGGTGTAAGCCATTTAAATAAATAAGAAAAATAGTTTCTGAATATTAGGGAAATTGGACTATTAGAAAGAAAGATATACTTGAAAACTGAAATTTAAAAAGTGCTCTTGCATTTAATTTCCTCTATATTGTTTTAAAATTATGAGCAATTAATTCAGTATATAAACTGTATTTATAATTAAAATGTAAATTGGAACTTGCACAGTGAAGCAATGCATATAACTGATATCACTGTATGATTTAGTTGAACTACACACTCTTAATGCTTCACTTACTTGTCATAATGTATGGAACCAGTTCTGAGAACTTTTAGTTCTCATCACCAGTGTTCTTGAAACTGGTTCCATACATTATGACAAGTAAGTGAAGCATTAAGAACGTGTAGTTTAACTAAATCATACAATGATATCAATTGTATTTATAATGTTGCATACATTTTATATTTAACAAAAGTATTATCGTGAAGATAGCAGCGGTGAAATACTAATCTAATATGTATATGAGAATTATATTTGTATTTAAGAGAGCTCTGTAATAACAGTCAGAAAACATTTGCATTATATGTGTTTACTGCAATAACATTTAAATTAAATTTCAAAGCCAACGAAAATAGATGAAACTTTCAAATTATTTTTGTGGTGATTCTTAGGACATCAAAATTGTTTTTAAATAGTAACATGTTTTTGTTTTATCGAAACACATGAGCATCTTCTTAAATACAGAATGTAACTCAAAACTTTGTTATTTTTCTCCATTTAAGTGAATATGAAGATTTCATACATTTAAAAATGATTAAAAATACCCACACAATAGAGCTTTGCCTTTCAGTGGCCATATATTCAATTTAATAAATAGTATAACATTAATTCTTGTTGTTTAATCTCAATAATAATACTACTACTACTACTACTACTACTACTACTACTACTACTACTACTACTACTACTACTACTACTACTACTACTACTACTACTACTAATAATAATAATAATAATAATAATAATAATAATAATAAATATTAAATAATGTGGTTTCTCTTTTGTAATGCTTATTGCAAGAATTCAAAATATCTTCCCCTAATATCACACTGTAATGCCATAACATATTTCATTAATTAATAAGGTCTAATTTGGACTTTATATTCATTTTCATTAAAAGTTATTCAACTGGTGAGGAATTTGCTTAGTTTATGCAACTTTTGCATAAGAACTTTTGTAGCTTGAGATAGGCTAAGAAGAAATGAACTGAGTTAATACTTTAATAGCCACACACCTACCATATTAACTATAGCACAAAATGCATCATTTAAACTGTAATTTTCCCCTGGTTCATTCTTCCTACTCCTATTCATGATCTGGTATCTTTGCCTGATTTCTTCCTATTATCAATTGGAAAATCAATTGATGAACTTAAAAGTTACCTTCAATGGCATATATGGAGGTATTTGACCATGGCATCTATAGTTGTGGATTTCATGATAAGTCAAGATGGTCACAATGGCTATATAAGTGAGGTAATACAGACAGCGAGATAGGTCACTTATTGCAGTTATCCCACTCTCCAAGATGAAACAAATGTTTATTCTGAAAAGTTCACACATCTCAATGAGAAATCTACAGGCTTAAGACATAAGTATTTGCTTATGACTTGAAACATTCGATGGACTTCTACTCACTTGCACATAACTTCATATGCTTACTGCAAATGTTTGCAACGGTAAATGTCAAAAGAATAAATATGATGCACAAGCAACAATGTTAGTGCTGACTTTTCATCTATAACACTGTCAAGGCAAAGTAAGCCATTAGATATATAATTTGGATTGCAGTAATCTATGAGTACAGTATGATGTTTTCTTCGTGGTTGCTACTCTACACCAGTTGCAAAGCGGTGGGATCATCACAAAAGCTTGGCATGAGGAAAACATGCCACGTTACTATAACAAGTACAGTAATAAATATGGCTTACCTATAGAGCCTTTGAACAGCAATTAACCTATACAACTCTCCATTTCATTATTTGAATGAGATAGACTCATTGAGACCACATTGCGCAATATGTTGACATAAGCCACAAAGAAAAATTAACAATAGGTAGTGAGTGATTTGATTCAGAAACCAATAGGTATAAGTAAAAATCCTTTTTCATGCATAATTGAAATAAAAACGACCTTCAGTATATTAAAATATATTTATTTGTGGCTTTTTGAGGGATATATCCATTTTTCACTTTGTCATTTCTTTGTATTTAGCCTTGAAATGATATGTAAAAATTAGTGATATGTTTTGAAACATTAAAAATTAATTAAAAATAAGATTTTAAAAACAGTTTTAAATGTAAGTATAAGCTGCTACATGCCTCTAAATCTCATGACAAAAAGGAATGTAATGTTTTTCAAAAATATTTCATTATATGTTTAAGGATTTAAAAAGAAAATGATCTATTTTAATTTCATATGAAATTTAATTCGTTTTAGTATCCATTTTCATTTTAAATGCTCTTTAGTACTTATTTTACATTTTTTAAACTTTTGGGCAAAATCATTTTCATGTGTATGTAATTGTACAACCCTTGACAGTTAATGGTAAAATTAATTCAATGTAAATTTTCTTGTGGGATTTTTTTAATAGATGAATGCTTTCCATTAAGCTATTTCAAAAGAGCACAGGCACTAGAACATACAATGGAGGTCTCAAATTTAATTTCCAATATTAAATCACTGAAATGCAGATTATCAGTAATTTATGGCTCTGATATATCCAAAACTTATTTGTTGCATCATTTTCATTTTATTCATATTTAAGAACTATGACAACTGGCATGGAATTAGAAATTCTTAATAAATATTTAATAACTACCAAATAGCAAGAGACAAACTATGGAAGAAACAACAAAATTTACTTGAATAGCATAGCTTTGTTTACTGCCTGAATGATTTTGAGAAATAACTGTCAATCAATAGTTTTTGTAGTGAACGAACCCAGGGCATGAACAGACTTAATTCTCTGAACCCTTTGAGCTGGAGAAAACTTCTAGAAGAAAAATATCAATCAAATTTGCAGTCAAGGCTGCTCCCTCCACATTTCCAGTGTCTAAGTCCAACAAAGTGTTCTGTAACACCTAAATGCTGTTTCCAACATTATAAACATTTAAATTTAACAGCCACATTTTCCTTGTACTAGTGGGGGAAAAAAAAAATAAAATGATCCTGTACTGACAAAAATTAAATAGGGTCAAAATCACTAATTGAAATTTACATATCTATATTTATATAACACAAAGTTGTCAGTCTACATCTGTATTGCACAGGTATATTTTTAAAATAAAATATGAGGGCTCTTTTTAAGTTAAATGTGGATAACTCAAACAGAGGCTTATAATTTGTATTTCTTATTGAAAACTATGTTAAAAATTTTTATTCAATAAATTGCACACCTTTAATTTGAATATTTTAAAGGCAGAATTTTATTTCCTAAAATTAGGTATTCATCTTTTTACACTAAACTCCACTTACTTACATAAAAGTAAAACACATTTTGGGAGAATGTCTCCCACCCAAATGTTTTTGTGGTGGCCTCTGTTGGTTAAAGTAGGAAGTTGCTGAGTTCATCCATAGGAGGAAACTCAAAATTAATTAGGTTTTCTCTATGTTTTAATATAAAATTTTTTTCCCAAGTGGATAACTCCAATGGGTTGTGAAGATGTTTCAGCAGTTTAATTTCCGATTTTATTTCATGGTTTTTGGTCCAAAAGTGAGCTGTAACTGCTTATTTATCCACCTGCTTAAACCGAATATTCCTAAAATGTTCTTTCCTCCGAATTTCCAAAGTTCTCTTTGTTTTGCCTATGTAGCTCTGCTCACAATCTGCACATTTTATTTCATAAATTCCTGATTACTGTTCTGTTCCTATGGAGTCTTTAATTTTCAACCTAATAAATTCTTGATATTGTATCTGTTCTTTGAGGCTAACATTATCCCATGTTCTTTGAAAATTTTCTTGAACTTGTTGTGGTAAATTAGATGGTAGGTGAGACTTTTGAATTTGCATTCTTCTTTTGTGTTTTTCATTATGGAAACTTCCCTTATCCGTTTCTGTCTTTTAGATTTATGGATACTTTTTATCACTGTGTCTTTGTTGAAACCATTGATTAGAGCTGTCTTTATTATTTGTTTGTATTCTATTTTGTACTCTGCTTCTGTGAGTGGAATATTAATCAATCTGTGTGCACACACACTACAGATAAAGTAGTTAATCTGTCGAGTGCCACATTTTCCAAAAATGAAATCAATCTCCTAAATAAAGACCTAAAACTTGTATAGATTTCTCAGATAATATAGAAGATTACATAGCCAACATAGACATAGCCACCCAACAACAAAACAATTGGGAAAAATCGTTCACCAAAAGTAAATGCAAAAAAGTTTTAGAGAACATAAAAAACCGAAAGAAATCAATAAACTACAGAATGACATTAAAAAAACTAAAAGAAAAACCAGTGATATACACAAAAGTAGACAAAGATAATAAAATAGCCATTTTAGACGAAAAAGAATACATAAATAGAGTTGAAACTAGTTAAAAGAACAAGACTACAAACCAATTGATAAGAATCTGCTCAATAAATGCAATAAAATGTTAAACAAAACATTAAATGAAGTCAAAACACTATCCACTACTGAAAAACAGAATATCACACAGAGTAATCTAGTACTACCCAAGGTTTATGCACTACCTAAAATACATAAAAATGATAACAGCATGAGAACAATAATAAACAATATCAATTCACCCACATACCAAATAGCAAAAAAATTTATCAAAGTTTACAATTCTTTTAAGAAATTCCAAAATTTGAGCATTAAAAATTCAGTTGATATAGTCAAAAAGCTTAAAAACAGCGGAATTACGGCTGAAGATATAATGGTATTATTTGATGTAAAAGCCTTATTTTCAAGCATACCTACAGAGAAACTTATGCTTATACTAAAGAAATGGTTAACATCAATAAATTTAAAAACAGAAGAAATTGAAGACATGTTAAAACTTACTAATATTTGCATTAAAACAAAATTACTTCAGCTTCAACAAAAATATTACCAACAAGTTTTAGGTGTAACTATCTGAAACCCTTGGTCACCTTTTCTAGCAGAGTTATTCATGAGTTCATTTGAAACACATATCACAAAAGCCTTCCCTTTAATTTTCAAGTCATGGTATAGGTATGTGGATAACATTTTTGCAATAATACCAAAGAAACACTCAATAGATGCCCTGAAACTTCTTAATTTGCAACATAAATCTATACAATTTACCATAGAAGAAGAAAGAAATGGTTGGTTACCATTTCTAGATTTAAAAATTATTAGAAATGGAGATTGTTTGAATTTTGGAATTTACAGAAAAGGAATACATACAGAAAACTGCATAAAAAATGAGAGCTATAACTCCATTCCACATAAGTATGCAGTATTTCACAGTTTGGCACACACATTCCATTCACAGAAGCAGAGTACAAAATAGAATACAAACAAATAATAAAGACAGTTATAATCAATGGTTTCAACAAAGACACAGTGATAAAAATTATCAATAAATCTAAAAGACAAAAAGGGATAAGGGAAGTTTCCACACTGAAAAACACAAAAGAAGAATACAAATTCAAAAGTTTCACCTACCATCCAATTTACCACAACAAGTTCAAGAAAATTTTCAAAAAAAATGGGATAATGTTAGCCCCAAAGAACAGATATAACATTAAGAATTTATTGGGTTGCACAGTAAAAAACTCCATACCAACAGAACAGAAATCAGGAATTTACAAATTAAATGTGCAGATTGTGAGCAGAGCTACATAGGCAAAACAAAGAGAAATTTGGAAATTTGGATATTTCAGGAATATTCAGTTTATGCAGGTGGATAAATCAACAGTAGTAGCTCACTTTTGGACCAAAAACCATGAAATAAAATCGGAAATTAAACTGCTGAAACATTTTCACAGCCCATTCAAGTTATCCATTTGGGGAAAAAATTTTATATTAAAAAATAGAGAAAACCTAATAAATTTTGAGTTTCCTCCTATGGATGAACTCAGCAACCTCCTACTTCAACCAAGAGGCCACCACAGAAACATCTGGGTTTCCGGGCCATCGTTTCGAGTAACGGCGGTTCGGTGAGCAACTGAAGATGGGAGAGATTCTCCCGAAAGGCATCTTACTTTTATGTAAGTAAGTGGAGTTTAATGTAAAAAAATGAATGCCTAAATTTAGGATATATTACCACTTCATTGTCAACAGCTTCTTAAGTATAATATTTAGGATTTTATTTATTAAAAAGGAGTCCTACTTATTCCTGAATTCCAATTTATGCTATGTTAAGAATTTTTGGCAATGGCCACAAAACAGACAATAATGCAATCTCAGTTAGTTTACAGATACCTAAAGAGTTATAGAAGTAAGCTTTTGTTTATTCAATTATAATTTATTAAATATGTTAACACTAATTCCACTTACATATACAATATTAGGACTATCACTCGATGTAATAACTGGATCTCCAGGTGCTTCTGTGGGGGCATCTGATGGTTAGAATAGGAACTTGCACAGTTCAGCCACAGATGGAAAGTCAAAATTAATTAATTTTTCTCAATTTTTCAAAATGAAAATATTTTCCCAAGCTGCTAACTCCATTGGGTTGGGAAGTTCTTTCAGCACATTAACCTCTGGTTTAATTTCATGATTATGTCTCCTACTGTGTGCTGCTACCACTGATTTAACCATAAATAAAATAAATAAATATTCCTAAATGTTCCTTTGTCCAAATTTCTGAATTTTTCTGTTTTACCAATGTGTTTTTGATTACATTTTGTACATTCAATTTTGTAAATTACAGAGTTTTGTTTGTAATGCCTTTTATTGTAGAACCTAATAAATATTTTATATACATTTGTTCTTTGGCTCTAATTTTATGCCATGTTCTTTGAATATCTTATTGAATTTGCTGTGGCAAGTCTGATATGTGCAACTTTTGAATTTGTTACCTTCCTTGATGTTCTTCATTATGGAAACCTTTCTTATAGGTTTTTGTCTTTTAAATTTAATGTTCATTTTTTTGTGTCTTGGATGAAAGCATGGACTAATTATAATTTAATTATAATTATATATTAATTATCTTTGATATTCTGATTTGTATTCTTACGTGCCAAGCTGTTGAACAGAGTATTTTTGTATGGGATGGGGTTATAGCTGTTATTCTTTATGAAATTTTCATGTGTTACTTTTCTATAGATTCCAAATTTGAGCCTGTCTATATTTCTTATACTTTTTAAATTCATGAATGGGAGCCACCTATTTTTCTCCCCTTCCACAGTGAACTGTATATAATGTGAATTCGGGAATTTCAGAGCATCTATTGAATGTTTTTCATATTAATGCATTGCAAATATGTCACTCATATATCTGAAACATACCTTGAAAATTAATGGGAAGGTATGTGTGATATGTATTTTGAAGAAACTCATAATTAAATCTTCTGGAACAGAGGGGAGGGGGGTTCCCTTTGCTAGACCAAAAACTTGCTGGTAACATTTCTGGTTAAAGCAGTAGAAATTTTGTTATATGCACATGCTCCTAAGTTTTCTACTGGAATGCTGTGGAATAAGGCTTTTACTTCAAACGACAATTAAGTCTCCTGTTACACTCTGATATTTTGAAGTTTTTCATATAAATCAAATTAATTTTTGATACTCAATGTTAGAAATTTTTGAAATGAGTTGAATTTTTCATTTTTCATTTAACTTTTTTGCTATTTTGTATTTGGGTGGATTGATATTGTATATGATTTTTATGGATTTTAGATAGTGCAAACAATCTATGTCAGAGGGTGGCCATGCCAAGTTCAAATCAAAGTTGTACTATGACTGCAAAGCACAACAGTAAAGGATCGCAGTGCACATTATTGATCAATGGTATTACAGTATGTTGACTCTGGATTGCTGCCTGCCACTTAGAAATGAAGTATTGCAGGTTGCAAACCTCAAGATGACTCAGGCCACTTGAGGTCTAGGGGTACTGCACTACTTTGTGTGACTTTCTGTTTTTCAGTTGTTGATAGTATTTTACCTTTTTTCAGCACTTTTATTAAAATTTTATTGCAACTGTTAAGAGCATTCTTTTCTATTGGTTTGTAATTTTTTTACTTTAATTAATTCTCTACACTATTTATGTAATCATTTTGTTTAAATAAAATTTTTCTCTTTCATTTAGATGGAGCATGAATATATCAATATCCATTATGTACTCCTCTACATTTTCTGAAAGTCTACACAGGTTTTGAGACATATTTTAGAAATGCAATTTCTTTATTAAAAAAGGTGGTTTCCAGGAGATTAATTATATTATTTTTTGCTGGTTGTATATGGCGTGCCAGTATTTGGTTTGTTGTACACATAAATTGCAAAGTTTCATTTTCAGTCTATGATTTTTGTTCATTTGGTGATTTACATTTTCATAGTAGTATTGTAAATTTTTTCAAACATTGAATCCTAATGAACTTGACCATTTTAAGAAACCTATTGTAATGTTGTTCACATAAGTTGGTGTTAACATATTTAATAAATTCTAATAGAATGTAGAGAGGGATTCTAAAATGTCTTGACCTGACCAAGAACACATATGATTTAAGAGAAATTTTTTTTCAACATAGTCACCTTATAAATGAATACATTTAGCCCAAGGACTTTCAAACATTTTAACACCCTCAGTGAAATAAGATTTGCCCATTTGAGAAAAATAAGCATCTGTCTCAACTTTAACCTCACCATTTGATGTGAATCTTCATCCACCCTGCCATTTCTTCAAGTTTGGAAACAAAAAGTAATCACTGGAACCAAAATTGGCAAATGACAGATGTGAAAGCACTTGGAAGCAAAGGTCATGCAGTTTTGCAGCAACAATTTGAGACATGTGTGAAGATGCATTATTGTGATGGAAGAGAGTTTTCTTTTCCGTTATGGTATGGATTTTTAGCCTGAATAGCATTCTTTATATGGTCCAGTAGTGAAGCCTAATACTTCCCAGTGATGGTTCTGCTTTTCTGGAGGTAGTCTACATGCACCACACCATAAGAATTCCAGAAAATTATACCGGTTCCACCATGCTGACGATGAAGAAAATTTGCCTTTGAAACATGTCCAAGTAAGTGGAATAAAACTAGTGAAATTTCAGTGACTTACTAATAAATAATTTGGTATATAGCTTTTGTTTGTTTGCACAGTATCTACAGATTTAATGTTAAAACTCTCCAGATAGATGATTTTAATAACAGTATTCCACTGGAGAAAAACGCAGGGTATTTACAAAATAAATTATGCAGAATGTGAAAAAATTTACATGTGGAAAACAATGAGAAACATAGGCACATGGTTAAAAGAACATTTTAGGAACATAAAATACAAGCAAATGGGGAAATCAGCAGTAACATCTCATTTCTGGACAGAAAACCACAACATAGTGAAAAAAACAAAATTATTAAAATCAGTACAAGGACCTACAGAATTAACAACGTGGGAGAAAATCTACAATTACAAATACAGAGACAGTTTAATGAACTTTGACACTTTCAGAGATGAAAACATAAACTATAAGTTCATCACACCTCCACCAGAGCAGATTGCACATTCCCATAGCATAACAAATTATCCAGCAGTTGACAATTAGCTGAGGATGCAAACAAAAGGGTTTGTGAAACTAGTTTATAACAAGTGGAGCAATAAGATTGTGTAGTTTGACTCAATGATACAATGATCTTAATTATAGCTCCAAATTTTCTTAGTTTCAATAAAAGATGTTTGAAAGTCTTTAGACTTTGATATGGTTTTCCTTTAGTTTTTGTTATGTATTTTATTGTTCTCGTTCAGTTATTGATGTCTTTATGAGCTTCAATTTAGAAGGAAGTTTTAGTCCACATGTTGGTTTTAATTTTATGGTTTTCTTATTTCATTTATAGTGTATATTGATAGATAACTGTAATTCATTATACTTTGTAGCTGCTAGATAATTCTTTTATTTATGTCAGGTCTATACAGTAAATTTTCTAAAGCTGTTCTAATTGCCATTATTTCACTATCAAAATTGTTACCATATGTGCATATTGAGAGAATTCTTCACAGTATATTCCAAAACCTGCTTCTCCATTTTAAGTGATACAAAAATGTATTCCATGCCATGTATATAGCATAATAATTTAGTGTACTAATACCATCAATCTTAATACTTCAAGAGGTCATTCTTCCAGCAATGTTGTGCCACTCTAAAAATTCTTAAGGTAAGAATGTGCATCTGTAAGTAAAGTTGATCAGTCATCGGCAGTAACTGAAGAAACAGTGGACTGGATCTTTGCAAGTTTCTCTCACGGTGAGAAAAATATCTACTCTCTGAGGCAGCAAGGAGCTGGAAATCCCACAGATGATTATGTGGAAGATTCTGCGCTAATAGCTGACACTATCCTACATTAATATATTAAACTTGTTAACAATAACTCCACTTACTTTTTAAAAAAATTGCACTAGTTTCGAGAGAGGTCCCTCCCATCATTGGCTGCTATTGACTGAGTGTCATTCGAAATGGTGGATGGATATCCATGTGTTCCTGTGATGATGTCTGGTGGTTCTAGTAGAAACACGCTGAGTTCATCCGCAACACAAATCTATACACTTTACCATAGAAGAAGAGAGAAATGGACGTCTCTCATTCCTAGATTTAAAAATAATAAGGAATGTAAACAGTCTGAGCTTTGGAATTCACAGGAAAGAAATACACACAGAAAATTATATAAAAAATGATAGTTTTAACCCCATCTCACATAAATATGCAGTGTTTCATAGTTTAGCACACAGATTAATCAACATCCCACTGACGGAAACAAAGTATAAAATGGAATACCAACACATAATGAAGACAGCTATAATCAATGGTTTCAACAAAGACTCAGTAACAAAAATAATTAATAAAGCTAAAGACAAAAATTTGTAAAGGAAGTTTCCACACTTAAGAACACTGAGAAAGAATAAATTCAAAAGTTTCACATGCCACCCAACTTATCACAACAAACTTAGGAAGATATTCAAAGAACATGGAATAATATTCGTCCCAAAGAACAATTATAATATAAAAAACTTATTACATTGCACAACATTGTACAAGACACTATCCCCACAGAACAAAAATCAGGAATATATGGGATCAAATGTGCAGAATGTAATCAGAGCTACATTGGGAAAATAAAGAGAAATTTATAAATTTGGAAAAAAAGAACACTTTTGGAACTTTGGTTGAAACAGGTACACAAATCAGCAATAGCAGCTCATTTTTGGAACAAACACCATGAGATAAAACCAGAAGTCAAATTACTGAAACAACTTCATAACCCAATAAAACTATCCACTTAGGAGAGAATTTTCATTTTAAAAAACAAGAATAACTTAATGAACTTTGATTTTCCACCATCGGATGAACTCAGTAAGTATCTACTAGAACCACCAGACACCGCCACAGGAACACATGAGTATCCATCCACCGTTTCAAACAACACTCAGTCAACAGCAGCCAATAATGGGAGGGACCTCTCCAGAAACTAGTCCAATTTTTTTAAAAAGTTAGTTAGTTTTAACAAGTTAAATCCAGTAATGTAGGATATATTATCACTCCATTGTCTACAGCATCGTAAGTACAATTTTACTTAGCTGATACTAATGTTTAAAATAGATGTTGCAGATCCCAAAACTGGAGAACAAAGTTTTCTTTACATTCTTTCTGTGACAATATGTAAGCTGTAATGCTAATTTATAATTTTATTGAATTCTTAGTGATTAAAAATTTTTCAGATACATGAACAAACAATATAGAAATCTGCAGGATGAAAACTTGCTAGCATACTTAAGTGTGTAACATGTTCCATGCTATAACCCATGAAAAACTGCGAGGCCCCTTTTCTTTCATTGAGCAATTTATAAGTGGAATTCCTTATCTGTACATGTTAGAACAATGACATCTGATGCAGCTGAAACAGGCATTGCCAGTTCATTTTCCATAATTTCAGTGTATGGCACACTCTCATATATTTACTATACTGTCCGAAGTAAGCTTAATAACCAACTACCAAACTGGAATGGCCATACTGGTTATATGATAGTGAACTTTGTTGGCTTCCACATTCCCTATAACTGATATTCTTGGAAACATTTTTCAGTGGGAGTATGCTAAAGATAAAATTCTCTGTATTGCTCTTGCTGCAGAATTTAAACTGTAAGTATAGTGAGAACAGAAATGATGACAGATTACTTCGCTGAGCTACAACTTGCTTACCTCGATGGGTGGCCAAGGTCATTAAGGCATGTACTCATGAGCAGGAGGTCTGGAGTTATATTCTGCCAGGATCGTCTTCCCTGACTGAGGTTTTTTCCAGGTTTTCCTCAGTCCTGATAAATTGCAAATGCTGGGGAGGTACCCTAAACTTAGGCCTGGAACAATTTCTTCCTTAAAAATAAATTCTTTATCAATATATCATTTCATCTCATGTACCATCAGTTTCCATCGCCTGTGGTGCCTCTGTAGCAAAAACAGGCATTAAACACCATTAATTTTTGTTTTTTTTACAACTTGCCTGCCAGGAATATGCCTTTTGGATATTTTGGATCCACACATAACTCTTGTAATGTACTAGAGCAAAACACTGAACATTTTTACTTCATTTGGTAACAATTTTATGAATTTTATTCAATATTATTTACAGGCATTTGAAATCGAAAATATCAATTATTGAACATCTGTTTTTATAATTATGGAAAAATTAACAAAGAAGTTGTAGAATATTAAAATGTAATACCACATGTTGGTTTTAGTTTCAATTCCAGATTGGGTAAAATATTTTCTTGAGCTTTTCCCCCCTAACAAAACATTTGCCAAGTTAGGCAACAATTGGCTTTGGGCTCAATTTAGTTTTCATTAACTAATTTCATTCAGTATTATAATGACAGTTATAATGTAAAGTTAAAACATCCCTACAAAGAATTTGATTTGAAATGAACATAGCTAAAAAGTTAAAATAGCTGAACATGTTTATGTTAAAAAAATTAAAGCACTATCAAAATTCCAGATATAAATACTGCACACAGATTGACTCACCTAAATACTCTCTCACTGCTGTCTAACCAAAACATATATGGGAAAGTCACTAAATAACACTAAAGTTCATAGAAATGAATGCACAATGAACAATCTTATTTAATGACACAAAAGAACTCCTTAGCAACATGCCATTAAGTCTTACACAATAGCTTGTAAACATTTGTGTCAAGGAAGGGTTCAGGGGGGAAAGTTTAATAATAAAAGACAAATTTCAATGATGAGCAGTGAATGGGAGACCAGTCAGATGCAAATGACATAGTGAAAAAGCAGCAAATCAGTGACAAGTAAGTCACTGTTTATCAAATTGGCTTAGAATTAAACATCAGAAAAGTCTCTAGGTACAACTTTAATTATCACGATGACCTCCTGTATAGAAAATTTGGGAGAAGATGGATTCCCAAGACAGCTACTAAATAATTACAACCATGTGTAGCAGATTTGAGACCATTCTGCTTGTCAAGAGATGCTTTCCTCAATCAAATTATGACAGAGACAATACCTATGTGCAACATTATATACCAGAGAGCAATAGACAGATGAACCTATTATCTCGTGAAGAAAAAAAATTCAAGACATAGACTTTTGCTTTTGGAATGTCAGAAGCCATATATTGGTGCACTTCTGGGAAAAGGATCTCACTGTGAATAGTTATTCCATCCTGTGATATGATGAACAATTGAAATACACATATGCTTGAAATGTCAGAGATTTCTCTGAAAAGGAGTACAGCTGCTCATAGCAAATGCCTCTTTCTATATAATTGCATATACAGTGGATAGATACACTGAATGATCTGAAACTTCTACCATGCTATCCACAACTTCACATGCCTGCATCTGTATAAGATTTTTTCTTGATGACAACCATAAGCTTGTGAACAAGTGAATTAAAGCTTCAATGAAAAATTGCTTACTAAATACAATATGATATTCAAAACTTAATGCATTGGCTTTCATCACGTTAAGTTATTTACCCATTTCTACAAGTTGCTGCTGTCATGAACATTTCACTATAATGCAAAGGCTAAATATACTAAAGAGGAAGGCATAAAATTCAAAGCACGGCAAATCGCCAAGTATACAATATTTATATTAAACATGTAATATTTGCATATACATAAAACTAAATAACAGCACATATATTCAGGTCATTACAAATTCATAGTGTACTTTAAGAAACTATTAATGACAAACATATTCCCCCAGCAGCTGATTTAATTTGTGGCAATGAACCTCAGACAGTTTCCTGTAGGAATTGCCCACTTTATGAAAGTGTCATCATAAAATTGCTCAAACAACTTAATCAGCTAAAAGAGAAACATGTAGAATATTTTTGGACTTTATGAAAATATGGTATTTTTGTGGAATTAACAAAATCATTTCAAAACACATTTACGCTGATAGGTGCATGTGATTTTCTATTATTTTGAAGAGTTCTGGAGGCTGAGGTATTCTTCCAGTTTCCAGTTTTGACCAAACAGGTATATCTGGAAAAAAAAGGGAATGGTATTGAATAAGCTGATTAATTCTCAAAAAATTTAAGGATATAAAATATAAACTAATAAAAAAATTAAATTGTCCTAAATCAATCAACCAGTCACTAACACAGCAAAATGCCATAATATTGGCATATCATGGTTATTCATTTACAACATTTATATTTCAGCACTTTGGAAATTTTATTCAGAACTTCATTCCTGTTTACATGCCAATCAGTGAGCCTACACACATATTATTCTTGCAGATGCCACATCAGTTGTCATTGCAAAAGGTCTTGCATACAAGAAACATCAGTTGATTACATTTAGTATACTATGCCATCCTTTTACTGGCCAACGACCCTTGTATAAGGTGCCTGTTGTCAGTCATAAAAATTGGTTTTGAAGGATACTTTCAACCCTTAGTGTTATATTGTAATTTTAGCTACTAGTGTTTATTTGGTGTAACATTTCAGGCCACCAGCATCCAATTCAATTAAGGATGTGAAAAGGCAGATAAATTTTGGTCAGAGACATCTTCTTTCATGCCTGAGTTTCTTTTACATGCCGTAAATCTATGACGTGGAATCCACTGCTTTACTTCTCTTCCAAAGGAAGCCATCCATACACCCGAAAAAATCCAACTCTGGCCAGGATTAAACCCACAGTTTTGGGTCTATGAGGCAAGAATGGTTATCACTTGACCGCCAGAATTAATGATTTCAACTACAGATGAGAAAATGTGTTGCATAAAATTTCAACATGAAGCGAGGTGATTATGAAAACTATGTAGAGAGATCACAGGGATCACAGGGAAATCAGCCGAGATTTTCACAACCTTCAAATTTAAAATCAGCAGGAGGTTTGTGTACTGGACCATCAAATGGTACAATAAGATGAGAACAGTAGATAGCAACCCATGTACCACAAGAACCAAGAAGTTGGTTCAAGCAGCAGTAACTCATATTCATCAAAACCTTTCAAGAAACATTCAACACTTGGTTATGAACTGTACATATCAAGAATGTCAATTCTCCATATGCTTTAAAGTGATCAAAGGGTAAGAGCTTACCAGCAAAGTACAGTACTTCAGTACTAATGCAGTAAAGGGAGCTTAAGCCAAGACAGTTTCTTCAGCATTAGATGCTAAATGAGCACAAGATTTTTTAGCCATTAAAAAAATCTTCCACTAGCAAAATTCAGTGTTTGTGTTTCTAGCTCTCAAGAAATACATTAGAAAGCTCCAAAGATCCTTAGGAGCCAACCTCCTGCTTTAATCATGGTTTGTAGGGTGTACAATGGTACTACAAAAAAGAAATGAAAACTTCTGCCAAAGTCTACCAGGACAGTGTTGAGCCATCATGAAGCCTTAGGGTATCATCTTTTTCCATAAACTGCAATGGACATTCCATATGGATTTTCTAGCTGCTCATTAAGTCAAAAGTCAATTCAACATTGGCAAGTATCATTGAGCCTTAAGAATTTTTTTTGATAGTATAGACCATAAATCCCTTCAGAGTACCACACTTAAAATATACATCTGGACTTGGTACTCAAAATAAAAAAGGACAAACTCAACCCAGAAGAACTAAAACAGTTATCACTAGACACAATTCAAGCAGAATATTCAGAAAAAGATTGGTTACAGGTGGCTCCCAATAGCCAAGACAGATAAAGCAGGAGTACATTTGAACTCTTCTCACATTACATAGCAGTATGTAATGAAACTAACTCTGCTTCAGAACTAGAGGCCATCCTTTATACCCTGGAGCAACTTGTACTGAGACCAATAGCATTCACCAAAGCAATTATATTAGTAGACTTAAAGGCAGCAATATAAATCTATGGCATCAACGATAACCCAACTATAAAAACAGTATGGAAATCAGAAAACTGATCAGAACATTAGAAACTCAATAAAAGAAATTTCACATCCCATAGATTCCCTAACAGGTTGACTTACTAGGGATTGACATAGCAGACTCTTTGGCAAAAATAAAATAACCAGAACCACAGGAAAAAAAAAAAAAAAAATGCAAAGAATACAATAACTAGTCACTTGTAGGAAGATTTGGATAAAGCTCAGATGCAAAAATTCTCAACAATCAGATTAGATGCTAAATGATTCACAAGGAAAAAAGTGAGCCAAAATTAGAAAACATGGGAAATCTCCAGTCAGAAACCAAAAAAAGAAGCAATGGCTGTTTCAACTTAACACAGGCCATGATTACCTGGCTGCCTACTTAGGCAAAATAAAAATTCTAAAAAAAATGCACAATGTGCAGACTGCAATAGAAAAACAAAATGGACCAAGGTCATCTTCCAATATGTATGTTCAAATCTAAATAGAGCACTTGAGCAAAGTAAGAACTTAAAAGATGACTTTATTGAGAGACTGGACATATAATAAGGTTAAATGATTCCCTGAGCCATTGGAAAGCAACCAACCAACATTCCTTTGTGAAGGCAGTGACAGATTTCATAATGCAATCATTAAGACTAAGGAACTGTGTGAAGGTCATTTTGAAAACTGACTGGTGCCTAATGTTTAATATATATGCAAGTAATCTACGTTAAAAGGATATTAAATATATTAAAATTAAGCTACAAAACTGAAGTGACTGAATAAATGTTTGTTAAATATTGTACTTACAAAGCTGTTGACAATGGAGTGGTGATATATCCTAAACTTAGGTATTCATTTTTTACACTAAACTCCACTTACATAAAAGTAAGATGCATTTTGGAAGAACCCATCTTCAGTTGCTCACCGAACTTCCATTACTTGAAACGATGACTGGACACCTGTATGTTGCTGTGGCGGCCTCTGTTGGTTGAAGTAGGAAATTGCTGAGTTCATCCATAGGAGGAAACTGGAAATTCATTAGGTTTCCTCTATTTTTTTCCCAAGTGGATAACTCAAATGGGTTGTGAAGGTGTTTCAGCAGTTTAATTTCCGGTTTTATTTCATGGTTTTTGGTCCAAAAATGAGCTGCTACTGCTGATTTATCCACCTACTTAAACCGAATATTCCTAAAATGTTCTTTCCTCCAAATTTCTCTTTGTTTTGCCTATGTAACTCTGCTCACAATCTGCACATTTTATTTTATAAATTCCTGATTTCTGTTCTGTTGATATGGAGTCTTTTACTGTGCAACCTTATAAATTCTTGATGTTGTATCTGTTCTTTGAGGCTGACATTATCCCATGTTCTTTGAACTGCATATAGTTCAAGAAAATGTTCAAAGAACATGGGATAATGTTAGCCCCAAAGAACAGATACAACATCAAGAATTTATTAGGTTGCACAGTAAAAGACACCATGTCAACCGAACAGAAATCAGGAATTTACAAAACAAAATGTGCAGATTGTGAGCAGAGCTACATAGGCAAAACAAAGAGAAATTTGGAGGAAAGAACATTTTAGGAATATTCGGTTTAAGTAGATGGATAAATCAGCAGTAGCAGCTCACTTTTGGACCAAAAACCATGAAATAAAATCAGAAATTAAACTGCTGAAACTTCACAACTGATTCGAGTTATCCACTTGGGAAAAAATTTTCATATTAAAAAATAGAGAAAACCTAATGAATTTCGAGTTTCCTCCTATGGATGAACTTTCCTACTTCAACCAACAGAGGTCACCACGGCAACATCTGGGTGTCCAGTCATCATTTCGAGTAACGGCGGTTCGGTGAGCAACTGAAGATGGGAGAGATTCTCCCAAAACAGGTCGTACTTTTAGGTAAGTTAAAGTGGAGTTTAGTGTAAAAAAATTAATACCTAAGTTTAGGAAATGTTTGTTATCACTACCTGGGCCTTGTTCCACAAGTACAATTTTGAACATTTTTTTAATAATTTAAAGAATTAGCTGACATTTATATATAATAAAAATGAAAATAAATCATCTATTACATTAGGTAAGCTTGACTCCTCTGCCATCTCTCGACTAAAACTGATGCTACAACAAAGCCATATGCACAAGATATACAACCGTCATCTCAAGTGGACTATTAAAATATTAAAAAGTCAACAGCCAATAGACATTTCCAAGAAAAAAATATCAGACCCACATAGCAAGAATGATAATAATCCACTAAGTACATTAAAAATATAAATTTATTAATAATGTCTGAACATAAAATAATTCAAGGTGAAAACAGTTGTTCCTCCATTTTGCTCTTGTACAATGTTACTTTTAACTTTTTACTAATAATTTACAAAAGTTGCATATTTTTATGTGGAGCAGAAAGTTACAATTCTATTCTGCAAAAACAGGACAATGTATTAGATCATACTTTTGTGGAGTAGGGCCCCTCATAATTGATAGACTTTCTAAGAATAGTATATGTTAAAGTTACATATAAGATGTTTCATGGTTCAGAGATTTAGTACAGAGGAGTTTTCATTTATCATAACTTTATTAAAAACATACCATCTGTTCAGTGTTGTAGAGAAGATTAGGAATGTCTTCCTAGGCTTATTTCACCTAATAGTACAGTTCATAAAATAGGAAGCAAATTTAAAAATTCGGGACAGTATTAGACATTAAATCAAAACAAAAAAAATTAAATCTGAACATCAGAAAAGCTTGATTAGAATGACTGCTACAAAAATATCTTTCAAAGTAAGCACACTAAGTAGGGATCAACTGTACATAAACAAAATGTGCTATAAAATCACTTGTTTACTCCCAGCTTACACAAGCACAGGCCTTAAAAGAGTCCAGGGACTTGCAGAGGAGAACAGTTTTGCAAGTCTGTAAATGACAGCTGTTGAAACCCAAAAATGATTAGTGTGGTTTACCCTGCATGGACAATTAAACAATCAATAGCATTAGTATTGGTTAGACTCATATACAAAAATTCTAAGTGAATGAAGAAGATTGTGCTAAAACTCATATGTTCAAACTAGATTGCTCAGGTCTTTGATGAGAAGGTAATTAGCTTGACCTGCCAAATCTCTAAACTTGTTTTGAAAATTTTATTGTGCAGCAGTTTAAAAGTCAGGATTTATAAATCAAACGTGCAAACATTAAATGAACTACAAAACAACATGCAGAAGAACTAGCTGTCTCAGAAGAAGTTGTGAATATAAATGTGGTTAGATGTACAAACCAATTTCACAACAAATAGTGAGTATTTTCAGCATTTTAAGCATGTTCACAATTTTAAAATCATGTTTTTTTAAATAATGAAGATGTGTTACGTGTGGTGGACTTCTGTAACAGTGATATTTAGTGCACTAATGAATTTAATATAGTTGAGTCTAATTTATAACATATCACTTATTATTTAAGGAGAAAAAAAAGTTTCAAGAACTAATTTCTCCCATCCTCAGTTCCAGGTCGACTGCCAGCTTTGTCCTTTGTGTTGGTTTGGTTTGTCTCTAGTGGTGGGTGGATAAACTTCTGTATTATGATGTCACTTGGCAGGATTTCAAAGTTAAAAACATTGTTTTTGTTCTTTCAGATATAAATATTTTCCCAGGTTCTGTTTTTTCTGTGATATTTTTAAGTAGTTTAGGATTCCTGTTAATTTTAGCTCCTAAACACAGTTACTCCATAAAAAATATACTAAATTCTGAACTAAAAGATGATATTCTACAAGAGAAAAAATATACCAGATAAATTGTAGGATTGTAAATAAATGTACATTGGAAAGACCAAAAGAAACATAAAAATATGAGCAAAAGAACATATAAGGAATATAAATCAAAAACAGGAAGAAAAAACAGCAGCGGCTTGGTATTTTTGGAAGGAACAGCATAGTATTAACAGGAATCCTAAACTACTTAAAAATATCACAGGAAAAAGAGAACTTACAATCTGGAAAAACATTTATATCTGTAAGAACAAAAACCACGTTTTTAACTTTGAAATCCTGTCAAGCGACACCCTAATACAGAATTTCATCCAACCACCAGAGACAAATCAAACCAACATTAAGAAGAAAGCCAGCAGTCAACCTGGAACTGTGGTTGGGAGCAATTAGCTCTTGAAACTTGTTTTCCTCCTTAAATAATAAGTGATGTAAGTGATATCATTGTATGATTCAGTTGAACTATCCACTCTTAATGCTTCACTTACTTGTCATAATGTATGGAGCTGGTTTCAAGAACAATTAGTTCTTATCATAAGTCAGACTAAAATCCAACTGCAATTCACTGTGCAAGTTCCAATTTACAATTTAATCAGTTGGATTTTAGCCTGGCTTACAATGAGAACTAAATGTTCTCAAAACCGGTTCCATACATTTTGATAAGTGAAGCATTAAGAATGTGTAGTTCAACTGAATCATACAATTATATCAATTATATCAATTGTATGATTAGTTTCACTGTGCAAGTTCCAATTTTAATTAGTGATGTGTTAAAAATTCAACTCAACTATATTAAATTCATTAGTGTAATGAAGATGTGTGTTATATTGTATATTTTGTAAATTATTATGGAGCCCAGCAATTGTGGGTTATGATACAATGTAACCCACTATCAATCTATTTGTGTAACTATTGCCAAGTAAACGGAAGGGAGTTTACTCCAACAAAACAGATATATAATAAAACTGTCCACCATAATTTTGTAAATATTTCTCGCCTCTTGATGAATCTTAAGCAGCCCTCAGGAATAAATATATGCTATCCTATAAGAAGCTCCATTTTTAATTCCTCAAGGATACATATACACAACATATCTTAAGTACATGAAGTATATCAAGCTGTAATTCCTGCATACTTTTAATTTAATCTAATTTACAACTCTCAGTCAAGCACAAGGACATATAAGAAAGCATGATTTGCAAATGAGATATGAATGTTTATAGCTTTAAAGTGAGAATCCTTAGTATAAGTAATCCATACTGGAACATTCCTATGTACAATTCATGCATATTAAAGGAACTGGCATATGAAATTTAGTTTCCCGGTACTGGGTCTCTATATAGTGATGACGACAAACATGATAAACCAAAGAGAAAAGTGTATAGAAGGATTCCGCATTCTAAAGGAACTCAACGAGTTAAAGACAGTAACCACTTCTCAAAGAAAAACACAGTAAGGATGCACATTTCATTACTTCAATGAAAAAAAGACTTGGAAAGAGAGCCAACAATTTTAGTACTACAGTCTTAGTTATGAAAGCAAATAATTATGATTGGTGGCTAGTGGCCATTGGGTATGCTGATATTTATTTTTCATTTGTTTGTTGCTATCAAGTTGCTGCATTTGAAAGATGTTCTTTGTTTAGGATAGTATTCACGCCCTTACACAATGGGCAGTGGCTGTCCCTGATTAATTTCTTCCTAAAGAGAAATGACAGGCAATGATACTCAAAAATTAAATGGAATTAACTCCATATTTTCTTGGTTTTATACAAGATGTTTGAAAGTCTTTAGATCTTCATATGGTTTTCCTTTTAAGTTTTTTGGTTGCACATTTTGTTGGTTCTGTTCAGTTATTAATCTTTTTATGAGTTTCAATTTAGAAGAAATTTCTAGTTCAAAATAGGTTTTAATTTTATGGTGGCCCCTTATTTTATCAGGAATCTCGTTCCCCTTTAATGCCAGACGGCCCAGGATCCACTGTAAAACTATAAAAATATTTCTATATTTCTGGTCTGGATTGTATAATATAGTTTACTTATTTCATTTTATAGTGCATGTTGGTGGGTAACTAATTAATTACACTTTGTGCTGCTTTAGAGTCACTTAAGATAAAAATTCTTTTATTTATGTTAGGCCTTTACAATAAAATTATTTCCAAATTCCATAGCCTGCTTCTGTTTTTAAGAGGCCATCTGTATATGCTCTACACCATGTAGCATTCCTTACATAGCCAGGCCATGTATGCACGTTCCAAGTACAGTCTACTACACTGGGGAGTTTTTTGTTTTAAAACTCCCGCATTACTTACTCATGAGTGATAGTAACATGCACTATAATGCTAACATTGTTATAATTGTGTTCATCTGCATTCAGACATTCCTACCATCTTCGAATGAAATTTCCATTCATATGCATTCCTCCGTTAGAACATTTCTTTTTCACTTCTCAGGTTTAGCGATCCAGTTATCCTAAACTTATTACCTAGACATTAAATAGTTTCTCTACCTGAAACTGGAATATCATGAAATTTCTCCTCAAATTGCCTACATAATTAAGTTTTTACATATGCATAAATTTTTTTCATTCAAGCATGAATTTTTCGGTAGGCATTTCAGTGAACTAATAAGAATAATTTAATGTAATTCACACACAACACCAATGTCTTGAATAAACTTTCACTACAAACTCTGGTCTTTACAACCTGAACAGAAGGCAACAAATGACACAGTATAACACAGGCGATAAATGTAGACTTGAGTTGGTTATTCACACAATTTTTAAAGTCTGTGGTGTTTATAATCTTTGTGTACTATCAGGGATATGAAACCATTTATTCCTGTATTAATTACATTTTAATTTCTGTCCCAGTATTGCAGTTTTAATATCTAGTTCTGTTTTAATTGGCTGTTTGTTGGTTATGTTTTGCATTACAACAATTAGTGTTATTTTTATGGCTCCGTTATTATTCTTAATGACCTATTGATTAGATTGTATTGTATCCAATTTAGTTTTATGTTGGTTGTCTGTTGTGGATATTATGTAACTTCTATAGAGCAAATTGGGCTTTATGTAGCTTTTTTGTACATGTCATTAAGGAGACCTATGCATCAACCCCATTTGATGCCTGCTAGTCTTAATACCTATGTTGTTCATTTTATTAGTTATGTTGTTGATTTGTTCAGTGAAGGTTGTCAAGTGTTATTCAGTGCATTCTTTCTCTTGTAGTAGTTCATTATCGATTCTAAGTTGCAAATCAACTGTAGTGTGTTGAACACTGAAAAGCTAGAAAACTGTCTTTTTAGTGTTTATTTCCATATTGTTGGCGGATGATCATGTTTCCATGCTATTAATAATTTTCTGCATTTCATTTTTTAAATTTTTGTAATGTTGTTTACTCTACATTAAAGTATTCAAACTGTTCACACTAACTCATTTACTTACATAACGCTGGACATTTTTCTGAAGCTATTGGCTTCAACCATCAGCTGTTAACAGACTAATTGAACTGGCAGTTGGATCCCAAGACATTTTTGTGTGGGTCCGAGATAGTTCTAGTAGGAACTTGCCAAGTTCCTCCATGGTAGGAAATCAAAATTCATCAAGTTTTTCTTATTTCTTAGGATAAAAATCTTTTCCTAAATAGATAGTTCTATTAATTTGTGAAGTTCTTTTAGCAACCTAGCCTCTGGTTTAATTTCATAATTCGTTGCCAAAAGTGAGCTGATATTGATTTACCAACCTGTTTTAAATATTTCAAATGTTCTCTCCTCAGGATTTCCCAATTTTTCTTGGTTTTTCCAGCGTATCTCTGATCACAATCCACACATTTCATAAATTTCATGGTTTCATAAATTTCCGATTCCTGTTCTGTTGGTATGGCATCTTTAAATATACACACTAATAAAATATATTATACAGAGGGTGCCAAAAAAGTGTATACTCACGTTCACAGTAGATATGTATTTTATATATTGCAAAGCTGGACCAAAAAACAACATTAATGTGTAGTATGGTGTTTTGTAAACAGATGTGACTCACATACATTATGATAGCATTTCTATGCGACAGGTAAATCAACAATGAATAAATGAAGTCAAGAGTATCAATAATGTTTTGTAAACAGATGTGATTCATATTACATTATGCTAGCATTGCTGCAACAAAATGGAGTCAATATTATCGTTTGAACAGCGGAAAGCAATTTTGAAATGGCATTAGAAAACCGAGAATGTTGTTGAAGTTTAAAGGCAACAGGACAAAGAGGTTTCCACCGCATTCTCCAGATCTAACTCTACTGGACTTCTATCTTGGGGAACTCTTAAGGATGTTGTATACTGCAGAAAACCAGCTAGACTGGTACCACTTTGGAAAGAAATTGAAACAGCATGTGTCACAATCGCTGAGGACACTTTAGCAAACATTGATCAATCAGTATTTAACATACTCAGAAGTGTATCGATGCTGATGATGGGCATTTGCACTGTTGTAACTCTAAAATTCTAAGATGATTACAACTCATCATTTTCTATTTGTTTTAATTCAATTTTGATATATTAACACAGTTTTTTCTTTGCTTAAAGTGTGTACACATTTTTTGGCACCATCTATATATATATAAAAAAATCAGGAACTTATGAAATCAAATATGCAGATTTTGATATTGGAAATTTGGAGGAAATAACACTTCCGAAATATATGTTTTAAACAGATTGATAAATCAGCAGTAGCAGCTCACTTTTGGACTAATAATCATGAAATTAAACCACAGACTAGGCTGCTAAAAGAAGTTCAAAAATCAATAGATCTACTTATTTTGGAAAAGATTTTTATCTTAAGAAATTAAAAAAACTTCATGAATTTTGGTTTCCCATCCATGGATGAACTCAGCAGTTCCTACTAGAACCATCAGAAACCACCACAAAAACATCTTGGGATCCAACTGCCAGTTCCAGCAGTCAGTCAACAGCTGGTGATAGAAGCAAATAACTTCAGAAACATGTTCAGTGTTATGTAAGTAAATGGAGTAGTGTAAACAGTTTGAAAATGTTAATGTAGGAATGTACCACTCACTTGTATACCACTTCGTAAGTACCATTTCTTTTTAAGTTTATTTTTTGGCTAATTTATATGGTGGTATCATCTCCAAAAATCCCATATTTGCCTTTGGGAAGTCAGCTAATATTTTGTTGAACTCACCTATTAAAATGTTAAAAAGATTGGACTGGAGACAGCACCTTATGAAAGGCTTATTTTAGTCATATGCTATTTAGAGAGGACATTATTGCATATTACATTTGTGTACCTTTGTAATAATAGATCCAAGAATCATTTCAACATGCTTCCTCTTGTCCTAATATTACTCATCTTATAAATAGCCTTCTCTCTCCATACTTTGTCAAAGGCATTTTTGAAGTAATAATTATATTTAAAAATTTGTGAACTCCTATGAATGGAATGCTACTGTCACCACTAGTTATGAGAAATATATTCAAATGCATATTTGTATTGAAGCTGTATATCTTTATAAAATGTAATAATTAATGTTTCATGATTAATTACGAGGAATCACACATAGGCATGTATTGGATGTTGGTGTACATTTCAATGCAAGAGCATATTTCATGCATATATGTATATCCTTTTGCTGTGAATACTATTTTTTTAGTTTTCTGCATTTAGGAGAAACATGTAGCAAACAGCAGAGCCATCTTTACCTACCTGTAAAATTTGTGTAAAATTGGCAATACTGTACAACAATGGAAGTGTGTACCCAGCAGTATTTTTTTGCACATATGAGGGTAGGTCCATTAGTTTCAGGCCTAACCATTTTCTAGATATGAGAAAGACAAAAACTATATTTCACTTTTCAATATGGTTACCCTTTATTGCAATACACTTCTCACATCTTTGAATTAACATTTCAACCCCTCCCCCAAAAATAGTCACAAGTTTTATCTGCAAAATGGGCATAAACAGCATGTATCACTTCATCACAATTAAATTTCCTACCTCGAAGGTGCTTCTTGAGTTTTGAGAAGAGGAAACAGTCACTGGGAGCTAGATCTGGGCTGTAGGTTCGATAGTTGATCTCCTTCAAGCCACATTTCTTTACAGCTTTCTTTGCAACAAGAGCTGTGTGAACAGGAGCATTGTCGTGAAGAAGGCTCACAACACCACTCAGCTTTCCTTGCCTTTTCTCTTTGATTTAGTCTGTGCAGTAGTCTGCACAGTATTCCCCAAATACTGTGGTGTTCCTCTCTTTGAAATCAATGAAAAGTATTGCTTCACAGCCCTAAAAGATTAAGGCTATGATCTTGGTTGATTGAGTGACCTTGGCCTTTAAAGGTGTTTAGCCAGGTTTACGTCTGCCCCTCCATTGATTCTCTTTTGAACCAGGGATTATTGTAGCGGACCATAGTTTCATCTTTTGTAACAATGGTTTGTAGAACTTCTCTCTTGTTGCCACGGCAGAGCTCCAAAAATGCCTCACAACAGAAGACTCATTGCTGCTTTTGGACTAAGGAAAGAAGTCTCGGCACCCATCTTGTATTAATCTTATTCATGTTTAAATATTCATGAATAATTCAAAGGACTGTTGTTTTAGAAAAGCCCAACCTTACTGCTATTTCTGTAACTTTGAGCTGCCAGTCTTCCATTATTTCTCCTTCCACAAGAGGTGATGTTTTCAGGAGTGAGCACCTCCAAGGGCCAACTTGCACGCTCTTCATCTTCAATGCTTTCTTAAAAGTTTGGCCCACTCAGTAGAATATGAGGGCGATGCTTCCACATATACACTGTCCAATTGCTGTTTAATTTCATTTGGAGCATGCCTCCTTTTGTGAAGAACTTAATAACAGCTCATGCTCCATTTTGAATATGTCACAATCTTGTACACAGCCTTCTTTGCAACCATGTCTGAACAACTGAACATAGTGGAGGAGAAGTTACAGTTGCAATTTCTCACTTAACAGATAAGGATTTTGTGAAGGTGATAATCCTTATTGGAGAGACCGGAAACTTATGGACCTACCCTATTAGTATTGTGTTGCCATGTAGGTGGCAGTTCCTAAAAACAAATTCAAAATGCCAAAAGAAAGGTCCATCTGTTTTTTTACTTCAAGAATGGATAAGTAGTAAGCCATGCTCAAGCAATATAAATTAGATGCAAAATTTTGCCAGCTATGCAAAAAAGAGATGTGCATATTTTTTGTATATTTTAATACTTCATATTTATCAGATTTAGTTTAATTTGGTTGAGTCAATGTTTGCTTTTAATTAAATTTTTAAAATTGTTTGGTAACTTGAACTGTGCTATAATAATCTCCTAGGAAAAATTCCTTTTGATAATTCCTATTTTCTAGGTAGATGACAACAATTTCAAGTGGTTTACATATAGACAAAGAAGCATACAAAAACAAACTTTCTACAACAGATAAACTTATTTTTCTTGGTTACTATTTAGAAGTTTTAAAAAACAAATTGTGAATGTCCTCATAACAAATGTTTGTCTGAAGGAACTGAGGGAAATTAGTAAAGTACTTCAATGATGATATTGATATGGGCCTTAATCCCTGCTTGTTAGTAGATCAGACATTTTTTTCTCCTAACTTCATGTGATGTGGAAAGGATGTTTTCTATGCACAAGTATATTTTACAGACAGGAGAAATTAATTGGGTCATGATAACAGAACAAATAATCGTATCACAAAGTTTCATACACTCAGTTGCTGGGAATAACTATGGAAATTTATTTTTAAATCTAATAATTTGAATATTTTTTCTTACAGTGCTAGTTTTTTTTTCCCACTCTCATGGGATGTGATAGTATAAATAAGTTTACAGACTCTCAAGCTTTTAGTGCCTAATTAGTCATGCTGGCATGCCTGTGAGAATTCCAAGTATGCTGGCCTATCAAACAGCTCAAGACATTTATCTTATGCACTCTAATGACCTGATGGTACAGTGATTACTACATTAAAGCATCAGCATTGTTCTTAACCTTATTTAGATTACAAGCAGCACTGCTTTGCTGAAAAATTAAGATACAACTTTATTTTCTCATAAATCACATTCATTATCAGCTTGCTAGCATAGATACCATAAATTAACAATTAAAGATCCTGAAATCACATTCCCATAATTAAGGATACAAGTGACATTACCCAGTAAACACTTCCCTCTCAGAAAGTATCTAATTCCTAATATAATTTACACATTTTAACAACTAATTTTGTATTTTCTCCCCTTCTTTTTAACATCAACAATAAATTTTGATGTTAATATTTTAAGCAGATATTTAAGCAAATTCTCAAATGCTGTAAAACCATAGTTCACACAAAACAAGATACTAGTTACAAAGAAATCAGATGCAAAGTCAATGCAATCCCAAGGCACATAGATTTTACCTCTTTATTTTGTGAAATGCAGATACAATTTGCTGGGTGATATGAGTTTATTTAAGTAACAAATGTTTCTTAAATAAACCTATCACCTAAGACTTTAAGCCCCTGCAAATTTTTTTTACCTAAATTTTAATCAGCTTTGTATATTAACACAAACAAATACGCAAACCTATTGATAATGTTGCCATTAAACTATTAGATACACAGTTAAATATTATGGAAAATGAAGAATCGACCTTAAAAATTTAGGTAACAGTCACAATTTTCCAAATCTGATTCTTTATTTTCAAATTATATCTTACACATGGCTAGAGTGAAAGAAAATGTTTTATATTTCAATTTTATTTTTTAATTCCTCCCTTTCTGAGTGTTGAACAACCACTACTGTATTACCATAATTTGTTTGGGCCACAGTAAGAAGCAATAAGAGGGAATGTACCATAAGAGATCATATTCCCAAAAGCAAGGTCTACTGTACAGTATTGCATTATTGAATGGTTAGAATAAGGAATATGATATAAAAAATGAATGCTATAATTGTGTGCCACAAATCAAAATACTTATCAGATATAAAATGTCATTATCCATTATTAAAATATACATTAGATAAAAGTACGAAATGTGGAGTAAGGGGTAAATGTCTGTTTGGGTATGGAAAGCAATTTTGGAATTTTGTCCAGAGTGATACGACATTTCAAGCAAAACTTTTTATGTGTCAAAGGGGATAAAATTAGGGGTGTGTAGTCTGCACTTTTTATCTCATGGTTCCAAAGAGTGCTTGTTCAATTTTTTTTTACAATCAGTCAATAAGTTTAGCATTATGTGGAGGAAGAGGAAGAGGAAAAGCATATTCAGCACCAGACAATATGCTATCTACCATGATTTACTAATGTAGATAAGTTAATGATAACAGTCATTGTTAAACTATGCAGTGTTTACAACTATATATGTACTTTCTTAGTACTTAGTTATTTGCAGTTTGTGTCTTGTCAGACCAATACATCTATCTCCTTTATAAAGTGTTTGAGTTATCTAGACAACCAACTATAATTTTTGTTGCCTATAGCAAGCACAGACTCTCCTGGTCACATAGATTATCATTAAAATTGGATCCTAGAACAGTTTCTTACCATTCAGAGATATTTCAAAGGCTCCAGTTGACACTAACTGCCCCTCTATGGCATTGCAAAGGAAGAATATCATCATACAAGAATACAGCTTATTTGATATACACCAAGTGTACCAACTGGGTTGCTCTTGGCCAAAGAAATTGAATATATTAATACTTCCTAGTATACAGATGATGAACAGCATTTTTGCAGCACTCTGAAAATTCAAACACATTCATGAAAGAAATCTCTTGATAAAATAATAAATACAAAGCATTTAGGTAAAGGCAATATCCTAATCAAATAAAGCAATTATAAATGTAATAATAAAAATCATGAAATAAATTGTTCTTAGAGTTTAAAAGGCCCTTGGAATTTGGTTTACATTCATATTTGGAGAGGATTTTGCCTTCTGGCATGTCATTTCAAACTGGTAAACACACCTAATCTATAACACATAATGCTACAGATAAGATAAAATGTGCACTTCAGAAAGAAAGAAAGCAACATTGAACATTTTTTAGTAAGAACAGGATAGGAATTTCTGGTACCACAGAATGGTTTTAATGCCTTTTGATAATTAGATACACATGAACTTAAATAATCATTGTTTCTAAATAAAAGTAACAATGGGAATAATTACATTGCTTATGCATTTACTTCAAAATTTTTGTTGCATATATACCTTTTTTTTTCTTTCTACAATATATAATATGAGGGCTGTTCATTAAAGAATGATCATAATTTTTACAGGTACAATTTGTCATGGTAAAATTTAACTTTACAACATTTTGTTAGCTTAATACATAATGCACACACAGTACTAGTTTCACTGTTGTTACTTCTGCAAGTCAAGACATGTTCAGTTGCATGTACCGCAAATTGAAGCTAACACACAACTAATAATATACTTTATTAGAATTTATTAATTATGTTCACACTAACCAGAGGCTAAGTTGCTGAAAGAACTTCACAACCCAATAGAGCTATCTACTTGGGAAAAAATGTTCATTTTGAAAAATAGGAAACATTATTTTATGAATTTTGATGTTCCATTCATGAATGAACTCAGCAAGTTCCTATTTGAACCATTGAGACTGACAGATGCACCTTGGGATCCAGTCATCACATCAAGAAAAAGTAGTCAGTCAACAGTTGATGACGAGCGCAATTGCCCCCAAAACATTTCCTTATGTTACATTAGTGAAGTTTGTGTGAACATATTTAATAAATCCTAATAGGATATACCATATATACATGAATCTAATGCACCATTGAATATAATGTGTACCACCCCAAATTTGAAACAAAAAAAAAAAACAACAAAAAACAAAAAAAAAAAAAAAAAAGACATATTGTTGTAGAGCATCTTAGAGATAAGCCCACATCATAAAATGATGAGAATATAGAATTTTTAAGCGAATTATTGTTATATTTTGGAGCAAGTAGGACAAAATTCATTACACGTGCTGTTGCATGACAGCTAGGTCAAAGAAGAAAAGGTTATTTCTTATGATGTCACTAGTCACAGTTTGCCTGTTCTTCCTTCTTTCATGTATGAATTCCATACACTTTTTCTTCAATGTCAGGATGTCTTTCTTTGCAAGGACTAGGAATTTCTCCGTAGGAATTTTGCAAGGAATTTCTTCCTACTAGCTTTAGTTGCAAATAATGCCAATTTCTGTTGTTGCCACAAGTGAACACTCTTCCTCCCTTTCTGTTACCATTTTTTACAGCATAAAGGATTACTTTACACTTGAAAGTAGCATCATAAGAAAGTCTTCTCTGTTTGCCCTTCATTTTGTGATTATCTAATATTAAATGCTATATCAATAATAAATGTTTATGTAAGAACAAATGTAATGAAGTTGAGAATTGCAGCAATGCATTATGACTAGACATTGAATTTCTACATTTCTTCTTTTTTTTTATAGTGTTTAATGCCCATTTTTACTACTGAGGCACCACAGGCTGGTATTTGTATGTAAATGCATATTTAGCTTGTTTTCACTTGTGATACGGTATTAAGTGTCACAATGTTTTTCATGTTCTTATATGCTTGTATGAAAAGTTTTATAGTGCATATAATTGCATATTTCATCATTTTTCCATGCAAGCAGCATATAATGCACACATTTTTAAATTTTTTAACTTTTAAATTAACATTTAAACACTTTAGTGACAAAATAATGAAGTCCTTACTATGGAGACACCCATAAGGAGCCTTTCCAGTGCAGATGTAACAAAATCAACTGGGGAATTTCTCATTCCATTTTTCTTATTTACATTGCATCATGATGCAGCTCAAATCTGGGCTGCTGGTCTGATCCTGTTCAGTTATTTTCACAAGGCAGTGTTCTGTAAGGTTAAGGTTGTCTAAAAGTTCGCTTTTAAAACAGTGGTTTAAAGAATGTGGAGATTCGGATTTCACTGAAGACAATAAGGTTGTTTATTGTGTCATGTGCAATAAACAAGATGCAGTTTATAAAATGAATTTAACTCAGCACATATCTGCCAACCAGCTCTTTGAAAAAACACAGAGAAAAAATACATCCAAACAAATACTACAGACACAGTTCCTTCAACTTGATTAAAGAATTAATTTTGCAGTGATGTATGTGAGGCTTTAACAACCCCAAATATACAGTGAAATTCACCCAGTAACCATAAGTTCTGTAGTTTCTTGGAAAAAATATTGTTACATCATTCCTATCAAATCTACCCTGAGAAAATTATTTAGATTGCTGTTACCACGCAGTAATTTAAAAAAATTGGGACCATTTAAAGGATTTTCTTGTGCATGAGGTATTATATGAGACTACAAATGCCTATGGCAAATTTTGTTACAGGGAAACTTAAGTGAAGATGGGCTGGGAAAATCATAATTGATGGCTTATAGAGTTGTAGATAAAAATAAATCATTCTGCTATTACTCACATTGTGAATGATGCTCTGATGATATTTTGTCTAGAAGTGGACAGTGAACACAAATGTCGGATTCAGATGGTGCAACTTTTGTTTCACTCTTATGTAATTCCTCAAAATGAGTTAAATCAATTTAATATTTGACTCCTATGTGGAATACTTATATTATTTGTATATGTTACAATACTCATTCCTAATGAAATATTCTCCTACTCAAATAAAATTATATTCTCTACTCTTGTACTTTTACTACATGTAAAAAGGTGCTTCAGCATTAAAAGTATTTTCCCCTCAACTCATTCATAGTATGTGTATTGTACACACACTTCATGGAGTAGCAGAGACCATAAGGGAACGTTTTTGTGACATGAACAGATTATTATCCAGCACTTAGAAGATATTTGTTAAAGCCCCATTTAGAGTTAGTACTTACAGAGAAAAATTTCTAGACCTTCCATTACCACTAGAGCCAATTCTTACCTGTTGGAGTATATAGGTTGAAGCTACTCTCTTTTATTTTGATAATATCAATGCTGTTAAAGAATTCAATGCTATGCTGAATTCAAATGATGCTTTGCCTATTCAACGTTCTCAGAATATTTTTAATACTGCATATTTGCAAAGTGACTTGGCTGCAGTCAAGGCACATTGCAAAGTTATAGCTGAAAGCTAGATCTAGATCTCAGCAAAGATCTCAAAAAATCTGGTTTATCTTTACACGAACCTTTATCAGTTCTCAAGGGGATTCAGAGTAAACTTGAGAGTGCTCCTGTAAAGTATGCAGGAAAACTGTGCAGTGTTTTAGAAAGAAATCCTGATAATGTTTTTCATTATGTAGATAAATATCTTCAGGTGAAAACAGATTGCTTCTTGAAGAAATTTCCACAGAATTAGTAAGTACTTTCAAATTTTGCCCAATAACGTCTGTAGACACGGAAAGATCCTTTTAAGCATACAAACTTGTGTTAACCGATAAACATCATAAACTTAGTGAGCATTTGGAGAAAATAATCACTGTTTCCTGCAAATCAAATTACAATGAATGGAATGATGTCTAAGGAAGAATGTACATTGTAGGTACCAAGGAGTATATATTTAAAGTTAACAATTTTAGTGCATATTTTCAAAATTATAGAGCACATTTGAAAGATTTTGACAGTATATTTTAGATGTTTTTATTGTATACAAATTCAATGTCTAATTATGACATAATAAAAGGGGGGGAAAAGGAAAGAGAGAGAGAAAAGAAAAAAGGGAGAAAGGAGAAAAAGAAACACTAACTTCATTTACATAATGCTAGAACATGTTTCAGAAAACGTTTCTTCCATCATCAGCTGTTAACCAAGTACTCAAATTGGTGTTGAATCCTAGGATGTTTTTATGGCAGCCATTGATACTTCTAGTAAGAACTTGCTGAGTTCACCCATGAGTGGAAAATTAATATTCATTGAGTATTTATTATTTTTTAAGATAAAAATCTTTTCCTAAATAGATAGATCTATTGGGTTGTGATGTTCTTTTGGTAGCTTAGCCTCTGGTTTAATTTCATGATTTGGTGGTCCAAAAATGAGCTGCTACTGCTGATTTATCAACCTTTTTAAAAAGAATATTCTGAAAATGTTCTTTTCTCAGAGTTTTCAAATTTCTCTGTTTTTCCAATGTATCTCTGATCCCAATCTACACAATTGATTTCATAAATTCTTGATTTCTGTTCTGCTGGTATTTTTACTGAGCAACCTAAAAAACATTTGAGGTTATAAATATAGGTATTCATTTTTTACACTAAACTCCATTCACTTATACAAAAGTAAGATGCGCTTCGGGAGAATCTCTCCCATCTTCAGTTGCTCACTGAACCGCCGTTACTCGAAACGATGGCTGGACAAACCAATGTTCCTGTGGTGGTCTCTGCTGGTTGACGTAGGAAGTTGCTGAGTTCATCCATAGGAGGAAACTCGAAATTCATTAGGTTTTCTCTATTTTTAATATGAAAATTTTTTCCCAAGTGGATAACTGCAATGGGTTGTGAAGATGTTTCAGCAGTTTAATTCCTGGTTTTTGGTCCAAAAGTGAGCTGCTACTGCTGATTTATCCACCTGTTTAAACCAAATATTCCTAAAATGTTCTTTCCTCCGAATTTCCAAATTTCTTTTTGTTTTGCCTATGTAGCTGTGTTCACAATCTGTGCATTTTACTTTGTAAATTCCTGATTTCTGTTCTGTTGGTATGGAATCTTTTACTGTGCAACCAAATAAATTCTTGATGTTGTATCTGTTCTTTGGGGCTAACATTATCCCATGTTCTTTGAAGATTTTCTTGAACTTGTGATAAATTGGATGGTAGGTGAAACTTTTGAATTTGTATTCTTCTTTTGTGTTTTTCAGTGTGGAAACTTCCCTTATCCCTTTTTGTCATTTTTTTGTTTTAATATGTCTTCTATTTCTTTTGTTTTTAAATTTATTGATGTTAACCATTTCTTTAGTATAAGCATAAGTTTCTGTAGGTATGCTTGAGAATACGGCTTTTACATCAAATGACACCATTATATCTCCAGCTGTAATTCTGCTATTTTTAAGTTTTTTGACTAGATCAACTGAATTTTTAATGCTCAAACTTTGGAATCTCTTAAAGGAATTGTAAACTTTGTTCAATTTTTTTGCTACCTGGTATGTGGGTGAATGGATATTGTTTATTATATGGGGTCATGCTGTCATCATTTTTATGTATTTTAGGTAGTGCATAAATCTTGGGTAGCACTGGATTACTCTGTGTGATATTCTCTTTTTCAGTAGTGGATAGTGTTTTGACTTCATTTAATGTTTTGTTTAACATCTTATTGCATTTATTGAGTGGATTCTTTTCAATTGGTTTGTAGTCTTTTCCTTTTAACATAGTTTCAACTCTATGTATTCCTTAATACAATAATATTTCTTCAGTTTCAACCAGGCTATTATCAACAAGTTTGGGCCTAGCTATGGGAAACTCATTGTCTCCATTTCTAGCAGATCATAAGCTCATTTGAAATACATATCACCAAAGGCTCTCTTTTAATTTTCAAGACATGGTATAGGTATGTAAATGATATATTTTCAATAACACTGAAAAAGCATATAACAGCTGCTGTGAAACTTCTTAATTTACAATATAAACCTTACAGTTTACCATAGAAGAAGAGAAAAATGGTTGGCTTCCATTCTAGATTTAAAACTCATAAGAAATGGAGATAGACTGAACTTTGGAATTCATAGAAAAGAAACACACCCAGAAAATTACATAAAAATAATATTTATAACCCCACCCCACATAAATTTGCAGTGTTTGTTATCTTGGCATGCAGAATAATTAATATCCCACTGACAGAAACAGAGTACAAAATGGAATATCAACAGATAATAAAGACAGCAGTAAGCAATGGTTTCAACAAAGAGATAATAATAAAAATTATCAATAAATTTAAAAGACAAAATTCTATAAGAAAGGTTCCCACACTGAAGAACATCAAGGAAAGATACAAATTAAAAAGCTTCAGGTACCATCCAACTTACTGCAACAAATTAACAAGATATTCAAAGAACACGGTATAATGTTAGTCCCAAAGAACAAATATAACCTAAAAAATTTATTAGTTTGAGCAGCAAGTAAAAGACATTCATTATACTACCAGAACAGAAATCAGAAATTTAGAAATCAAGCATGTAGATTGTGATCAGAGAGACACAATGGAAAACAAAGAGAAATTTGGAAACTCGGAGAAAAGAACATTATCAGAATGTTCATTTTAAACAGGTTAATAAATTAGCAGCAGCAGCTCACTTTAGGACCACAAAATCATGAAATTAAACCAGAGGCTAAGCTACTAAAAGAATTTCACAACCCAATAGAGGTATCCATTTGGGAAAAGATTTTCATCTTAAAAAATAAGAAATACTTAATGAATTTTAATTTTCCACCCATGGATGAACTCATCCAGTTCTTACTAGAAGCACCAAAGACCGCCACAACAGTATCCTGGGATCCAACCACCAATTCAAGTAGTCGGTTAGCAGCTGAAGATGGCAGAAACATCTTCTGAAACATATCCTAGACTGTATTCATAGTAACTTATTTGGTTAATAATTTTTACTTAATTAAGTTGTACTTATTGGACAGGTTGACTCAAATATTTCTCACATTCATAGTTGTCTGTCAAGTTGTACTTTATAAAGTTTAACTTATTCGTATGAGAAATTGTTTGCCAAAATGAAGTAATCAGGAAGTCTTATTTCAGATTTTCCACTTTTTTGTGTTTCAGAGCAGCCTAGACAGTACTTTGTTGGTGTCCAGATGGCAATGCATATTGTTAGAATGCAATCGAAAACAAGATTACAAAATGGAGCGGAAAAGAAGTAAACATTTTACAACAATTAAAAGAGATACTTCTAAAATATTGTGCGATTATAGAAAACAAGAAGACTGTCTTTTCAAGATAGAAAGAAGGAAATTAGATGAAAATTGCACATGAGTTCAATTCATCCAATACATATTGTATACCTTGTAAGTAATTGTGTTACAATAATTTCTTGAATATTGCTGTGTATTATTATTACACAACTTGAGAAATATAGCTTACTTATTGTATTATATTTAATAGCTTATATATCATATCATATCCTATTACAATTAAATAATTACATTTTAATTATAATTTGCCTATCATTTGTTCTAGAGAGATCCAAAACAATTTAGAAAGCTTTGGTCAAATATGAAATGTCACCAAAGAAAAATCCCAAATAAAGAACGCCAGGCATTCAGAGCTATAGGGGTTATCCTCCAGTAATACAGAGGAATTAGATCCGATAGTAGTGGAAATAACGCTTCACTTTGTGGTCCAGGTACTAGGAACAGTAGACTCTGATATGATGTCAAATGAACTAAAATGTCGATTATTTATTATTTTCCATTTGATTTTAAATGAAGTAAATATTTTTCATGAAATAACTTTGGTAATACTATGATTAGTCTATTCCAAAGTATAATAAAAGCCTCACAGGTAATACAAGAAGAATTATTCAACAGAAAAGTTGAAAAACTAAATTAAACAAAATGCAAAAATGAAAAGTGAATACTTACATATACAGATTTATGAATGAGTAATTCAGAAAATATATTAGCAGTTATGTCAGCATTAACATATTTAAAATTTAAATTATTATAATGCTGATCAAGGGAATATAGTTTTAAAAATATTACATAAAATGGGAAAATATTAATTTTAAAAGTAAGATATTAATGCTGGACCTGTTGCATACTCTGTGATTATATGGCAAAATTGTAAAAAGTAATAAAAACTGTGACAGATCTTCATACCCATACATGCCTAAGAGTGAAACGTATTTACATAATTTAAATAGTAATAATTATTAAACACTATATTGCCTGTAATAACAAGCAGGAACATTTAATGTATCACAAAAGTGTACTCATGGCTACCACAACGTGTAACTCCTTGATGAGAGGGAAAGGCTACCTATTGTAATCTTTTGTGCTCTCACTTATTGATAATGACTCCAGGAATGGCTCTCTCTATTGTTACCAAGCTAAGTGCATGCAGGTGTCCGAACAATAGGGTTTTTTGATCTTTAGTTGCTGGAGATGTTCCAAAATTTGTTAAAGTAGAAAGGGAACAGGTGTTGGTAATGATGTCAATACATTGAAAGATCATGAGCTCCCCAATAATATTTGAACATTTTAAAGGTTTAAGAATCCATGGGTGCTATTCTGTGAGCTCTCAGAGCCACATAGACACACTTTGAATTTAATATATAAGAGAAAACAACTTTACAAACGCATCGCAGTTCAGATGACAGTGGAGGACAGATCAGGCAATAGATTGCAGTCCCAGGTATTTTCATCTTCTTCTTCATTACTATACAGTACAGAACATCACAGTAAAGGCATTTCCAGAAGGTATCTCCAGTGAGTATAGTAGTTACCAGGACACACTCCCAGATACAGTAGGAAAGTGTAGGCAAAAGGCACAGATGCAATTTCAAGCATCATATGTAGCTCGTAGCATAAAGATCATAGAGGTAGCAAAAAAGGTGGCCAATAACAAAGTGTTGTGAGAATAAACAATTCTAGGCTTTTAACGAAACAAACTGTTCTGTGATTTGAACCTCCTCCTTCCATCTTCCTCTTCCCATGAGCACTAAGGCACAAAAGGCGACTTTGGACCCCTGAAAGACCTGGGGTATGAAGTGGGACCCTCAGGTACATCCAACTCCAACACCATTATTGTAAAACCATACTTCATATTATGAAACTTGAAAAATAAATTGATGTGCACAGAATTTGGGATATAGCTTCAAAAAATAAGTAGCATAGAAAGAAAACTCTTGAAATTTTAATTTATAAAATATTACAAATGATATTCATACGATATGAGAATGTTACAGTCCATTGAGTTGACAGTAAAGGAAGAATAAATTCTACTTTGCATAGTTACAGATTTGATAATACTGTATTGAATTTCAGTTCTTTTTCCACAAGAGGTTGCAGCAATTCCTCCTCCTATGGATTTGTCTCTCTGTACTAATGGACTATCAAACTCAGTCAGATTTACGAACACAGCGATGCTAGCAGAATCAGGGTTAACATTAGAAGCATCAGCAGCATTACAAGAAACTGCAGAAATAATGTTTCAACAGAACAAATGAACTTGACGTATTATAGTTAAAAACAAAGCTAAATTGGAACTAGAAACTGCAGAAATTATGTTGCGTGTTGCCAGGAAGAAACTTATTGACACTGAATTAGAGAGAGAGAGAGAGAGAGAGAGGGGGGGGGGAAAGAAGAAAAAGAAAAGAAAAAAGTTAAATAAGGTTTTATATAAACCTAAGATATTTAGTATTTTTATAGGTCTGATTAACACATTTCATCACTATGCCTCTTAAAAACTCTGTTCATTAATTCCTCCTAAAAGTCAAACCTCCTGGTTGCTGCATTGGTGGTCTAACAGGTATGGGTTCATGTGGGAGATATAGCATATCTGGGTTATCTTCTGATAAGTTGTCATTTATGTCCAGACTCAAGTTGTGAAGTACTGCAGAGCTATGTATTATATTGGGAACATTATTGATTGTATTTCTTAACCAACTGAGAGACAAGAAAATCTCCTTTTCCAGACTCCAAACATTCTCTCCACTACATTTCTCGACCTTTTGAGAGCTCTGTTGTACCTAAAAATGGATGTTTAAATACATAAAAGTCTAATTCCTTCTTTGGCATTATTTAGCAAAAATATGTAAACTAAAAAGCTACCTATGATCGACTCGAGTGACTATTTATTTGTTTTATTTATGGACGATCTTTAACATCTCAGGTCATCAGCATTCAATTAAAATCAGGGCATGAAACAGTCGACAAATTTTGCTCAGAGCTTCTTTCAGGCTTGAGGTTCTTTATCTTGCCATAAATGTATGACACGGAACCCATGGCTTTATTTCCCTTCCCTATACCTATGATTTTTACGCCTGAAAAAGCCATTGATCATGGCCAGTTTGAACCTGCGATACTGGCAAGAGTACCTTGCATTCCCTAGCAAACAACTAGTAAATTTTCCTTGAACATAACAAGCATAAAGCTGAGAGTTCTGGACCATGTCTTATGGAACTGCAAGTGTTATCTACACTTTTTAGCATATCCCATTAACTTCAACTTATATATAGCCAAAATATTTAAATGTTTTATCTATTTACACTTCTTTAATTCTTGTTATTTTACATAAATGAGCACCCATAACAATTGAAATGGTATTGAGGGAATTTAACCCAAGCGTGGCCACTAGATGAGTATTTGGCTCACAGATTATTTTAAAGTCTAAAAACTTTAAGATTTCTTATGTTATAAGCTTCTCTTTTTTTTCTACCAGACTTTTTATTCTTACTGCATAAGCTGATACTGTTTGAAGTTTTGTGTCTCATCATGTCTATTCAAGAATAGGGTCATTTTAAGATCCTGTGCATTATTGTGAGCATTTCTTTCATTGTGCAACCAATACCATAGAGTTTTTTCTAGAAATGCTGAAGGATTATGCTAATGGAAACGGCCATTCTTACACTGAAAGTTTTCTATATTTTAAAGTTCTCCAAAACGTCCTTTATCCTCAAAAGTCTGTTTTCTTTTGATTAGCTCATGTGTACCATTAGACAAACATTGCTACCATCAACCTGTCAAAAACATTTTCCATTAAGTGAGAATATTCAATTGAGTTTGTTTGTATGTTATTTTTTCTCAATGTCCAAGAATTATACAGTTATCATATGATATTCTTGTGTGAAAATGAGTAGAGGGAGAAGAATAGTTGAATTAGCATTCTAACAAATCAAGATTACCTCTACAATTTCCTAATTTTTCACAGAATTCTATTATAGCATTGTCATAGGAAGTGGTAAAACCCTTATACTTATGTCTAACATAATGTAGAAATTAAATTAAATTGCTAATTGGAACTTGCACAATCAAACCTTCATATAATTGATATTATTGTATGATTTAGTTGAACTACACACTCTTAATGCTTTACTTGTCATAATATATAGAACTGGTTTAGAGAACATTTCGTTCTCATCATAGCTAAGCAAAAATCAACTCATAATTGATATTATTGTATTGAACTGGTTTTTAGCTTAGCTGATGAAGAGAACGTAATGTTCTCAAAACTGGTTCTATATATTATGACAAATAAGTGCAGCATTAAGATGTGTAGTTCAACTAAATCATACAATAATATCAATTAAATAATGTAGAAATTTTATTTTCAGAAAAATTAAAATAAAATCCAAAGAAAAATAAACAAAAATGCTTATGTGCAGTCACTTGCAAAATATTTTGTCTAGCGATCACTTGTGGGTTAAATGTTTCCTCTCGTTTAACCATTATTTTTAAATATATGATGCCACGAACTTTAATCTAATCTCTGATAATTATTACTATGATTGTAAATGAATATTAGCTTAAAAAGCTTTATGTAACATTTACGCTTTATAATTTTGTAGTAGATACATACATACAGAAAATATTGTGCACCTTAAAAGAGCCATTGCAGGCAAAAGACAGGGTAAGAAAACATCAAAATATTGGACCACACCAAACATTCACTTGCAGGATGCACTTAAGAGATACTTACCACAGCTCTAGCTATCATTAAAATATAATCTGGAGGGGGATACAGATCACCTTCTACACTTATTTCTGGATACTTCTGCTGTAGGATGGCTGCATACTGCTCAAACACCTTTCTATACCCTCATGAATAGCTGGAATGCAAAAGAATATTATTAGGTCAAAATAAGGAATATTGTAGCTTTATTACATATTAAAACTGCATATAAAGCTACTAAATTAGGTAATAATGTGAAAAACACCCATTGGGCATGGATTCTTTATCACTTGCAGCTATTCAGAACAGAAATGCATCAGAGATATTATTCTCTTAGGACAGGCCAAGGCATGGTAAATATTGCACTTTTTACCATAGATTTGCTGGTGCATTCATCACATACCTGGTGGAAAGTTTTCCTTATGAAGATGCAATGGGGGAAGCTATACTTTGCAAACCACTTAACTTTTAGTCTCAATTCACATGCTAGTTCCATGCAGTCAATGGTTTGCATAGCTGTAGTAGCATAGAAACCAAAAAAAAATATTTTTTTTTTTAAGTTCTTGTAGGAGTTTTACTTAGACATATTGAGCAAGTAATTCTGTACTTTAGATTTTGTTATCAGGAAAGTTTCTCTGGTCAAAAAATAGATATGACAAAAAGGAACAAATTTTCATATTCCCAGCAATCTTGTTTTGACTCTTTCCAGGTCTTGCAGTTGCCTTTGTGACAGAAACATCCAGATTAATCCTAGCCCATAAATCAGTATTGGTAGTACTTTTATCTTATTATAAAAGCTTTCATTACTGTTTTTCCTTTGTAGGCAATATTCAAGGAATGGCTTATTTATACTTATACATCTCACTGTAGCTGCAAACTTTCCTTTAGATCATAAACTTCTTGCATGGACGACCCCTTTTCGAGAATGAAATTATTGGCTTGGCAACTCCTTTTACTTCACTGCTTAATAATAATAATTAATTTTCAAGTTTGCACACATACTTCACCAATGTGACATCTATTCAAACAGCTATTGACGTGTTGTATAACTGGTCAAAATACTCATAATGCAACAGTTAATTAACATTAGAACGGATATGAAAATAGATAAGTTCTTAAATAAAAGTACTTTCTCCATTCCACTGTAACCCCCCCTTTCCCCAGATAGATTTTGGTAGTCCCCTATGGGTTCCGACCAATTTGGGAACTATTGCCTCAGTTGGATTAAGAAAGCTGTTCCTGTTGCTTGTACTCTGAATCCTAAGTAGGTATTAGGACTTTGGACTTGGTACTATGCTTTTTGCATATTAGTTATTCCTTTTATTCAACTGGCCTCCTTTTCTTTTCTGAACACTACAAGCCCAGTCTTATTACCGCCACCGGTGCCCAAGATCGTTAAGGTACAGATTCATGAGCGGGAGGCCTGGGGTAAGAATCCTACCAGGACTGTCCTTCATGACTGAGGTTTTTTCCAGGTTTTCTTCAGTCCTCATAAATGGCAAATACCAGGGAGGTACCCTAAACTTAGGCCTGGAATGCTTCCTCCCTTTAAAAAATATCCCCAGTCTATCATTTCATCTAATGTATCATCAGTGTCTATTGCCTGTGGTGCCTGAGTAGTAAAAACAGGCGTTAAACACCATTAAAAAAAAAAAAAAAAAAAAAAAGGCTTATTTTCCTCTGACCACTTGACAAGAATCATTGCCTTCCGTAGTTGCTCTATATTATCTGAGCCAAGAGGCAAAATGACAGCACAGACATACGTAATTATGTCTTTTATACACTCTTTGATTAATCACATCATTAATTAGTGTGTTTATTTCTGAAGAGTCAAATGCCCAACTTCCAAACTTAGTCACAAAGCCATTTGAAGAGTTAAATATTGGCTTTAAGCTTATAAGTTTCCATTAAATTTTGACAAAACAAACTCTATTCACTTTATAACCAATCCCAAAAATAAGCAGGTACCAGAATTGACTATTAAACTAATTATTCCATAACATAAGTTCTTATACCAAGTTCTGAGGGCTAGAAATTGAAGGGGGGCTAAATTGGAAGAAACTTAGGGAAATTACACTTCTTAATCTCAGTCGTGCCTTCTTTGCTTTGAGAAGTTTTAAAAACCTTGTGAACCATTATGCATTAAAATTAGTAAACTACACATTTTCATTTCATTCTGAGATATTGGGTAGTTTTTTGGGTTACTCTGCCTATTCTATATTAAAAAAGCATTCCTCTTGCACAAAAGAGCTAAAAGAATCCTGTGGTTTTGGTTCTCGTTAATAAAGAAGTTCAATATTCTCACTATTCCTGGAGAATACATTCACTCATTAGCTTTGTTGCAGACAACTTTGATAATTTTAAAGTTATCCTATTTGTATATAATTACAATGCTGTGAGTAAACCAATAAATTTACTAAAACCTTTCCAAAAGGACAGCTTTTACTGTGGAGTGCAAGTACATAACAGTCTTCCAGGTTCTTTGAAATCACTATATAACTCACAGGAGTACAAACATTTTCAAGCAGATAAAAGAATGTTAAAATACGCACATATTCCATAATATAGACAATTATTTTAATTCCACAACATGAATTTATATTAGACTAGCAGTGTTTCCTAAATGAGGCGTAGGACAATTTTTAAGTAATAAATGACGGTTATAAATGAAAAGTATTTCATAATCAATCAAGATGAAAAACATTCATTGAACAATAAAACTCACACACCTCCTGATTAACATTTCATCAGCCATTGTTCTTATTATATATTATAAATGGTATTTTTTGTTGTATTCTTATGTCATGTGTTTGAATGCTTCAGAAGGTCAATACTGAATGAGAGCATCTTGAGAAAAAAACATAAAGCCAATTTATGAGAATGTTTTAAAGAAAATAAAAGGGGTGATCAGCAAACATGAAGTACGATTTCAATTAGATAAAACCACTGATGTGCTGCAAAGATATAAAAATAAGAATAGTAGTAGCAGAAGGAAAAATAGTCATTATGTAATCAGATCTTATGTAAACAAAATACCCCATATGCAAGTAAAATGACTCAATAGTGGAGAGCAGGATAATGTATAGAATATAAGTTTGGGGGTCAGACAGAGGATGGAAAGGGATAAATGTGATAAATATACTATTTTGTAGAATTATCCTATGCTTAACTAGATCTTCACCAAATGAGGTTGCCCTAATGGAACTATGAAGATTGAGCTATAAAAGCAAGGTCACAGAAAGAATATTGAAATATTGGTATAGAACAGAGAGATTAGAAGAAGAGAATACCATTAATCCATGTTTGGTAGCACAAGGAAAAATTAAGGGGAAAGAAACCTGGTTATTTAAAAACCAGAATGTTCTATAAGAAGCAGGCATGGGACTAGTATGGCAAGCAGGAGAATGAATGGGTAAAGGATTTTGGAAAGAGATAACAATAAGAATTGAGCATATTGAAAAACAGGAAATATGGGCAAATCTTAACACCAAAAAATCTCTGAAATTAAGTAGTACATTAAAAATGTGAGGGGAAGAGAAAGATGTAATGAAATTTGTGATAAGGCAGAAAAGAAGGATTGGCATGGTTTAGAACAGGAGTAACATATTTAAGTGGAATAAAAAATGGATATATTAAGGGGATATGTACTATGTGTGAAGAACCAGATAGTATATGGTACTGTATATTAGAATGTAGGCAAACCAAGTTTTGGAGGGAACAGTTCCTATTATGAAAGTGGGAAAATTTACCAAATAAATTAAGAGGCAGAAGAATTTTCAATTTAAAATCGCATGAAAACATTTACAGAACTGTGAAAATACATAGGTAAGGTAAGACAAAAATGGTTACGGGTGTAAAATATTCAGGAAAGGTGCATAAGAAATGGTATAGAATTGTCGGATAATGAAAAGAGGATGAAATGAGTAGGTGAGGGAATGGAATCAGTTATCTAGCATTATTAAATAGGATATACACCAATAACCAGGGTGTTAGTGTGTATAAGGTCCTAAGGAATAAGCAACTCTCAAGGAGAGAAATTAAGCAGAATGGGTTTAATTAAAAAAGGAGGAAGGTTTAATATTGTATGAAATATAACTTAATATTGTATTTAATGTATAAACTACCTTTAGTTTTGTATTTTGTTTTTGGCTGGATCGGAGCCTGGTCCCCTGCATATTCCAGTAGGTAGTTGCTGATGAACTGGGGACTGGAGGGCTGAGCCAATCAAATTGGAATAAATTTGATTGGAGTTAGCACTTTCTGGAATTGCCGAAGATACTGCTGCTCTTGTTATATTTAAAATTAATGGGTTTTTTTGTGTTCTTTTTGCTATAATATTTTGTATGTTGGGCATGAGAAATAGTTACTACTACTACTACTGCAAAGATATATATTGAATGAACTGGTGTTTCCATTGGTGAAACCGATGCTCTTTGAGATGTAACAACTCGAGAAGACAAATTCCTGCACAATCATTCAATGATTCATGAATGAAACTGTGGTTGGAAGAGACACAGTACATAAACATCGGGATTTTGTGGTGACTAATTAGGCCATTTACATACTTTCAATTTTGCAACAACTGAAGGCCCTGTACTCCAGCCTCACCATGTGACATGTATTGCACATGGATCTACACTGTGTTTGTGAGTCAGGAGGAATACAATATGGTAAATGACTTCGTTGCTGCTCTGAAGAAGATTCTTGTAAAGGCCACAAATTGTCAACTTTTGTACTGAGAAGTTAAAAGGACACTACCTACACAATTCCTTATCATAACCAGTTGGAAATATTTGGATAAGATGTAGTTTTCTTCTGCGAAAACTTCCAAAAAATCAAATGATTCATACGTGCATTCAAAAAATGCAAGAGCCATCACGCATGCACTACAATTGCTCAATGACAAAGACCTAGAGTTAAAAATTTAGGTATTTGCCTGAAGTGATCCAAAGTTTAGAAAAAGAAGGTTTAAAGAAAGAGGAACAGTGGAAGATGATTATTATGAGGAATAATCCTATCATGGATTGCAACTTTAATATACTATCTTTCTGTGTGTTTACAAAATACCCTTCATTGATTTCAGTAGATGTTGAGTCATTAACTTATATTAGAAAATATAGAAACATTGTGTGTATTCCAGTGTAACAAAACCCAAAATCCATTTAAAGCCATTTTTAATGTTGAGTCCTTAACTTACATTAGAAAATATAGAAATATTGTGTGTATTTCACCCCCAAAAAAACCAAAATCCATTTAAAGCCATTTTTACTTCCTAAATATTTGCCACATTGTTGAATTAAGAATGTTAATGAAACTAGTTTATACCTGAATAAATGCATTTTACCAGCACCTTTTAGTATAAATTTTCAGAACCTTTTTTCCACTTTCCAACCATAATTATGCACCTTAAAATCCATTCTCTGTCAATTACATGTTGAACTCAGTTTTGTTGCAGTTTACTCAATGTGATTTTCATTTAAAATGTTTATTTACTACATCTGAAAATTTTAGTAATGGATGTTTTTGAATAAATTTGTTGACATTAAATGATGAAATTCATTACGCTGTTTTTAGTTAGTTTTAGCTAGTTTAAGTCATATATACATTTTGCTAGGCCTTTGTTTCATTTTCAGATATACGAGTATTATCAGCAAAAAGAATTACATTAGCAAGGCCATTAAATGGAGCTAAAATAAATAATATAATGGGATTCTATTGGGGAGTAAAAATAGATTTTCAAGTTTTTCATTTTCGCCTAATTTTTCCATCTATTTTACCACAGTAAAGCACATGTGGTCCACAATATCTAACAGCTTTTCATTGCTGTTGCATAAATCTACACATTTGTAAAACAAATCATAGAATATGATAGTCAATTATTATCGCAAATGAACTGCTTAGGAACAAGTTGCATAATCTTTATGCTTACGAAACCGCCTGGACAACCTAACATTATTACTGTCATCTAGGTTAAATGTCACACCTTCAATTAATATTATTTTTTTTCCCCTTGGACTAGCAACATTTCATGTTATTATTATGCAAATAAAAAAGCATGCATTTTCTTTTCAATCATTACTTTAAAAAACTGCCGATCATACCTACCAATAAAGAAATTTTAATGTTGGTCCTATGTAATTTTTCATTCCAATGTTTGTTACTGGTATTTCTTTACCCGAAGCTGGTACAAACAAATTCGATGCAAAAACAATGGCAAAAGAACATAGAAACACCTCACTTATCCTGAGATTCGTCATCCTTTATCCACGGTTCTTCTTTCTTCACAGTTTAATTCTCACGACCCTGTTTATTTCGCTACATCCGGAACTTTTCTTTAACCTGATGCAGTGCAGCTGTAATTTAGTTTTCGAAACCGTTGCAAGAGTGCGTTGTTAATATTGCTCATTTGCAGTATTTCTCATACAGCATCTTTGTGTGCTTAGTCAAGTTCTCATTAGGTGGCAGAATGATCAGCCATTGAAAGAGTGTTTAAAAATGTCTATGGCACAATTGAGTCAGAAGGAATACTTAAAAAAATATCTATCCGCAAACAGTGATGACAAGAAGAAAAAGAAAAAGAAGAAAGTTCAGAAAAGCGGACAAGAAAGGTAAATCATGGATTACTTTATCCTAAGAAGGTTCAATATTACTCACATTTGGATATTAAGGTTATAAACTAGTTACTAGTAGTTTAATAGTATCTTCTAAAATGCAATAGTATAAAGCCTTGGTTGAACTTTACCATACCTCCCTTCTTGGTATTAAATACGTGCCAATATTAACATTTTCAGCTTATGGACGCAATTAAGCATCTTAGATAAGCTTTGTTGACAGCCTGCTGTAGAGCAAAAGCAACTTACTACATTGGCACTTGTCTGTTTCAATAAATTACATTATTTCAGGATTGTTAGACTCTTATGGAAATGAAATAAATGAACCGTGCATTTTGTGAGCAGAAAATGCAAAAACAGCTTAAAAGGTGCTCATTAAATCTTTACTTTACTTTTAAAATTTTACCCAACTTTACTCATAGCAAGATCAGCATGCTAATTTTGAATGTACATATATTGAGCAAAATTCATAAAATGGGGCTATTTTAATTCGCTTTTAGTGTACTATTCTGTAAAAAGTAATATACTTAAATAGAAGTGTAAGAGGCTATAAAAATTCAGAATATAGTTTTTTTGGGAAAAGTCTTTGGAGATATACTTCTTATAACAGCATAAATCAAAAAAAAAAAAAAAAACCACATATCACAATGTTAACTCCATAACAAAAAACAAACCACTTTTGTTCTTTATTTTTGGTGCATTAAGTGTGGAAGCCAAGTAGAGTTATAAATTCTTGTTAAGTATCTTATCTTAAACTTGAATATATGTATATATGTACGTAGAAAGTGTTGTCTCTCCAGTTGTAAATTAATAAATCATTTTCCTTTGGTCACTTCCATAACTTCTTCAGCAGTCCTCAATAGCTTCTGATTCTTTATTTGATGAAAATTTAATGTTTCATTCTTCAGGCTTGCAGTAAAATAAAAATGTGATGTAAGAATTTCTCCAATCAGAACTTTAGTTCCTGGACATGCCTTCAACTTGCATAAAAAATATCAGAAGAACCAGTGTTCTAAAGTTAGATAATCAAACCATCCCTTTTTATTTGATTATACCAGCAGCAATGAAGTCAATTTTCAGTTCAAGATGTTATATTATATGCCACATATGGTAGTAACATTTCACCTTTGGCATTTCCACCTAGCATAAATGACAATGATTTTGATGAATCTGTTACCTTCTCTGTATATTTTATTCTTTCTTGCAGATAGCTTCAGAAGGTCCAGAATCATAACACAGATTTGTTTGACCATAATTCCATATATTTTTTGCAGCAATTTCTTTCAAAATTTCTCATTTGTTATCAAAATAAGTAAATATTTAATGTTGCATCATCAATAGCTGCCATTCTCTTATTATGTTGCTGCAAAACTAGCAGTTCATGGCTTATTTTAAAAGAAATATGTTACCCTTTTACATATTATTTCAAAATTGAATGACAGTCCATCTAACATTCTAGAAATAGGTCTTGACAATGAAATGAAAATATCTCTTAACAACAGGAAAACTTAACTCCCTGACTTTTATAAAATGTGCAACAATCATTTTCTCTTCCATAGATTGATTTGCTTTATTTATGGATGCTCTTTAACATCTCAGATCATCAGCTTCCCATTCAATTCAGGGTGTGAAACAGCGAACAAATTTTGCTCAGAGGCCTCTTCTTTCAGGCTTGAGGTTCTTTTTCGTGCTGTAAATGTACGACATGGGACCCATGGCTTTACTTCCCTTCTGAAGGAAGCCATACTTATGATTTTTATGCCCGAAAAAATCCATCGATTCTGGCCGGGTGAATCTGATTGAACCTGTGATTTTTGGTTTAGGAGGCAAGTATTGTTACCACTATACCACCAGGAGAACCTCTTCTTACGTCTACGTCTCTCTCTCTTCCATAGTGAATACTGTTGGATGCTGAGGACATTTCATGTTCTTACTTTTTAATTTCAGCTTCGTTATATTTCTGATAATACCATAAGGAAATGAAGCTGCCCTCAGTGATTTAATTCTGTGCTGATATCCTGGAGATATATTTCAAGGTTCTCCTGCATATGTGCAGGATCCTAGCACCCTAATATGACAAATGGTCCATTCATTTCCAGCCAGATCATGTTAGAGTTAAAATAAAAGTATCATTTTTCAACATAATCTCCCTTTACTTCAATGCATTTTCACATCTCTGGATTGACATTTCAATTTCTCTAAGTAAAAATATTCAAAAGCTTCATCTGCGCAATGTTGTATAACTTGTTATTGTTTATGAACCTCCAGCTTTGAAGATCAGCTTTCAATTTTGAAAATATAGTGAATGGTCTAGATTCTGAAATCCACATAGTCTTAGCAATAGCATCCTTATGATTTGGCACATTATTGTATACCAAATAAATTCCTCAATGCAGCATTTGACTATCTTTTCTTGATGGTACAGTGCAATTGACACAGTAGCTCAGAATAGTGCTTCCCACTATGTGACCTTAGCCATTTTAGGAGACACTTTACCCTTCTTCCACCACTATTGGTTCTCTTTGAAAAGGGGTCATAGTAGAAGACCATAGTTTCATCCTCTGTGATGATGAATTTCAATATTTGTCTATTGTAACCTTGGCAAGGGTTCTAAAATTTCTAACAGCATTCTATGAGCACTTGCGTTGAACTGCTGAAAGAATTCAGAGCACCCATCTTGCATTGACTTTTATGCATATGCAAATGTTAATGAAGGATGCAAAGCACAGTTGTTTTAGAAAGCCACAACCTTGCAGCTTTTTATTTTGTCTTCAAATGCTTGTCAATCAAAACTTCTTCCTGGACAAAGGAGATGCTTTCTTGTGTCAACACATCCACTCACATAGGTTCTGATTCTTCATTTGATGGAAGCTTTAACATTTCATTCTTCTGGCGTGCAGTAAAGTACAGATGTATGTAAGATTTTCTCCAATTTATATTCTGCTTTCTTGGTCATATTTCTGCCCTTGAAGCAAATTAAGAGAATTTCTTGGCACTCCCAAAATATTTTTACTATTATGTTCTTGGTGGACTGACGTAAACATGAAGTCTTTTTTCAAAGATCTTAACTGCGGTTGCTGGATTCCAATGCTTTTTTCTATTTACCTTAGTAGAGTTGTAAAATTTTGCAGTAACGTCTGGGACAAGAAGGAAATAATGGCACCTGCTTTGTACTGACTTCCAGCACATGAAGTTTTTCATAAATTATTTAAAACATGGATATAACAGAAAACCCCAGCCTTTTTTTTCTTCTGAACCAGAAGAATGTTTTTTTTTCAGTCATCAGTTATGTAACCTTTGGTCATCTTGAAAGCAATCTCTCTTCCTAGACAAAACTGTGTATCCCATTCCTTCATATTGAAATATGATGAAGCTTCTCCATAAACACCATCAAGTGGTTGTTTAATAAAAATTTGAGAAAGCACATCTTTAGTAAAGAACTTTATCATAGCATAGTATAAAATGTTTAACATTACAACTTACTGTGCTACATGATATGCTGAGCTCTCGATAGATTGGGCTGTTTGTCACCTATAGCATTTTAAAACTGACACATATTATGTATCTCAGTCCAGAAACTTTTGAAACCTACCTCATACTATACCTTTTTGTAAGTTAAGATATTCAAATTTTTAATTTTTCAGATTTCGCATAGTGGATGATGATATAGACCTGAAGAACATGCGTCCTATAGAAAATGATGAATTGGATCTATACAACCTAGCAGAGGATGCCCCACAAATTGCTGGCATCATTGATGAGCGTCCTCATGAAGCCCAAATGTTGGAAGAGTTCCGTGGTTCCAAGAGATGGAAGATAGTTACAGATGAAAATGGCACAGATGAAATTAAAGTGACTGCAATTACAGGTACATCAAAAAAGCCAATGCATCTACTAGAGGATACTGAAGACCCACCTTTCGGAACAGCAATGCTAAGCATTTCAGATAATTCTCCTCTAAGAAAGTCTAAAAAGGATTCTGATGCATCACCCCCAAGAAAATTCAAAAAATATTCAGATTCAGATCCAGATCTATCACCTCCAAGAAAATCTAGGAAAAATTCAGATCTATCACCACCAAGAAAATCCAGAAGAAATTCAAATTCTGACATATCTCCACCACAAAGATCCACAAATGCCTCAGATTCTGATCTGTCCCCTCCAAGAAAGCTAAGAAGAGGTTCAGATTCAGATATATCTCCCCAGAGAAAATCAAGAACAGACTCTGTAGAAAAAGTACCTGCAAGAAAATCTGCAAATCCTAATCTTTCACCATCGAGAAAGTCAAGAAAGGCATCTGAACAAAACACTTTGACTTCCAGGAGCGATAGAAAAGGTACAGATTCTGATTTCTCACCTCCAAGAAAACATAGTAGATATTCCAGTCCAGACATATCACCACCAAGGAAACCAAAAGGAAACTATATTTCTCCAAGTAAAAGTAAGGGGCAAAGATATACCTCATTGCATAGGAGAAAACGAAATGATTCACCACGAAGAAGCAGGTTTAATTCTAGTGAATCAAACAAGTACAGGAAGTCAGAAACATTCACAGGAAAGAGGACAAATTCTACCAGACAGTCACCATTCTCAAGGAGAAGACGCAGTGATTCTGACAATTCGCCACCAAGAAAATCTTTGAGAAAATCAATATCACCTCCATGGAAACAGAAACCCAGGTATCGGGCATCAGATCATTCACCACCCTCGAAGATGAGAAGGTAATTTTATAATTTTCAACTTCTGAGAATATACATTTTTTAATATGATAGGTGTGTATTTATTTTTAAGAATTTCAAACTCTTTCTCTTCCTGGCACTACCATGGGTGCCGAGGTCGTTAAGGCATGGCCTTGTGAGGGGGATCTAGGGTTCGATTCTTGCCAGGTTTTTTGCAGATTTTCTTCCGTCCTCATAAATAACAAATGCTGGGAAGGCACCCTAAATTTAGGCCTGGAATGCTTTCTCCTTTAAAAAAAGCATTTCCCAAATTATCATTTTATCTCATCAATGTCCACCACCTGTGATGCCTTAGCACTAAAAATCGGCATTAAACACTATCTTTAAAAATATCTAAGCGGTAGGAGATTAACGCTTGCAGCATGTTCTTTGATTTATGGTCTATGTCTGTGAGTTCAACTGATTTTGTTTTCATACCTACACTATCAATAACACTTTTTGAACACATTGTAAAAACTATCATATTGATTGAAAGGAAAAAGTGGATCAGTCAGAAGACAAATTGCATAACAAAATGCATAATTTTTTGACAACATAAAATATTTTAACAGCAGTTTTATCTGCTTGTTGCTAGCATTCTATATGTCAATTTCTTAATGATTTTCATTAATGTTCATAAATGAACCTTGAAAGATCCATGGAAGTAATACAGTCAAACAATAATTAAGAACATTTCAAGCCAAACAAAACTTTTTCAGCTCATTTCTTTTCTCCAAAGCTATAAGAATTGTGATGTTGGCAAACAAATACAGGCTGAGTGCATTTGCAGAATGCTATGCAATAATTCTTTCTTCATAGAGCCTTCTATTTTCAATAATCTCTGATCTTGATATCTGCAAAACAACCCCAGGCCATCAAATGGGTCTGCAATTTATAAGTCCTTTCTAATATTGGTATGTTTTAACCCATACTAGTTGCTGCTTATTAGCAGTCCAAAGAATAGGCTTTTGCAGTATTAATCTTTAGATTTATAGATTTAAGATATGCCTTTACAATCTCGCTAATTTTTTTTTATAAAGGTTCATTTTTTGAGGTCAAAATGCAGGTCTTCACACAGCTTATATTAGTAATTTGTTCCAAATTTTGGTAGTTAACTTCAGTTGTTCTGTATGAATGCAGTATTTGAAGTTTTAATTCTTGCATAGCTTTCTAGAATACAGCACGAGGTTCCTAAAGAAACATATTCATATTTTGCTCCATCTTGCAAACTCATATCTACTTTATTCAAGCTATATCAGCTCCATTTTCATTTGTCTTGTCTTAGCTTCTGCTCATGTAACCATTTTGCACTATCCCAATGGTATTAAGGGAAAAAGGGTAAGTCCAAGGATTGTAGTGAGTTAAAATCTGGCAAAAGTATATAGTAGAATGCTGCATTTTTTTTTTTTTTTTTTTTGATTGATTTTATTTATGGACGCTCTTTAACATCTCAGGTCATCAGCGTCCCATTCAACTCAGGGCGTGAAACGGCCGACAAATTTTGCTCAGAGGCCTCTCTTTCAGGCTTGAGGTTCTTTTTCGTGCCGTAAATGTACGACACGGGACCCACGGCTTTACTTCCCTTCCGAAGGAAGCCATACTTAGGATTTTTACGCCCGAAAAAATCCATCGATCCTGGACGGGTTCGAACCCGCGTTTTGGGCGTAGGAGGCAAGTAGAATGCTGCAAACTAAACTGATTGTGAACAGAGAAAGTTACCAAAATTAACAAGTTTTACAGACTCTGGGATGGATTATTCATAATACAGAATACTGAATTGTTCTATAAACTGTATCATAAGCAATACATTCTGAGCTTAAATAATTTTCTAAGAAGAAATCATTTCTCTTAAAATTATAACAACTTACTTGTAGATGATATGGTTAGTCTTTAATCTTGTGCTGCTGGATAGTCTTTCATGTTCATTCCTTCTTCAGTTCCTGTGTTATATAAGCTACAGAGAAATAACATGTCCATAGCAGCCTCCTGTCATTGTGGGTCTGAAACTTATATACATTGCAATTTTATTTATATTGTTCCCTTTATCTAGTCACTTTATCTAATTTCAACTCCATTGTCACATTGTTTTATTTTTTAAGCGTAACATTTATACTACTTTTGCAACATGTTCTTTTATAGAACTTTGCTGATCATGACACTTTAAGTCAAATTTCAGTAGAAAACTGAGAAAAATAGGCTATATTCTTTCACTCACAAAATAGAAAAGGATAGGGTGAATAATGCCAGTTGCTCATGCTCAACTTCAAGAATTTTAGTGGTGTGAATGTTACAATCTCGACTCAATTTTTTAAAATGTTAATATTTAGGAGTTAGTTAAGCATGGTGTAACAGTGATGTTTAATACATTAACGAATGTAATACAATTAATTCAAATTTATCACTTATTATTTAAAGGAGGAAAAGAAGTTTCTGGAGCCAATCGCTCCCATCATCTGTTCCAGGTCAACTACTGGCCTTGTTCTTCATTGGTTTGGTTTGTCATTGGTGGTGCTTGGATAAACTTCTGTATTAGGATGTCACTTGCCAGGATTTCAAAGTTAAAAACATGGTTTTTGTCCTTCCAGATATAAATGTTTTCTCTTATTGTAAGTTTTGTTTTTCCTATAATATTTTTAAGTAGTTTGAGATACCTGTTAATACTATGCTGTTCTTTCCAAAAATGCCAAGCCACTGCTGATTTTTCTTCCTGTTTTTGATTTATGTTCCTAATGTGTTCCTTTGTTCATGTTTTTATATTTCTCTTGGTATTTTCAATGTAGATTTTTTCTTAATCGTTGCAATTTATCTGATATATCGTTGGTTATTTCTCGTGGAAATAACCAGGGATATACTAGGGATGTGCTTCCATCAAACAGAAAAGGTGAGGAAAGCTGAGTGGTGGTATGCAGCTTCTTCATGACAACATGCCTGTGCACATAGCTCTTGTTGCAAAGGAAGCTGTGAAGAAATGTGACTTCAGGGAGGTTGGTCATCCACCCTACAGCCTAGATCTAACTCCCAGTGACTATTTTCTCTTCTCAAAACTCAAGAAGGACCATCCAGAAAGGAAATTTAAGTATGACAAAGAAGTGATGGATGCTTTTATGCACATTTTGCATACGAGACTTCTGCCTATTTTTGGTGGGGGGATTGAAATGTTAATTCAAAAATGTAAGAAGTATATTGCAATAAAGGATAACTATATTGAAAAGTGAAGTATGTTTTTTGTCTTTATCATACCTAGAAAATGGATCAGTCAACCAGCAACTGATGCATGCGGAATAAGGTCCAAGATATATGTTCTGTAAATATATAAATTTAATGTGCCTAATATTTGATACCTCCTGGAAGCAGAGAATCAATGATTAAAAAACCGGAATTGAATTGCAATATTAAAAATTACATATATTTTTCAAAGCTTCATGCTCATATAGCAAATTATGTGTTTATTGATTTTCAGGGATGACCCAACAAAGTCACAAAGGCAAAGTGAAAGTCCCATCAGAAGCAACAGGAGGAATGGAAGAAGCAGTTCAGACAATTCACCATTCAGGAAAGGCAGAATGGATAAAACCCTAGATGGAAAGCGAGCAGGGTTGCAAGATGCAAATGAGCTCAAACAAGAGCTGTCAGACTTCAGAAGGCGAGAAGATGAATTATTTTCCAAGGTCAGTAGCAAACATAAGCCAACTTTCTATTTTATTATTAATATATATTTTTCTAAGTGGTTTATTAATAGTGGGAATTTTCACAGTAAAATATAGTATAATATAGTAAATTATTTATGAGTAAATCACTCAAATTTCACTGAAATTTTGCCACTTGGACATGTTTTGAAGGATCTTGCCTTCATCAGCATAGTTCCACTGTCAGCTTCCCAGCATAGTATTAAGATGTGACTTTGTGGATTTTACAAACTTGGTGATGAGGCTACTTTTGTTTGGGAGATCAAAAAACAAATTTTCCTAGTTTTTCTTTGTGATCTGATACTTTCCCACACTTAATTCTATGGGTTTTTGTAGAGCTTTTAAGAGTTTTGGTTCCTTTTGGAATTTGTGGTTATTTTGCCAAATGGTCTGCTATTGTATTTTTCATTTGTCCCTTAAACAATAAGGTAATGTTTTTTGTTTACGGAATTTGGGAATCCACACAGTGAAACTTTTGTTAATCTTATTTTGATTTAAAGTAAAACACTAAAAATCATGTCGTCACATTAAAACTCTCTTTAAGTTTCACAAACACACTTATAAAAGTAATTTTGGTACATGTTTCGTGAGGTACATTCCTCACATTGTCAACCAAAACGACGACTGAGGAACCAATTTCAGCAAAGTATGTATGTTACTAGTGATTTGTTTTACGTATATGTGTGTGATCTCTTTTGTAGTCTTTTAGTGTGATGATGTCTTTTATTTGTGTTTTCTTTTTGAATTTTTCTATTTTCTTGTTGACCAGATCTATGATTTTGATACTCAGATTTATATTCTATCTTGTTTATTGATATGTTTGTAAATCTGAATGTGAGACTGTTGTGATTATGGCTAGTTGTTTTGGATTGTGGCTGTTCTCTTTATATAATTATCTGTATGGGTATCTTTTCTGGATGTGCAAAATTTCAATACATTGCCATTTTTTATTTTTGTATGTAAGAAGGGAGGAACCTTGTTGTTTTTAGTTTCCATTGTGAGTTTAGCAGTGCTCTCTAGTAGGCTGAGTAATTTTATTGCATCCTATTTTCATTTACTATTGCAAAGATATCATGAACATAATAGTACCAACATTTTATATGGAAAAACTAATTTTATTTCTAATACAGTCATGTGCATATATGCCAAGAATAGTGAGAGTGAGTTTCCCATTGCTAAATCCTTCTTTTGCATATACGAGGGTCGTTCCAAACAAAAGATATTTAAAAACGTTGACATTATGTTAGCTCCCTTAAACAACTACAATTTAAAAAAACTCTAAAAGCCAACAAAAAACATGAAATTTTGCCAGAAACACAATCAGGCATTTGCAAAATAAGCAAAGACTGCAATATAAAATATATATGGGCAAAATGAAAAGAAACGTTACCCTATGGTGTAAGGAACATAAGAGAAATGTAAAATATAAACATAAAAAGAAATCAGCAATAGCATACCATTTCTGGCACAAACAAAATTCCAGAATGAACCAAAACTCTTAAAACCCTTCAGAAACCCACATAATTAATAGTAGTAGTCGGTCCTGGTGGTGTAGGGGTTACCATACTTGCCTCCTAAACCCAAGATCACGGGTTCCAACCTGGCCAGGACCATGGTTTTTTCAGGAGTAAAAATCCTAAGTATGGCTTCCTTCGGAAGGGAAGTAAAGCCTTGGGTCTGTGTCCTACATTTACGGCACGAAAAAGAACCTCAAGCCTGAAAGAGAGGCCTCTGAGCAAAATTTATCTGCTGTTTCACGCCCTGAGTTGAATGGGATGCTGATGACCTGAGATGTTAAAGAGTGTCCATAAATAAATCAATAAAAAAAATAATTAATAGTATTGGAGAATGTATTCATAAAAAAAGAACAAAGAAAATTTAATAATCTCTTCTGAGTCAAAATATTTAGATCACTCTTTATGGTTTCATTTAAGGAGATTAACTCAGGACCTGTTTCATGGAACACTTGTCCACATTCTCAGCTGTTAACCATCTGTTGGATCATTGGGGGTAGGTATCTTGGTTGACTGATTTTGTGATAAGCTTGAATAAAGAGCTGCCTGCTTTTTTTAAAAAAAAAAATATGGAACTAACACAGTGAAGCCAAGTCGTCATATGAATAAAATCATGTGATATATGTCGTACTAAACACTCGTATTGTTTCACTTACTTGTGTAATATTGAGTCGTACCCTTGACTGAAGATAAAGACAAAGGTCTTCGAAACTGTTTCCAAATATTACACAAGTAAGTGAAGCAATACGCGTGTTTAGTACGACATATATCACATGATTTTATTCATTAAGTTTGCTCATGTTTCTTACATATATCTTTCCCATTTGTTTAATTCTTTTGGTTGTCGTACAGTTTTTAATAACTTGATGCCTTTTACTATTTCATGGTTTTCATTTCAAAAATGTGCTGCCATAGCTGATTTTTCTATTTGTTTCTTACAGATGTTTCTCCAATGTTTTTTCAACCTAATGCTTATATTTCTCTTTGTTTTTCCTATGTAGATTTTTTCACAATCCTTACCAGAATTTTTTTTTTGAGCCTGGAAAATGTTTTGTTGAATTTCAATAAAGTTTTATCACTGTATCAGTTTTGAGCTGCTAAGATGACATTGTACTACTTGAAAATTTTTTGGAATCTCTTATTGGCTGACAGGCAGTAAGTTACATTTTTAAGCATTTTTTTCCTTGCTACATCACTCAAAGTTGTGATTTTGTTTCTTTTTTGTTTCTGGAATTTTTTAATTTTTTTATTAATCATCTATTTCCTTAAAACATTTGATTTAGCGGCTCCTATTATGAGTACATATTCATTGTTTTATTATTCTTTGTTCAGTGGTGTATCATGCTGTTGAGTGCTGCTGTTTGATGTGATCTTGGATTGAAACCATGCGCTTTGATATAATTGTCTGTATGTGTGTCCTTTCTGTAGATGCCAAATTCAACTTTATTATATTTTATTATCTTCAGATCTATAAATGGTAACATACGTTTCCATTTAAATAGTTAATTTAAATGTAGCCTCTTGCAGATTTAAAAGTTTTAGCACTCTTCTGGACATTTTTTTGTTTATAATGGCAAATATGTTATTTACATATCTGTGCCAAACCTTAAAAATGTGGGGGAAAGCCTTAATGATGTGCCTGTCAAAATAGCTCATGAATAAGTTGACTAGGAAAGGTGATAATGGATGGCCCATTATTAGTCCTGCTTTATGCTTAAAGATTTTATTCTTAAATATAAAAAAGGCTTGATTTAAGTACAACTTAGTGAATTATATATATTCTTTGATATGCTCCTCTGTTAAATTGGCTGATTGTTACCATTTTCTTAAAAAAAACTAATAATTTATTCTGTGGTATGCTGGGAAATAGGGCCTTGACATCAACAAAAAGCAGTGTGTCATTTGGTGATAATTTTTTATCTTTAATTTTGTTGATAAGATCCATATAGTTTTTAAACTTATGCTATCACATTTAGGTAGTGAATGAAACTGTATTGATAACCAATTTAAGAAATGGTAGATCGGAGTATTTACGTTGTTAATAATTGGCCTCATATTGCTCCCAGGTTTGTGGATCTTCGGAAAGCCATATGTCCTAGCTAAAGATGGGTTGTGGACCTTAATTTTATATTGTTCTGTTTTTGGAATCAGGGTACTATTTTTCATCTGTAACAAACAAGTACAAAAATCAGCTGTGGGAGCACATTTTTGGAATGAAAACCATGAAATAGAAATAGCATCAAGTTATAAAAAACTGTACAACAACCAAAAGAATTAAACATATGGGAAAGGATTTATATAAAAAAAAATGAGCAAAACTTAATGAATTTTGACATCCTCTTTATTCTAGTTTATCACAAAACCACCAGTCAACCCAGATCCTACCTACCTAACTTCTGCAAATGATCCAACAGTTGTGTAACAGCTGAGGATGTGGACAAGTGTCTAACAAAACATGTCCTGAGTTAATCTCCTTAAGTGAAACCATAAAAAGTGTTCTAAATATTTCAATTCAGAAGAGATTATTAATACTTGTTTCACTGTGTTAGATTCCAAACTGAATTAATATTGAAAGAAAATTTAGTTAATGTTGATCTTCCAAACAAAATAACCTCATTACAGAATTCATAAAATCTACAGAACAACATCTGAATGCTATGGGGAGCTGACAATGGAACAAAATTAGTGAAATTTGAGTGATTTCTTCATAAAAAAAAATTGCATACTTGAATTTAAAAATTTCCGTATTTAAAATTACACTTCTATAGATAAAGATACCTGTGTTACAGATGGGTGATGAAGTCTCTGGTAGAGGAGCTGCAGCAATAATACGAGATCGTAGGACAGGCAAACAGCGAGATTTTGTAGAAGAGGCTAAACGCAATGAAGAGGAACAGAGAAAGAAAGATATCCGTAATGAGAAATATTCCAAATGGGGCAGAGGGTAAGACATTTCTTATTTACTTTGTATACAACAACAATAATAATATTAATAATAATAATAATAATAAATTTATTGCTGTCAATAGACTTGTTCAAACAAGTTTCAGATGTCAAAATCTAGAGTTTACAAAATGTGTATAAGTTTAAAACAGTAGTCAAAATAATTCATAATATAATTATGAAACATAGCATAATGATAGCAAAGTTTAACAGAATTAGTAGGCAATAACTTATTCTTATATCATTTAATTACACATTTACAAGAATTAAAGGAAAATTATATATTTTATATATAATTAACTGCAATTAACTATATGAACATATCTTAAAGTTTGACTTAATTGATCTTTTTTGCTCATATCTTGTGCATTATCCAAAATTATAGAAAAAAATTGAGCATATTGATTTGTTTCTCTACTACCTGTAATAACATTGAACATTTTGGATTTTTGGATAGGGGTATTTTTCAGATGCTTCCAGTTCATGTACATGCTGCTGTAATAGCAGATCATATTTAGACAAAAATCAACAATAGCTAAAAAAATTTCCATAGTGAACTATTCCTAATTCTTCTCTATGATCTCGTAAAGCTAAATTAGATAGGGATAATATGATGACATTGATTATGTGATCAAGAATTTGCATTCATTTGTTAATTTCTTTCTTTAATTTACATTGCATATTATAACTACCATTTCTTTTCTTTTCCAAATATTATAAAGAACACATGCCTCCAGATGGGAATGAGACATTTCGTGTGTTAAAATTTTTTTTACCCTGCTAATCACAAATGCCCTTTAGGCAGGCAAATTGAAAAGATATCGAACTCTTGTTAGCAAATAACCAGCATTGCTCACAATAAACAGTCCCTTTTCTATAATAACATAGCCATTCTCTTGTCATTTTAATTTTTTAATTTTTCATAGTAATTAGTGGAGGAACATCTATTACTTTGCTTAGCATCTTTTGGGAAGGCTTTGGTGTTTGCAAGGTTCAACCATACAATAAACTCCTTTGTATCATTTTAAATATCTGTAAAATTAGCGTTGCTGATTTTGTTATTGATTTAGTTTATTTGCAGTTGCTCTTAAACATCTCAGGTCATCAGCGTCCCATTCATTTCAGGGTGTGAAACGGCCGATAAATTTTATTCAGAGGCCTCTTTTTTCAGGCTTGAGGTTCTTTATCGTGCCAAAAATCTATGACATGGGACCCATGGCATTACTTCCTTTCTGAAGGAAGCCATACTCAGGATTTTTACTCCTGAGAAAATCTATCGATCCTGGCCAGGATTGATCCCGCAATATGGGGTTTAGGAGGCAAGTATGGTTACCATTACGCCATCAAGACCAACTGGAAAATTAGCGTGCTCAGTAGGAAATTTCTCTCTAGTACTACTTTATCATCAAAAGAATTACTTACATTCTGTTGTGTTCAATTATTTCCATTCTCAATTTCAGTAGAAATATCGTTTCTTACCAATATCAAGATTCACACATCTTCACCGCTAATACTCTTCACTTTACCATTGTTTAAATTTCCATTAATTGTTTATTTTTACAGAAACAAATAACCTACTGGAACATGGTCTTTTGCCATTTTCATTAATTATTTCTGAATTAATATTAAAGAAAGAATATTTTTTCACTAATTTTGAAACTGATTTTTCAATATTTCTCTTTTTCTCCATTTTTGTGCACCACTCAAATGTAACTAGTTTAAGTAGTTTCAGTGATTTCGTTTTGAAAAAAAGAAAGAAAGAAGGGGATTAAACATGAAACATAAAATAAAAATTGCATTGCTGGAACTAGGCTATTTTTAGCCTGATATTGTAACCAACACGAAACCATAATCAAACACTATGTTTCACTATAACCACTGTACTAGACTTGAAGTAATATTAAAGCCAAGCTATACTCCATATGCCTAATATTGCTGAAGCAACAGAAAAATAAAACCAATACATTCACTGTTCATGAATGTAACCTAAATATGCATTGTTGATGGATTGTGGCGCAGCAACAAATGACAGGTGTTAATTTTCAATGCTCAGTTTGTTGACATGTACTGCTTTGCACATCATTTTTCCCCCATAATGACAACTCATATTCATTCCTTTTCATTTTTTGCAGGCAGGGGCCCTCTAGGACCTCAGGCCTCCTGCATCTCAGGATCTACAGGACCCTTAGTTACACCTCTGATTATATCTCTAAGTTCCATTTTAAAGTACCTAAGAATCTTAGGAGAAACCTCATTCCATCCTGAAGATGATTGATGTTTTAATTTATGAATTATTTTGCTTATTTCCATGTATGATATATAACGTATATTGAATGTGGTACAGTAAATCAAAATTATAAGATTTAACTTGATTATGTGTAAGTTCCATCATATTTGTAAAATAACAGTTAAATGCATTACATATTTCTCCTCATTTGTGTTATAATTTGTTCATTGACATTTAGGGTTATCGGATTCATTTGCATATTTATACTGTTCCAAGCAGTTTTAACCATATTTGATGATTCTGTAATTTCAGTGCTATGTTTGAGATATCTGTCTAGCAAGAGGTTTAGCATAAACCGTTTTCAAGGTTTTATAGCAGTTATATATTTCCAATTTTGTAATTTTATAAAACTCATGGATTATTTCTTCTTTGTTAGCATTTTATTTCAAAGGGTAATTAAATTTTCCATTTTATATTTATTGGGCATGCCAAGTCTGCCAATATTGGCAGAATGTATCCACAAAAGAATCTTATTTCTATTTCTTAACTTTAGTTGATTGTGTTACTAGTCTTATTTGTATGTATACTTCCCTTTCACCTCAAAAGTACAATTAATTATATCTATAATTTCTGCACGGTGATCAGATGTCATATTCATTTACAATTGAAGAAAACTGACTCAACTTTATGTTTATTATTATATATAGTCTATTGGTGTAGCAGATCTGAAAGTTATTCTGGTTGGGCAATCAATTACATCATGCAAGTTGTAGCTTCTTAATCAGTTACAAAGTTGCTTGTAGTCATTAGGTTTGAGTTTATGTTGATATCATCTAGTGTAAGAACAATTTGCTCTTTCATCATAATTTTACTTAATAACCATAATATCCTTTTAGAAAATCCTTATGCTGGAACTTGGAGATCTATATATTCCTATTATAAATATATTACCTATCTCTATTGATAATATAATTGTTGAGCTTTCTAATGTCATTTCAATAGAATTTTTGTATGCTTTTTGTTTGATGTAATGTTACACGATTTTAGGATTCCTTACAAGAATGTTATACAGGAACCACCTGTTGATGGTTGTGTGAACATTTAATTTAGGAAATGGCTTAAAAGAAAATATCAGGATATGATCAGGAAAAATAGTTTCCAGTTGCAGAATATAAAGATACAAGAAAGCAATTTTTGACAGTCATATTTATTGTAATAAATACCATTATCACAGTAACTCACCAATGGTGCCTTCATCAACAGAAAAAATAGCACTTTGTAATCTGGACAAGCATTTTACTAAATCCATTAAGAAAAGTTTATATAACAAATGTGCTTGCTGCAATTGCACATATAAAATTTTTTAATGATTAAGCACTTGTCGAATTTATCTTTGAATATTAACCTTAATCTAATGCTTACCTGCAATTTAACATATAATGTGTAATGACTAAGTACGTAAAAAAAAAATTGAAATTATTAGAGTTATAAGATGCTAACCCAACATTTGTAAATATCAAAAAAATCCTCAAATGCTGTAATTTAAAACACCAAAGCTAAATACTGAATTAAAGATGACAATATATATTACACTTTTCTGCTGACATGGTCAATGAATGTGGCCCTGAAATTTAGAAATGGTGTCCAAAAGCAATCTAATCCAGATGAAAGTTCTACTCCCTCTAAAATAAGAAGCACACCTTTAACAGGCCAACGGTAAATTTGTGACACCATGATACTTGTAATACATTCTACATTAGTATAAGCCAATGAAAGAAAGGACACATGGAACAGCTTACAACATGGTAAGAAGGCAAGAGGAAGGAAAAATGGTATTTTGCACAAAAGTACATACAGATTTGGGCACCAATGATACAATGATTATAATCAAATACTCCATGTAATTTGCATAATTGATAATTCTATAGAAATTGAATATGGTATTTATTTTTAACTTTTGTGCATAGTTTTAAAACCTTTTATCAAAGATTTTAGTTTAATATTCTGCAGATGGCAGCATTGTTCAATCAGTTGATAAACCTTCGTGGTGATTACGTACACATGTTCTCTTCCATAAACTAACTGAAGTATTTTAAGCATTTAGCAAAGTATGTAATTTCATCTAAATTTGTTCTAACAAATTTGTAGTTAGCGTACTAGAAAGGCTCAAATAAGTTTTAAAATACAGTTTGTTGCCTTATTAGGTAGATTTATTTTATTTCCAACAACAGTTCTTTTAAGTAAAAATTGTACTGACAAAGCTGTAGACAATGGAGTGGTAATATATACTATATTAATATGTTCAGTTGCTAACACTAACTCTTAAAAAGTAAGTGGAGTTAGTGTTAACAACTGAACATATTAATGTAGTATAAACAGTTCTTTTGTTTGTTAATATTTTTTCTGTTAGGCTAAAGCTCCTTGCTAGACAAATATGTGAAACATATAGCACTGAAATTACAGAATTATCAAATATGGTTAAAACTGCTTGGAACATTATAAATAGGTAAAAGAATCGCATAAACCAAAAAAAAGAAAAACCTAAACCTAAATGTGAATGAACAAATTATAACACAAACCAATATAAATATGTAATGTATTTAATTGTTATTTTACAAATATGATGGAACTTAGACATAATAAAGTTAAACCTTGTAATTTTCTGTTAACTGTACCACACTCAATATACTTTTCACTGTTATACATCGCACATGGAAATAAACAAAATAATTCATGAATTAAAACATCAGTCATCTTCAGGATGGAATGAGGTTTTCCTAAGATTCTTAGGTATTGTAAAATGGAACTTATAGATATACTCAGCGGTGTAACTGAGGGTCCGGTAGATCTTGCAATGCAGGAGGGTTTGAGGTCCTAGAGAGTTCCTGCCCACAAAAAATGAAAAGAATGAAATGGGTTGTCATAATGGGGAAAAAAAAATGTGCAAAGCAATAAAAGGAAAAGAGTTCATCACATGTGCTTGCCTTGCTTTTGCACGTATTAGAGTTGTAGGGGAAATGGTGCCAACAGATATGCACTAAAACCCCTTATCTTATAGTAGATGCTGGAAATGCTAACCTTCTCCTCTCAAACATGTGGCATTTCATTTAAAAAATTTGTCATTCACTTACCTAAGCTAGGTGTCTGTGAGTGTGTACATGTCCATTTAGATGAAATCAAAATCCGTTGGAGAAAAACAAAAGCTAGGGTCAATCAAACCACCTTCCACAGATTGGAAAAATCAATTTCAGTAATTCACTCACTTACCAGGATCAACTTGTCTCAAAGTTTGCACACATGTATTGTGATAGGCTTCCAATTTCAATAGGCATATAGCATTTCTTGCACAAGGCAAAGATACACCCGCTTGTTAAGCTAATTTGTTTAGTGATTTTCCAGGTGATTGCTCTAAACTGGCTTGTTTTCATCTAGTTTATTCTCTGTTAAAACTGATTTTCTCCTAGAATGCTTGTCTAACACCAAACCAAAAGCTTAAACTTTATTGATAATCGCATTGTAAAGTTTGTTGCAGGTGTTACAGGGTTCATAAAATTTTCAACAAACTCCCTGAGCACATGGCAAGCAGATTCACATTTAAAGTAAACTTTCAAAATGAACGCACATTCTTCCACAGATAAGTGATGCACCATGGTAGCTTTAGTCAGAGATGCACCTGACTGACAGGACCTGCTGCAGCAACACCAATAACAAATGGTGTCAGTTCTCTTTTGAGCAGGAATCAGCAATCCAAAGTTTTACTAGATGGCAAGAGCATAGCAAAGGAGAGATCAAGAATTGGTTGCTGTATTAGATAATGACCCTATACTTCACAATGGTCATCAGTTACCATCTATTTCTATTGCTTAAGCTGTGGATTTGAGATAATTGTAAGAACACCTGAAACTCTTACTCATTTCAATATCATAAGAATACAAATGACAAATGTGTGCATATTGGAAGTAATAACAATATTAGCCATACAACTCCAACATCGCTGCATTAAACACTACTGTTTCATTGCCTAATGAGATGGTAAAGATAAAAGTTCTCACTTCAAAAAAAAGAGTGGCCATTACGAGAATGTACAAAAGCATAAAATTGAGTGTTCATCATGAGCCTCTAGTGGAATCAGAAAAAAGTTTACTTCCTCCTATTCACCCCCCAAAAAATGGTCTTAACACAACTTTTGTTGGGAATCTGGATGTAAATGGGCTGGCATTCAAATATCTACTTACAAAATTTGACATACATTTTTTTCTTTAATTTTTTACTTTAGTATATTTGTATTTTATAATATTATATGCTATCATACAGAACACTGTTAAATAAATTCCAGACCCAACTTTAGCATTGTAGTTACCTTTCAAAGGAAACATTTAAGCAAGGAGAGCAAGAAACACAGGTGTAAAAATGTATACACTTCAAGGATGTAAAAGATATAGAGTCAGTTATAGAGGGATTAAACTGTAATGAAAAAGATATTACCAGAGCCTGGAAGTTCAAGGATTATTTTGGTTAAAACAGGCAGGCAAAAAGGCACTTAAAATACTGAAAATAGGCAATAGTATAATTAAAATAAGCATTTATTAAAAGAAAAAATGAAGAGTATCACATAATTAAAGTATTTAAGCTTACTTTTCTTGGTTACAAGTAACAAGAAGATATTTTTCAAGGTATCAAAGAAATGCTATGGTTTCTGGTCGCATTTATTTTCAGTTTATGTGTTTATAGGGCAATCACATTATTATCTCTCTTACTTCCATGCTGAACATGTTCAGGGATGTGTTCCAAAACAGGCAAACAAAGGGGGGAAGGAAAGGTTTTAAATCTTAAAGTAGGCAAAAAAAGCACAATAAAAACTGGCGCTAAATGTATGGAAATATGCTCATTTCTATCAAAAATATACCCACCCAGATAGAAAAGGCATTTTGTCTAACTTCTGGGCTCTGGATATTACTAAGGAGTAATCAGGTAAATGTTAGAAAGAATAAACAGAAAAAAATATCTGGAAACTTTTTTTTTTTAAATGATTTATTTATGGATGCTCTTTAACAGCTCAGGTCATCAGCGTCGCATTCAACTCAGGGCATGAAATGGCCGAAAAATTTTGCTCAGAGGCCTCCCTTTCAGGATTGAGGTTCTTTTTCATGCCGTAAATGTTCGACACGGGACCCATGGCTTTACTTCTGAAGGAAGCCATACTTAGGATTTTTACGCCCCGAAAAAATCCATCGGTCCTGGCCGGGTTCTAACCCGCGATCTTGGGTTTAGGAGGCAAGTATGGTAACCACTACACCACCAGGACCGACTATCTGGAAACTGTGTCTACAGAAGGATAAGAAAATCACTGAGGAAAAGGGATACAATTTATAGAAAAACCGTAGGAAAACAAGAAGTGATATTGGATAGACATTACTAGGATGCAGAACCTAACGAAAAACTGAGCCTCTAGCTAAAGTTATTACAGTAAAAACTCAAAAGAGCAAAGAATTATAAGAAATAAAGTCAATCTCTTTAATGAGCTCATAAAATGTGTAAATAATCATTTTAAATGTAACAGCATTATACCAAAAGCAGAGCACTACAAAATTAAACAGAGCAATCAAATTTTAGGAAAGATATATGGCATACTCAAAAAGCTGGCAACAGCATACGACCCATCATAAACACCACTCACCTTATCTAGCAAAGTGACTAAAAAACAAGTTTCAGTTGCTACCAAAATTTGAAACTCTCAGCACAAAGAATTGAATTGAAAAAAGTAAAGATAAAACATTAGAATTTATCAACTCCTTGATCTCATTTAATGTAAAATCCCTGTTTTCAAAGTATACCAATAGACAAACTTTTAAAGCACCTAATAAAATTGCTAAAATCAATTGACATTGATACAGACACAGATGAATAAACAAAACTTATAGAAGCATACATAAATCAGACTTACTTTATATTTAATGGAAAACTCTACAAACAAGAATCAGGCCTAATTATGGGAAAATCCTTATCTCTTTTTAGGCTTATCTATTTATGAGCATGTTTCAAACTTGTTACATGGTATGCTGATGATGATTTTGCAATAATACATGAAACATATATTAATGATACTGTAAACTACTAAACTAATAGAAACCAGGTTTAGCATTTACATATGAAAAGAAAACAGATAATGTGCTACATTTCTGAACCTCATAATAACAAAAAATTGTGGAAAGTTGGGATTTGGAATACACATACACAGGCTACGTAAAAAACCATTAGCTTCAATGAGATTGAAAAAAAGTGGACAGTACAAGGGCATACATAACTGAACATGTAGGAAAAATTCCACCTCAATTTATGAATTGTAGTCATAAACAATAGTTATGTTATACAATTTTAATTTTAAGAGTTAAATTCCATGCCAAGGTATGCAAAATTCTTGCTTCCTGTGCAGAGATTTCTTTGGAATTCATTTTAACCTTTTGCAAATTTTGTCAAACTCCTCAGTAAGGGCATAGCTGTTTATTTTTGGTTTCTTTTTTAGAACAGATGTTGTTTTTGTAAATCTATTCATAAGATTACGAACAATAAATCTGTAAGTTGCAGCAACACAGTGGAATTTTCTTATAAATCACTATATAACTTTTCTGCAAGAGTTTGTTTTCACATATGAATCATAGATGAAAATTTTATGTTATGAAGTGTACTGGCTTTTTTGGCATCATAATTGTATCACAAATAAAGGGGAGGGAGGATTCCATGACTTATCATTATCATGAACATCAGAAAGACAATGCTCAAATTGCTTGAGGTAGGGACACTGGGTTTGGAAGAACCGGTTTGTACCACATGCTTCATAGCCATCACCTTCATACTCTAGTGAATGAACATTAATTTAAAAGCACTATACTACTTGCAATGTCCAAAGGATGTAAGGAGGGACTACTCTGCATTCAGTTTTGCCTGTAGCTCTCACAATTTTATATTTTGGGCATTTAGGTAATCATCATTTATATTAAATATTGTAATTATGAAGCTGTTGACAATGGAGTGGCAATATAACCTAAACTTAGATATTCATTTTTTACACTAAACTCCATTCACTTACACAAAAGTAAGATGCGTTTCGGGAGAATCTCTCCCATCTTCAGTTGCTCACTGAACCGCCGTTACTGGAAATGATGGCTGGACAAACGAGTGTTCCTGTGGTGGTCTCTGTTGGTTGACGTAGAAAGTTGCTGAGTACATCCATAGGAGGAAACTTGAAATTCATTAGGTTTTCTCTATTTTTTAATATGAAAATTTTTTCCCAAGTGGATAACTCCAATGGGTTGTGAAGATGTTTCAGCAGTTTAATTTCCAGTTGTATTTCATGGTTTTTAATCCAAAAGTGAGCCGCTACTGCTGATTTATCCACATGTTTAAACCGAATATTCCTAAAATGTTCTTTCCTCCGAATTTCCAAATTTCTTTTTGTTTTGCCTATGTAGCTCTGTTCACAATCTGCACATTTTATTTCGTAAATTCCTGATTTCTGTTCTGTTGGTATGGAGTCTTTTACTGTGCAACCTAATAAATTCTTGATGTTGTATCTGTTCTTTGGGGCTAACGTTATCCCATGTTCTTTGAAGATTTTCTTGAACTTGTGGCAAATTGGATGGTGGGTGAAACTTTTGAATTTGTATTCTTCTTTTGTGTTTTTCAGTGTGAAAACCTCTCTTATCCCTTTTTGTCTTTTAGATTTATTGATAATTTGTATCACTACTTCACAATACTGTGGAAAGAAAAATACTTGAATACTTGAAATTACAACATAGCATAGCCTAGTTACGCTATGAAATTCAAATTTTCAGAGCTGTGCAATTCATTATTGTTGTTGTTGTTGTTGTTATTATTATTATTATTATTATTATTATTATTATTATTATTATTATTATTATTATTATTATTATTAGGCTAAATCTAAGAAAAGTTTTTGTGTAAGTAATTTAGTAATACCTGAAATCTGACCCAAAAACTAGGTTAGAAGTGCCTATATGTGTTGAGCCATACTGAACTATAGAATGGGCATAAAATGTGGATTATACTTCAATTTTAAAACCCTTTGCCATTGCTATAAATAATATTTTTAGGGTGCTTGTTACACGTTGTGTTTAAGGCTAAAGTAGAAAACAGATAAATAAATTTTTTAAATATAGTTTCTTGCCTTATTGGGTAGTTTTGTTTTATTTTCCCAACAGTTCTTTTGTTTGTTAATGTTGTTTCTGTTTCATGCTGTAAATCCTGGTAATTACCACTCTTTATTCTTATCTGAGTCCAATTTTAAATCCCAGCTTCATTTGAAAATTTCATTTCAATATAAAATTTAACCTATATATTGCAATTAACTAGAAGCTGGACCAAGAGCACTTTAATGTTTCAAGTCACCTAAAGAACAAAATTATTGCTAATAAAATAATTGTATTCTCCAGAGTATAGAAATATAAATGGGAGAAGTTCATAGTTGTGGCCAGACAGGGCATGGTAACTTCAGATGGTTACAGCATTGGCATAGTATATCAGAGAGCAGAATTTAAATACTGGACATGACCTCAAATTTTTTCCTATACAACTCGCTTTTAAATGCTAGCCAATTCACAAATGGAAAATTACATTTAAATATAAGAATTATAAGTTGCCACTTAAAACGGGTTTCATTCATAATCATTCTGTAATATAGTATTATGGTTTTGCAAACTCAGCAGTAAGAAAATATAAATATTAGACACAGATTTTAATTTAACTTCTATACAGCTTTTTGATTTGGTTTATTTACAGACGCTTTTTAACATCTCAGGTCATCAGCATCTCATTCTCTTCAGGGCATGAAATGGCTGACAGATTTTGCTCAGTGGCCTCTTCTTTCAGACTTGAGGTTCTTTTATGTGCCGTAAATGTACAACATGGGATCCACGGCTTTACTTCCGTTCTGAAGGAAGCCATATTTATGATTTTTACACCTGAAAAAATCCATCGGTCATAGCTGGGTTTGAACCCGTGATCTTGTAACACAGTCTGATAAACTAATCCATTAACTATAAAAAGATCCTCCAGCTAGCAAGATTGATTCAGAGTCATTAAAAAGTAAATAATTAAACTGCAAAGGCACAGGTTTCACCAGTTATCTGAGGAATGGAGTGGGTTTTCTAGTATGCCAGAGGACTCAAGGCCTCTTCAGTATGAGGCTGAAATTTAATATATTAGCATTAATTATTTGTAAACAATACATGTATTTTTATTTTGTTAAAATATAATACAACTTAGGGTACAACCAGAGTGCGAATTAAACCATATTTTGTTTTTACTTACTAAGCAAAAAATATAAATAATAATGAAAAAGTAAATAAAGAATTTCCGGCTACTTCAGCAAATTATTAATGAGCACAGAAAGATTTCTTGAACTCCTACTTTACATTATATTTTGTTGAATTTTTTAAACTTTTTGAAATTCACTAACTTTTCTATATTCTGGACATGCACTTTCATTCATCCTCATTTACTTTCTCATTGAAATGTTTGAATGTAAAAAGTTAATTTAGTTCCAGTATAAAAAAAACCAATCGAATATTGCAATTTAAAATAACTTCACTATTGTAACAAACTGATAATCTTCTAATGAAATTCATTTACAAGAGACTTTAATCATATACTAGTCAACAAATTTTGGTACAGGTTGAAGCAGGTTGAGGCACAGAAAGAGAATCTTCAGCAGGCCTTGCATGAAATGTCCAAGCCTCTTGCTCGTTATGCAGACGATCAAGATCTTGAAAAGCATTTGAGGGATCAGGAACGTGAGGGAGATCCCATGTTAGATTATATCCGCAGCAAGAAGACTGAGGATTCCACAAAAAGTAAGTCTCAATGCAGCCAATGGTAAGAGAAGCATTTTTTTCTTCATTTTCATAGACTTATGCTTTTAGTAAGATGAATGATATTTTTTTGGATATCTTGGATCTTTTTTTGAATTTGTTATACCAAAATCTTGTGACTCTTTTGTAACAAGAAAGTAAAATATGTTTAAATTTGTTAACATACAGAAGCATAGGAAAGCATGTATAGTTCTTTAGTGATGGATATGGAATAAAAATGGAAAACAGAAGAAGATTGGGAAGGAATGAATTTAGTGTTAGTTTTAGAGTATTCTTAAGAACACAGAAATGTTAATGTTAACAGTTGGTTAGAAAAGAGGGTTGGATTGAGGGACAGTAATTGGAGTTGGAATTGTGTGTTTTGAGATGTAAATAAGAAGATCAGAGAAGATTTAAAATTTTATATGCAACATTAGGTTTGCTAAGATAGAGATGTTTATAGATAAATGTAATAGGAAGTTGTTTGTGGTTTAGATTAAGGTTTTGGAGATTCAGAGGTTATAAGAGAATGGACCTTAAAGCATGTATTTGAGAGCATAGTGAGAATTGTTTTGATTTGTTTTATTTATGGATACTCTTTCACATCATAATCCCATTCAATTCAGGGTGTGAAATGGTCAACAAATTTTGCTCAGAGGCCTGTTCTTTCAGGCTTTAGTTCTTTTTCGTGCTGTAAATCTATGACGCGGAACCCACGGGTTTACTTCCCATCCAAAGGAAGTCTTACTTAGGATTTTTACGCCTGAAAGGATCCATGTACCTGGTTGGAATTTAACCCACAATCTTAGGTTTATAAGGCAAATAAGGTTACCACTAGATCACTAGGACCAACATGGTGAGAATAAATTTGATAGAAATGTAAAAGGACAGATGAGTAGAGGAACTGATTATTAAAAGAGAAACAGTTAAAGATGAATAAGTTAATAGTGCCTAAATATTTTTATGATCAGCTACATTAGGAGTTTAGGTGAACATTTTATGGAGAATTAATATGAAGGGAAAGTGGTGAGAGATAAAATAGAGCAAAAATAAAAAAAGAGAAACATTTTTTGTTATTTAATTAAAGGTTATGAAATTTGTAATTGTATATAGCTTGAACTAGTTCCTGTCTGAAACCAAGTCATATCGTCTGTTCTAGTATATTTTGTACAAATATGTAATATATTGAAGTATAATTATTTTGGACATGTCATGCTTAATAACCCAACTCTTTAATTTGTTTTAGAAAAGCAAAAGTATGAGGGTTCATTCTTGCCAAATAGGTTTGGCATCTTACCAGGACATCGTTGGGATGGTGTAGACCGTTCTAATGGCTATGAAAAGCAATGGTTTCAAACACAGAATGCTAAAAAGGCTCATGAAGAAGAGGCTTACAAGTGGAGTACATCTGATATGTAAAAATGGTAAGCACTAGCAATCTGCAACAAAATATTAAGAAAATATTCACTATTAATTCCTTTTTACTGTATAGCTAGCTTGGAATGTCATATGTTCTGTTAAAAATGTAATCATGAAAAAAAAATTAAATTAAAAAATTATGTGCAGGAAAGTCGGGTAGGCTGGACACTTCTAATATAACATAATATAACATATAATTAAACATTTAATTTTGTAACTTAAATGTAAATTGGAACTTGCACAGTGAAGCCAATCATATTAATGGATATCATTGTATGATTCAGTTGAACTACACACTCTTAAAGCTTCACTTACTTTTCATAAATGTTCTCGAAACCGGTTCCATACATTTATGAAAAGTAAGTGAAGCTTTAAGAGTGTGTAGTTCAACTGAATCATACAATGATATCCATTAATTTAATTTTGTGTTAGAAACAATACAATGAAGTGACTATTATGTTCTGAACTATCTAGTGAGTCGATTTGATAATCTTATGCTCCACTTACTGTTGAATTATGCAAAACTAATTTCGCAGGCTTTTGTATAATTCAATAGTAAGTGGAGCATAAGATTATCAAATCGCCTCACTTGATAATTATGGACACTTCTAGTTTGATGTAAAAGCTGTAAGATGGTGCCATATCCTTATGCTTATTTAGAAGCCACCCTCCAGACTGTAGAGCAACTGGCAGTGTGAGGATGTACCTCCTGCAGGTAAATGGTTACACTGCCGTTCATTATTTTCTTTGTGTTACCACACAACTCTAGTATTATTCAAAACATCATGCTATAGATTAGGTAAGTGAACTGCTGTTTATTAAATACCATTGCCAATCTGTCACTGTTAGTGAATTAGTTCAGGAAGTTCATCTGAAAATAAAAGTACTGCTAGAAGTGGCAGGATTTTTTCATTGGCCTGTATGTCTGGTAAAGCCAGACAGTATGTTGTTGGTTAGTGCCGGACATAGGAATAAAGGTTTTGCTTTGTTGCATATCTCATCATTAGAAAAGATAATGTCAAAAGTTGTAGAAAAAACAAATGCAAAAGGTTGCTGGACAGCAGAAAGGATGAAACTTGCAATGAATGATGTCCTAACAGGAGAGTTAAGCGTTAGAGAAGCATTTAGACTTATGCTGTTCCCAAGAACTCCTTATGATGGAATAAGTAAATTAAAAAGAGTCAAGAAACTAATATACCACCTAAGTTCGGTCGATTTTAACTCATGTTTTCTGATTCCTAAGAAAGCATTTGTTAGCTCACATCAAGGAAGTAGATGGCATATTGATGCCATTATCAAAAAAGGAATTCTTGAGCTTGACTTTCGATCTTGCTGAGGAATTGAAGCTGCCTCACAAATTTAATAAGGAGAAACGACATGCCGGCAAAGACTTTTATTATGCTTTTGTGAAGAGACACTCAGAAATGGCATTAAGGACTTCACTGTCCATGTCCACTGCCATGATGAGAGTAGTAGGCTTTAACAAACCCCAAGTAGACCTCTTCTTCAGCAAGTTTGTTGAATTAAGGGGGAAACATTCATTTCGCCCTTCAAGAATTTTCAATGTTGATGGAACTAGTATTTCTTCAATGCATGAAAACTGTAAGGTGCTATTTGTGAAGGGAAAACTCACATATGGAGAAAGGGGCAGGAATGTCACTGTGATGTTTTGCATGAGTGCATCAGGTCAATTCATTCTCCGCCTTTTTTCATATTCCCAAGGCAAAAAATTAATTCAAGGGTGATGATAGGAGTTCCTGGTGAAAGCGAAGGTGTGGCACAGACTAATGACTGGATGACTGGATGGTTCAAGCATTTTGTGAAGAATGTTTGTCTGAGCGAAAATGCCCTGTGTTGCTGATAGCCCCAGTAGTCACAAAGAACTTCCATCAATTCTATATGCTAGATCCCATCAAGTGCACATATTATCACTACTGCTGCATACAGCACACAAGTTGCAACCTATGAATAGGTCCCTTAAGAAACCATTTAAAGGTGCATATTCAGAAGCCTGCGCTCTCTGAATGAGACAAGTCCTGGCCTGAGAATTTTAGACTATGACATTGCCCAGCTTGTGTACACTGCTTATAAGAAATTGCTGCCTGGAAATTGCACAGAAGGAATTTTCTTGTACAGGCATATATCCAATAAATCCATTAGTTTTACTGATCTGGATATTCTACCCTTGCAGATCACAGAACGCAACATGACTCAAGCAGAAAATGAGAAAATAGATAGGCCTATAGAGTTTGTCACCAACCACCTGACGATTAGGGCCAACCTTCACGTAGCTCTCCAATACCTGATGCAAGCAAAACAAGGCTTGCTACTAGGAAAAGAAAGGCAGAGAAAAATTAAATTCTCACCGGGACTTCATACAAAGGAAATCTGGAACAGAAACAGAAGGAACAAGACATAAAGCACAGGAGAAAGCGCAAAAAACATGCAAAGAATCTAAATTTGGATCGACTCTCTGCTCTAACTTCACCGGCTTGTGATTCCAAAGAAATGTTTTACATATTGTTTGGGGAAGTTTTGAAGAAGATTAGATTCAGTATTGAAAGTGAAAGGGCTCTGCACATGAAAAGTGTGCAAATTTGAAAACTTTAATCTATATTATAAGTGTGATAAGTGTGTATAGTGTTGACAAACATTTTGCAGTTAATAGCAGATTATATACTCTATTTACAAGGGAATTAGTGACTCTATGGTACAACCTGCCATTTAGAAATTTTTACAGAAAATTAATATTTTTGAATATGTGTTTTTGTAGTTCTTCTTTTGCATTAAATAATATCAATCATTCTGGTGTTTTATAATATCTGAAATATGCCATAAAGGATTTGGTTCATTGAATTTGTGAAAAATATAAGTATTATTATTGAAAAACTTCTACTATTTGCCCCACCTGACTTTCCCTTACATGTTGCAAGAAAAATGCTGCATAACTTGGAGCATTAAATATTCAGTTCATTTCATTGGTACTTCTTGAGGGAAAGATGATCATGTTCAGTGAGTGGAGGAAATAAAAGCAAATTAAAGGAAAGAATAAAAATTTAATAATTAAATTGTAGGATGTATGATGATACTAGGCTTGGTGATATTTTCTTCTAGAGTTCATTCAGTTATCAGTAACACCCATTTTAGAATTTATGGTATTTTATTTCTACAATCCAATGAATAATAAACTGAAAATAATGCAGTGAGAAAGTAATTATTTCCAGAAAGTGGCAAGACATGAATGGCATGTGTAATGAAGCAAGAACACTGAGAGGCCATAAAGAGCATTTAGAAATGAGTTTGTTATATGAGAAACCGTTTTTAATCACAGTAAAACTTACTTCTCTGGTTTTATATTTATAGGACTTCATGTTGCAAAAATATAAGGTACATTTGAATCCCTTTTGTTTTTCCCTGCTTTTGTAATTTATAAGATCATCAAACTTCATTGCAAGAAGCATCTTCAATTCTACACATTTTCCTATTGGCAAGTGCTTCCTAAAATGGAGACTGAGTTTTTAAAAAGAATTGTTTGTAGGAATCATTTAATGAATTTCTATTGATAATGATATTTAAAAGAAAGAGAAACATTGTTTAAAATGTGCTTGGGAAGCTATAGACAATGGAGTGATTATATATTCTATTAGAAATGAGTATATGTTAACAATAACTCCACTAAAAATTGACTAGGTTCTACAATTAAAGACACCATTGCAATAGAACATAAATGAGAAATTTGCGGAATGCCACCAGTGGCTGAGGTCGTTAAGGCACTGACTCGTGATTGCCATGGGTGGTCGAGGTCGTTAAGGCGCATACTCTTTAGCGGCAGTTCTGGGGTTTGAATCTTGTCAGGACCATCCTCCCTGACTGAGATTTTTTCCAGGTAATAATCCTTTCCTAATATATCATTTCATGCATCATCAGTGTCCACCACCTGTGGTGCCTCAGTAGTAAAATGGGTGTAAAACACCATTCAAAAAAAAAAACTGACTCATGAGCAGGAGGTCTGGGCTTTGATTCCCACCAGGGCCGTCCTCTCTGACTAGGTTTTTTCCAGGTTTTCTCAGTCCTCATAAATGGCAAATGCTTGGGAGGTGCTCTAAACTTAGGCCGGAAAACTTCCTTCCTTCCGTTTTCAGCATATTATTTCATCCAATGTCCACAGCTTGTGTTCCTCAGTTGTCAAAACGGATGTTAAACACTATATTTTTAAAAAGGGGGGGGATTAACAAAATTGAATCTGCAAAATGTAATAAAAATACATAGGTAAAACAAAATTTGTCATCCTGAAATATAGAGGAAAATTAATAAATTTTAATGCTTAGCGTATGGATGAACTGGGCAAATTTCTGTTTGAAACATCAGATGCCTGATGCACCAAGAAGCACCTTGGGATCCAGCCACCTCATTGAATAGTCAGTTAATAGCTGATGATGGGAGCAATTGCTCCTAGAACCTGTGCTAATGTTGCATACGTAAGTGCAGTTAGTGTTCACATATTTATTAAATTCTAATAGAATATATAAGAGAAAGGTATTGATCTAATTTATTTTATTATTAATCTCTGATAATAAGCAAATAGAAATACAGTGGAGTTTGTATTTGAGTTGACATCTTCTGAATTATACTTTTTCTGATATATTACATATATGAATGAGTGTTTTATTTCTACATAATTCTCATACATTAATATAGATTTGAATAGTTCGGGTTTTCACAGTGAAATATAATATCATATAACAAATTATTTATGAGGAAATCATTCAAATTTTACTAGTTTTGTTCCTCTTACTTGGACATGTTTTAAAAGCAAATTGCCTTCATCATCAGCATGATTCCACTGTCAGCATTCCACATGGTATTAAGATGTCGCTCTTTAGATTTTATAAACTTTTTGATGAGGTTGCTGCTGTTTGGAAGATCAAAATTAGCTAAATTTTCAATGTTTTCATTTAAGAATATATTTTCCTATACTGATAAATCTATGGATTTTTAAAGAGCTTTTAAGAGTTTTGGTTCATTTTGGAACCTACGGTTTTTTGCCAGAAATGGTATGCTACTGCTAATTTTTCCGTATGTTTATATTTTACATTTCTCATGTGTTCCTTAAATCGTATGATAATGTTCCTTTTTGTTTTAGCTATAAATTTATTATTGCAGTCTTTGCAACTGATTTCGTAAATGCCTGATTGTTTTCCTGGCACAATTTTATCTTTTGTGTTGGTTTTTAGGAGGTTTTTCAAAATGCATTTATTGACTGGAGCCAAAATAGTGTTGGCCTCTTTAAAAATATTTTGAAAATTTCGTGTGCCTATGGATGGAATGTAAATTTCTTATATATCTGCACTCCTTTGAAACCTTTCAGTGTGGTGATTTCTTTTATTTGTTTTTTTTTATATATATATATAATCTTTTTCTTGACCATATCTGTTGCATAGTCATTTTTCTGTACTACTTCCATGATTTTTTAGTACTCCAATTCGTATTCTGTCTCACTTATTGGTAGGTTTGTTAATCTGAATATAATTTATCTCATACATTAACTTTACAAATAATTGCTTGTTAGTTTTAGGATCTATACATTTAGCACCCTGGTTGTAAATGCAATAAATCCTACTTTCCACTCTCTGCCCCTTTCCGCTATTCTCTCATAATTATCCTCTTTCTTTAATCACCAATAATCACCCTCAGCACTTATTTTCTATTTCTTCCACATAAGTTGCTCTAATTTTGCCTTTGCTCTTGTACCCCTTTTAACTGTCCCTGAGTTTTTAGCACCATCTATTTCGATAATACCCCCCAAGGGAGAAGACATCACACTCCAACTCCTTGTATCCCAGTCCACCTGCTGACCAGCTGATTCCCCCTTCCACTTCTTCCCCCATATCATTTACCACAATCAGCTGTTTCACTGAAGTCCCACATGGTGACGTCCTTAAAATGCTCACTGCTGTACACTCTTCCCCTCCGCACCAGATTTTAGTTCCTTGTCCACACATTGTCCCTTTCTTCTCTCCTCTTCTCTATCCCTTTACTCATCATTCCTAGAAGTTGAAATGCTGCATCATCAGGTTTCTATCAATCCATAATTCCATACCATGCAAAAGACCTCTTCTCCTTCATTTCTGGCTTTCTTCATCTCTTTTGTTAATTCCACCCTGTTTCTCATTCTTTTTTCCCATAATCATTTTCAATAAATATTTTCATACCTTTTAATTTCCCAGTTTTGCATAATACTTTCCATTTCATATTAACTAATATTAGCCTTGATATGTCACCCCTTTGTCCAATCTCCAGGAATCTCTAATTTCCCATCCCTCCAGTTTGTTGCCCAATATTCCTTCAATCACTTGTTCCACTTTTTCCCTATTCTTTCTTCCACTCCAAAGATCACTACATTCAGCGTCCTGCTTTCGTTCACCTATTTCTCCATTTTAATTATTTTGTCCTGAATCCTGCTAGTTCTACTTTTAATTCTTCTTTGAGCCATTCAATCTTCTGTTTTTTATCTTCCATGCTCTTCTTTTTTGTTTTATTCTTGCCTCCCTGTTTTTAATCTCCTTTATATCTTCTGTTATTGACTTGAACATAGCCTTCACTTCCTTCATTTTTAGGCCCTTTTCTTTATCCATACTTTTGGATTTTTATCTGTTGAACAGTCAGCTCCTTCCTCTGACAGTCCACTTTCCCATACTTATGAGCATTCACTCAACATGTCCTACTTCATGCAAGCAAACACACACATATATATATTAAATATCATATTTACTAGCATATTAAACCTTCACTCTTAAGTTTTTACAACCATAAAAAGTAAATAGGATACCAGTAGGTGCAATCCTCCCATTTCATGTGATAAACAAATGAGTTTTAGGCCTGCAGATGTAAATTATAAAATTATTTCAGTCATATATGAATATATGATGGCAAATCTAAATGTCTTTGCCCCTACTTTTATTCAGCCAAAATAACACACTTACAGGGAACTCAGGAATAGTTGTAAGTGTCCTTGACTATTTTACCACATAGTCATCACAGTGGTTCAAGCATTTTTTCCACCACACCACTAGTTTGAGATGCCACTGTGATAGAATATGGCCAGTTGATCATGGATCCAACACCATATAGCTGTCTGCTTCATCATTGGAAATGAACCGCTGTCTTGCCAAGAACTTCATCAGTACACCAAACACATGGTAATCTCAGGATGTGGCTGGTGTATGCTCCATAATCTCCCATTCAATTGACTGAAGTCTGCAGGGGTCCTGGTTGCTAAATGATGCTTGGCATTGTCATGAAGCAAAACTACATTGTACACAAGAATACCTGATGGTTTTTCCTAAGAGTAGCTTGCAGACATGAGGCTATGCCACAATAGTGTTGATAGTGTAGCCTCATAGCATAAAATCCAGCAAGAAAGTGATCGCAGAAGTCCATGACCACCAACTTTGCAAATGATGGCATTCTGTGGAATTTCTTGTTGATAGGCAAACCTGGATTTTTCTATACCATGCTCTGCTGTTTTGATCGTGGAGTAAAATGCAATATCTATGTTTTATCTCCAGTAACAATGAGATACAGGAACCTTTCAACCTCCTTGGAGTGATGGTGCAAATGTGACAATGAGGTCATCATTCTCTTACCCTAGTTTCAATCGTCCAAAAGCTTAGGCACCCACCGACAAGAAACTTTTGATACCAAGGAATCATGAATGATATCATAAGCACTGCCTTAAGAAGTGTCAAGCTCCCTGAAAATGATCTTCAGGTGCAAATACCAATCTTTACATCCATGTGAGCAATGTTTTCTAGTTTGAACGAAGAGCATTACTATTCAAAATCATTAAATCTTCTTGGCCATTCTTGAACTCTCAACATAACATCGCATGTTTTACAAAGTGATACACTGGTACCCGTATGTCAGCTGCATTTTCCTATGGATCTCAATGGGCATTTGTTTGCTCCATAAAAAAACAAATACACTTAATTGCTCATACAGAGTCAGTCCTGGTGTGTAGTGGTAACTATACTTGCCTCCTAAACCCAAGATCATGGGTTCAATCCCTACCAGGATCGATGGATTTTTTCAGGCATAAAAATCCTACCTAAGTATGGCTTCCTGCAGAAGGAAAGTAAAGTCGTGGGTCCCATGTCGTACATTGGTGGCATGTAAAAAACCTACCTGAAAAAAGAGATTTCTGAGCAAAATTTATCAGCAGTTTCACACCCTGAATTGAATGGGATGCTGGAGACTGGAGATATGAAAGAGTATCCATAAATAAAACCAAGTAAATAAATAGCTCATACACTGTGAACGTGTTCAGCACTCAAGCCACCTTTGCGAATACTGACAGCAGCACAATACCACAGAGCAGCATACCATTAATGTTGGGCCATCCGAAGGACAATCTGTTGCATTGCATAGTATCTCAGTTTCTCAATCACAATAATATTTTGGGGGAAAAATATAGGAGTAAGGACTTGTTGATTTACCCTATATATATAATATAGGGGTAAAGACTTGTTGATTTACCCCATATATACATATATATATACATATATATATATACATACATATATATATATATACATACATACATAATATAAATTAAAAATAAAATAAAATAACACTATGAACAATGTGACTAAAATAACAATAGCTAAAATAGCAGAAAAAGGATCAAGTATTTAATAGACAAATTATCTCTCTCTATGTTTTAAATCTCTGGAGTTCTTCTAATAAGGCAAGAAGACATATATATATATATATATAAATAAAACACACACATATATAAATCTCATAAAAAGAACTCGGAATATAGTATAAAAAAGTTCACACTAAAAACCATAAAACTAAACACTAAAACCACGATATTTCCAGCTTAGCTCTGGACAGGTGCTGAAAATAAACTTTTTAAAAGTTTTTATCATACCATGAATAGTATATATATATAATGTACACATGCTATATAAAATATAAAATATAGCAGAAAAAAAGGAACTTATCAGTTAATTGTAATAAACTTTTCTTCTAATCTGAATATGAACCTGTAGCATAAAAAGAAAATGCCTTGATGCAGATGCTAATTTCATAAGATTTCAAGATACAAAATAAAAGCTTCTGATTTATGGCAATTTATCTAATCATGCTTTCAATTGAATTATCATACCCTCCATGATCATTTTAAAGCTTTTTACAGTAGTGTCATTCCTGATGCACCCCAAGCAGTAAGAATCCATTTATTTATAGTTTTTGGTCTCTATATTCTCTCAGATGCTGTGAATCTGTGTGTAGAAGAAGTCAGGCATGGGGAATAAAGCCTGTTCAGATAATCATTAAATGATTAACTTATGGACACCTCAAGAGGTTGGAGAATCAGTGTTCATCCTCCAGGGATGATAGCCACATTGCAGGTATTTCAGCTTGTCCTTAACAATGCCAATCAAATGACTGCTGACCATCTAGTACAATTAGTCTTTTTGCAGTGGTAGCATTTGAAGACTAACACAGGTGGCTGAGGTTGTTAAGTCATGGACTCGTGAGGTCTTAGATTCGATTTCCACCAAGTCTATCCTTCCTTACTAGTTTTTTCCAGGTTTTTCTTAGCCATGAATGGCAAATACACGGGTGAACTACCTTAAACTTAGGCCAGGAACATTTCCATCCTTAAAAAATCTTTTTAGAAAGTATCATGATTATTTAACTTACTTCAATAATTCTAATTGTTGGTTCTTTCACGTCCCAGTTTGGTAAAAGAAATTCTGGTAATAAGGATTGTCCTGCAAGTCCATATATACCAGGTAAGTCAACGTGAGTTAGTGAGCCAAAGAATCTGTATTTGCTGCATGTGGAGTAAAATATGTACAGACCAAGCAATAGGACTAGAGATGTTAGGTAACCAGCAAGTTGCTTGTATGAGCGGAGAGGAAGGACATGTTGAGTGAATGCTCATGCATACAGGAAAATGGGGGTGCTGTGTTGTAGTTCTAAAGTGCAAGGAGTGGGTGGTTCAACATACGAGAATCCATAGGTATGATAAAGAAAAGGGCCTAAAAATAGACAAAGTGAAGTGTATGTTCAAGGAAATAACAGAAAATATAAAGGAGATTAAAATAGGGAGGTGAGAATAGAAGAGAAAATGGAGAAGAGATGGAAGACATAAAGCAGAAGAATGAACAGCTGGAAGAAGATTTGGGAGAGTTAGCGGAATGCAGGAGCAGAATAATTAAAATGGAGAAATCGGTGGAGGAGAGCAGGAAGTTGAATGTGGTGCTCTTTGGAGAGGAAGAAAGAAGGAAAAAGGGGAAAAGTGGAAGATATTATTAAAGTAATTAATATTGGTCAATAAACTGGAGGGATGGAAATTGGAGAATTCGTAGAGAATTTGATCAAGGGGTGAGAGATCAAGGCTAATATTAGTTAAATTGGCCACAATGAATAACAAATGGAAAGTATTAGCCAAATCTGAGAAATTAAAAGGCATATTTTTTGAAAATGAATATGGAAAAAAGAACAAAAAACAAGAAGAAAATTAATAAAAGAGATGAAGAATGCCAGAATGGAAGGAAGAAAAGCCTTTAAGATTGGAATGCAGTTATAGTTAGATGGAAACCTGATGACACAGCATCAAGGTCAAGGAACGATAACTCGAGAGACAGAGAATAGGAGAGAAAGGGGAACTGCGGGCTAGGAACTACCATCTGGCAGAGAGGGGAGCTAGTGTATTAAGGTCATCACTCAGTGTGACTTCAATGGAACAGATGAGTGGGATAAATGATATGGGGCAGAGAGGTGGAAGGGGGGAATATGACTGATTGGGAGGCAAGAGGCTGGAGTGTAGCGTCCTCGCTCTTGAGGAGTATTATCGAAATAGATAGTACCAAAAACTCCAGGACAAATAAAAAACTTACAAGATCAAATGCAAAAGAGGAGCGATTTATATGGAGGAAATATAAAATGAGCACTTAGAGGGGGATTATTAATGATTTTAAAGATTTATAATTATGGTCCAGAAATAACGAGGATAGTTATGAGAGAATAGTAGAAAGGAGAATCTATTGTATGTACAGCCAGAGTGTTAAATGTGTATATCCTAAAATAACAAGTATTCCAAGAATGTTGTATAATGTATAAAGTTAATGTAAGAGAATTATGTAGAAATAAAGTATTTATTCATTCATTCATGAAGGTAGACAAAATAATGTTTGGTAGGCCAAAAGTTCCAATAAATGTCTGATAGTTTAGTATTCAGACACAGTTTGTTTATCATGCAAAGGATTATGCATGTTATGAAAATTCTGATTGTGTGGCAGAAGTCAAAAAGCTGAAAGAAAATTTTTCTTCATTGATTTCAGAAGTAATATATTTGTATTTACATAAATTTAAGTTAATTTATAGGTACCTATTTTCATTAAAAATGTTAGGGAACCATATTCAATCTGGTGTCCAGCCCCATCCTGCTATATGCACGCTTCTGCCATTAGAACGTTATCTCCCAGTTGTGGAATTAGCCAAGTTGTCATTTGTTAATAGTATACCATTCACAGGTCCATTAAAAATAAAAGGCCATACAGGTGTTGTAATGTTATCACATATGGCAGGTTGTGCTCAATTTCTTTAGTAAGTTAGACTTTTCCTTGTGCTGAATATAAACATTTCTCCTTTGCATGCTGCAGGTGCACAGTAATCCTACTCTTTATTGTGCACCTGGGTAACGTTAAGCAGATTATAGGTTTGGCAAGCTTTCTAAGATGTAAGAGCTCTAATATGCAACAGTGCTTTTCAATGCTACTCTGGAATGCCAGTAGCTTATCACACAATAAATAGTCACAAATTATTACATAAACATAATGTAGATATCTTGGTATTCTAGAAGCTAATATTGATATTGATAATGAAAAGTTGTGTAATTTTTAAAACTGCAACACATATTGTCTACATAAACATCAACAAGTGGCAAGTGGCATATTAGTAGGAGTCAGAAATTCCGTTTTAAATAAAACTACTACACCGAAAACCATGAACTCCACAGACTATGCTGAAATCTTGTGGTCAGAAGTTTGGTTACAGAATGCAAAATGTACAATTTTGGTATATATAGTCCACCAAATAAACAGAACTAAATCTTGACTTAATAGAAGTTAAGCAAAATACCTTAATAATAGTAGACCTGAGTGGACATTCTAAACAATGGGGAAACAATTTCTCCAATGCTGTAGGGAAAAAAAAATTGAAGAATTTTTGGGAGGAAATGCAGTCAATTTAATATACAAAAACAAAAGGGAGGGATCTAAGGAATTTCATCTTTCTTACATCCAACTAAGAAAAGAATATAAACACACTTTGGAAAGTGCCAGATCGGAATGGCAAAACAAAACGGCAGGGGATCTAAGAACTGCAACCTATCAGCGGGATATGATAAGCATGTGAAATTTTTGGTACAGAAAGTGGACAAATAAACATTGAATCCAGAAGATGGCTGGCATATTTTAATAGCCTATATAGTTGATGTGTTTGTTTTAATTAGGATGCTCTTTAACATCTCAGGTCATCAGTGTCCCATTCAATTCAGGGCTTGAAACAGGCAATAAATTTTGCTCAAAGTCCTCTTTATTCGGGCTTGATCTTTTTCATGCCATAAATGTACGAAATGGGACCCACGACTTTACTTCCCTTCCAAAGTGTATATGGTGAAAAGATAGTGCAGCAGTGGGAGGGACCATGGCTCTCTCTTAGAGAATTGCATTAAATCCTGCCTTTATCAATATTAGACAGAGAAATAACGAATAACAAAATTGTATTGGAGATTAAAAGCTTAAAAATTGGAAAAGCATCTGGAATGAAAAAAAATTTAACTGAATTCCTAAAATTGTCTTTAGCATTACTGGAAGTAGCAGAGTCAGTCCTGGTGGTATAGTGGCAACCATACTTGCTTTATAAACCAAAGATCGCATGTTCGATCCTGGCCAGGACCAATTGATTTTTTCAGGCATAAAAATCCCAAGTATAGGTTCTTTCTGAAGGGAAATATAGCTGTGGGTCCCATGTTGTATGTTTACAGCAAAATAAAGAACTTTAAGCTGGAAAAAAGAGGCCTCTGAGCAAAATTTATCAGCTGTTTCATGCCCTGATTTGAATAATTGCTGCTGACCTGAGATGTTAAACATCTGTAAATAAACCAACTAAAAAAGAATGGAAGTAACAGACACCCTGCAAATTGTATTTATTAAATTATTTAAATGGAGAAAGATATTCAAAAGCATGGTCAAAGACACAGCAGATATTTAAAGGCAAGGGTAGCCCACATGCACCAGAGAACTACAGGGGCACTATTATCTGTGTTAGTTAAAGTATACTGCAAGATTCTGTATGATTGATTAAGGGAATGGGTTAAGAATGCAATAAAATATCTACTTACCTAGTAGGTTCCAGGGGAGGGTTTTCTATTGTGGATAATATATTCATTTTAAAGATGCTAATAGATATAAACTTAAAAAGAAAACAGGGTAAATACATCATATTTGTTGATTTTAAAATAGTCTTTGACAGTGTTTAGAGAATTACACTGTGGGTTAAATTGTGTTGGAAAGACTTCTCCAACAAAATGATGAAAGCTCTGATGCAGATATACAGTGATGTGAAATTTAGTGTGAAGTAAGACCAAAATAGTTTATCGCAATGTAGGTGAGCCAATTGAGTTCATCAAGTATGTATTCTATTTCTGTTATTGTTTAATTTATTTATAAATCATATCTGGAATGACCTGTTAGCGGAGGAAACGAATCCTCCTGAAGTAGACAGTACATGCATTCTTATACTATTGTATGCTGATGATCTAGTTTTTTATTGCTAACAATAAATGGTTTGCAGAAAGTCATTCACATCTTGGAAGAGTGTTGCCTGAAATGGTAGTAAATGTTAACAAAACCAAAGCAATAACTTTTAAAAATGGCTACATGATGAAAAATGGTAAAATGGTACTACATTGGGCAAGAAATACAAACTGTAAAAAAAAAAAAAAAAAAAAAAAAAAAAACCGGAGTAACCTTTAATATAAGTGGGAAATGGAATAAGCACTTCTTTATCTATTGTTAATTATAAAACTGCAAGGTCAACTAAATGAGTTAGGTGTTGTGCAAGATATGCCAGTAGTTACATTAGGGAAGATGTAGAATGCTGCGATTAAGTCTATTCTGTTATATAGAAGTGAAATAGGGGTATAGAGAATAACTGAACATGTAAATAAAATTCAAGTCGAACTGTGGGGCCACGAGGGAGGAGGGTTGCTATGAAAATATGATTAGTTGTAAAACAAGAATGGTGAAATACTGGCTTAGACTAATGCATGGGAACCAATCCACACTTTGCACTAATTTTATTGCAGACTGTGAATTCAGTACATAAGTTTCAACCATTGTCAGTTCAGAATATATTTAACTCTTTATTTATAAGATAAGTTTTAAAAAAGCAAAACATAGTAATTTTTAATAGAAAATAAACAATGGAAATATGCCTACTAAAATAAGCATGGTCAACTATTTTGCTATAGAAGAACAAGCTAGAAGCTAAAAAATATCAGGGCGAACTATTAGAATTTTTCTGAAGATTTTTGGGATACTTAATAACTAAAGACCAGATGTTCAAACACTTAAAGTGATGGAAAAAGTGCAATAAAGAAGTAGGTACTTGAAGTATGTAAAATTAATTTTTTTTCAGTGTGTTCTTAAGATCTTTTGTACCAGATGAAGGATAATTTGGCCAAATGAGTACAGGGACTTTGTGGCCTATGTTTCCCAGAAATTCACCCAAAGAACTGAAAAAAGCTGAGACAAGAAACTAACCCAGGTATTAACCAGGGCCTGCAAATGGAAAGTGCAAATGCTATCCCTGGACTATAATGGTGGGCAAATAATAGATTTAAGCATTAAAAAGTATGATGTACTGCTTCTGTTAATTATTAAAGAAACAGTCACAATTCTAAATGGGTTTTTGGTGCAAATTTAAATTTGACACATCTAACTGAAAAGTTTTAGGATAATTATTGTAAGTGTTGCACTTATTGCTAGCATTGGCTTAGTTTCCTTTATAAATTGCAGCCACTGTAATGTGCTGTTTACAACAGCTTCATTTGGGACAAATAATTTCTTATTATCAGTGAAATATAGTTAAATTAAATTAAATCCATTTTTTAAATATGTTTTATTTATTGTTGCTTTGAATGCATTGGTCTTTTTGCTACATATGTAGATTGTGACCTGAGTACTATAGGATTAAGTGTGTAGGAATGAATGAAATGAACTATTGATGGCACTAATGACCTCAGAGTCCTTGATACCTTAAAACTCTCTGGTATTCACCTTCTCAGGGTAAGGAAAAACTCAAAAAAAATCTTAACCATACAGTTTTACCTGGCTGAGATTCAAACCCAGGACCTCTGGATTACTAGTCACAAAAGTTATTGCTAGACTATGGAGGTGGCTAAAATAATATTAAAAAAGAATATTGTAATTAATAATAATATCTATTCGAAATGAAAGAGAACAACAAGAGTGTTCTTGGGGAGGAAAAGAAACAATATAACAAATTATTATTGAGCAAATCAATCAAATTTCACTAATTTTGTTCCACTTACTTGGACATGTTTCATAGACTGTTGCCTTCATCTTCAGCATGGTTCTGCTGCTTCCCAGCCTGGTATTAAAATGTTACTCTGTGGTAATGAGGTTACTATTGTTTAAACCAAATTTTCTTTGTTTATGAATATATTTTCCCACACTGTTAATTCTATGGGTTTTTGAAGAGTTTTGATTCCTTTTGGAATTTGTGGTTCTTTTGCCAGAAATGGTCTGCTGTTGCTGATTTTTCTGTGTGTTTATATTTTACATTTGTCATGAGTTTCTTATGGTGAAATTTCTTTTTGTTTTGCCTATGTATTTCATGTTACCATCTTTATAACTGATTTCGTAAATGCCTTATTATTTTCCTGGCAGAATTTTGTCTTTTGTGTTGGTTTTTAGGAGGTTTTTTAAACTACATTTGTTTACTGGACCCAAAATGATGTTTGTCTCTTTAAAAATCTTCTGCAATTTTTGGTGCACCCACGAGTGAAATGTGAATTTTTTGTACATATGATCTCCTGTGTAGCCTTTTTGTGTGGTGACATATTTTATTTGCTTTTTTTTTTTTCTTTTTCTTTTTTTTTTTTCCTTCTTTCTTTCTTTTTTTTTTTCTTGTGGACTAGATCTATTGTGTAACCATTTTTCTGTGCTATATCTATGATTTAATGTTACTTCGAATTGTATTCTGTTTGGTTATTGGTAGGTTTGTTAATCTGAATGTGAGACTATTGATTATGGCGAGTTTATGTTGTATTGTATTGTGGTTGTTGCAAATTGGAATGAATCAAATGAAAGAATATTGGTGTCAGAGGAATCAGCTTGTGAAAGAGATGGAAATTGTGTAATTGTAGCCCATAGTTGACTGAAACTAACAAAAACAAATGAAATGAAATAATGGAATGTTGGCTTAAAGTAGCAAAATGTGTGGGTGAGCAGGGGTTATCTTGTAAATGCAGAACATTTTTGAGGAGTAGAACTTTGTGCCAGATGTAAAATTAATTCTATAAAGAGGGCTCTCAAATGCTTAAGGTGCATATTTCCATCACACTTAAGAAAAAAATGTTTTGCTTATATGTTTCAGATGACTGCCATCATATGTGTGTGTATGAAGTGCAAACTTGTGATTCATTGTGCTCCATAGAATGGATATTAGCAGAAAAATTTGGGAGTATTTTAGGTGACACCTCTGTAAATATGTTTCTCATTTTTGAAAAGATGTCATGTACATAAAATAACATTTTCTCCCATATATCTGTTGTGAAATATTGTAACATTGTAATTTGTACATGTTTTGGCTACTGTTTGAAATATATTATATTTTGTTTTCTTTTTATATTGATACACAAATGAATTTGTTTAAAACCTTCTGTCCCTGTTATATCCGTTATTACATGAGTAACAAATTCCAAAAAAACAAACTTCCCAAAATCAATTTCTTTATTTTAAAATTCTCCCTTAATTTGTCATTTCTCTTTACATAATTTCTTTATACAGGGCTATTCTAAAGGATTGTTGGGGGTTCGTGAATTTTTTAGAAAACGTGGAAACCATACCATTTTTATTGTGGCAGTAACACTTAGACAAACTGTCAAAGTTTTGTTTTGCTTCAATTGTAGTGAAATCAGTTACCACCAGATGGCAGTAACAGCAGTGTTTAACAAAATGGTGGTTAGCATAAAGGAGAAGGATTTTTGTAATCTTGAATATCATCAACACTAATCCGTTACCATAGTCCAGCGCCATTTTTGGACAAAATACACAAAGGAGCCTCCTTCCGACAACTCTATTAGCAGGTGGTACGCACAATTTGTGGATACAAGTTGTTTGTGTAAAGGGAAAAGCAGTGGGCATCCTGCTGTGTCAGAAGCGGATGTAAATCTGATTAGGGATGTTTATCTCCATAGTCCTAAGAAATCAACTACGAGATGTAGCAGCGAACTGCAAGTTCCTCACAAAGAGCCACAGTATGGCGTGTGTTACGAAGGCACCTAAAGATAAAGCCATATCGCCTACAATTGTGTCAAGCTCTAACAGCTAATGACAAAGTCCTACATTTCAACTTTTGCATGGCACTGCAGGAACATTTTGAAGAAGATGATGGTTTTCTTGACAGATTAGTTTTCAGTGACAAAGCTACTTTTCATGTGAATGGAAAGGTGAACAAGCAAAACGTTTGCATTTGGGGTACAACGAACCTCCATTGTTATGTGGAACATGTGGAGACTCCCCTAAGGTGAATGTGTTCTGTGCCGTTTCAAACACAAAGGTCTAGGGCCCATTCTTCTTCATTGTACAGACAGTGAAAGGGCTGACTTACCTGGATATGCTCACAGAATGGCTGTTACCCCAGTTGAGTGATGACAGGGATGATTATGTGCTGCAACAGGATGGTGCACCACCTCATTTCCACAGGGAGGTCAGGGCATTTTTAAACCAAGAACTTCTACAACGATGAATGGGACACGGAAGGGAAGATGATCTAATGCCCTTTTCACCACGCTCACCAGATCTTACACCATGTGATTTGTTCCTGTGGGGATATGCTAAAGATCAGATATTTGTTCCTCCTCTACTGGTGGATATTCAGGAACTGAAGCAGCGCATCTGAGCAGTCTTCAAAACCATCACCGTTGCCATGTTGACTCATGTGTGGGAAGAGATGGACTATTGAGTAGTTGTGTGTACAGCTACAAAAGGTGCACATATTGAGCATTTGTAATGTATATAAAAATATTATCAGTTACAGTACACAATAAAACAAGAATCATATTCCTGTGTCAATTGCGCTGTGAGGTATGAATTTTTATACCCCGACCATCATTTAGAGTAATATATGTTCCCTTCTATGAGAGAAAAAGTGGCAATCTTCAGAGATAATAAAAAAAAATATACACACATACAAGGGTAGGTCCATAAGTTTCAGACCTAACAATTTTCTAGGTATGATAAAGACAACTATATTTCACTTTTCAATATAGTTACCCTTTTTTTGCAATACATTTCTCATATCTTTAAATTAATTTTCAATCCCACCCCCAAAAGAGTCAGAAGTCTTGTCTGCAAAATGGGCATTAATAGCATTAACAGCATTTATCGCTTACTTCTTCATCATATTTAAATTTCCTTCCTTTTCAGGTCTTTCTTGAGTTTTGAGAAGAGGAAATAGTCATGAGGAGCTAGATCTGGACTGTAGGGTGGATGGTCGACCTCCTTGAAGCCACATTTCTTCACAGCTTCTTTTGCAACAAGAACTGTGTGCACAGGCTCGTTGTGAAGAAGGCACACACCACACTCAACTTTCCTTACCTTTTCTCTTTGATGGAAGCACGTAGTCTGTGCAATAGGCCAGCATAGTACTCTCCATTTACTGTAGTGTTCCTCTCCTTTAAGTTAATGATGAATATTCCTTCACAGCCCCTAAAGATTGTGACCATGATGTTCTTGGTTAACTGAGTGACCTTGGCCTTTAGAGGCAGTGCTTTGCCCGGTTTAAGCCTCTCCATTGATTTTATTTTGGACAAGTGATTATATTAGAGGACCATAATTAATCTCCTGTAACAATGGTTTGCAGAACTTCTCTCTCATTGCCATTGCAGAGCTCCAAATATGGCTGACAACAGGTCACTGTTGCTGCTTTTGGACTAAGGAAAGAAGTTTAGGCGCCCATCTTATACTAACCTTATTCATGTTTAAATGTACATGAATAATTCAAAGGACTGTTGTTTTAGAAAGGCCTCACTTTGCTGTTATTTTTGTAACTTTGAGCCTTCCATAATTTCTCCTTCCACAAGAGTGAAGTTTTTAGGATTGTGCATTTCCAAGGGCCAACCTGCATGCTCTTTGTCTTCAATGCTTTCTCAAACCATTCGAAAAAGTTTGGCCCATTCTTTTATGGTAGAATATGAGAGGGATGGTTCCCCATATGCACTGTCCAATCGCTGTTTAATTTCATTTGTAGTTAATCCTTCTTTTGTGACGAACTTAATAACAGCTGGATACTCCATGTTTGAACATGTTACAAATTTCTACACGTAGCCTTCTTTGTGCTACTATATCTGAACAACTGAATACAGTGGAGTGGAAGTTTCAGCTGCAATTTATTTACTTAACAGATAAGGCATGATGCCAGATAAGGGGTTTGTGAAGTCCATAACCCTTATCAGCGAGGCTGGAAACTTATGAACTTACTGTCATATCTTTTTTGTAAGTGGTTCTAAATGATTTTAATTTTTATAACAGTTTTATTTTATTCCATTTCAATTTTGCTAATTATAATTTCAGCATTATGTTGTTTCTTGCTAAAACTCTATAAGGTTTATTTGGTCTCTGTTATGTACTACTAGTTTTTAGATATTTCTGAATCCAGGATATTCTATAGGTGGATTCATTTACTTATGAACAACCAATGATAGTTAACTAATAGTAGTTTCTTACATTGCAGTATTTTGTTGAATTGAACGTCACCTACTTTTTTAGTTTCAATGTAAAAAAAACAACTAAATATTAACTTTGCTCTTAAAATGCTAAGTAACAAACTAAGTTTCTTACATTTTAGAATTGTAACTACATGCTTCCTTTTATATAAATGGTCATCAAGGCAATTGCTTCATAGAGAATAAGGAAGGATAGAATCATTTTTCCAGAATGGTTTCTCCTTAATAGTTTATATATCATTAAAAATGACAGATTTATATTTTTTTTAATTCATGTTTATGTTATTTTTTTCCCTTATTACAATGAAAAATATTGAATAAAATTTTAGATTGAATTTAAGCAATTTAATGTTAAATTTGCATATACTTTGTTATAATTATACTTTTACTATAGCAATAATTGTATTAATTTTGATGAATTAAGCAGATGTTGGTAGTGAAGCAATATATACTTTGATAATAGCAATCAGTATGATACTTTTTAAAATGTTGGTTCCATCATCTGGTGATGGCAAAATAAGCTTGCTGAAGCACTCTAGTGGTGGAATTTTTCAAGCTCAAGATCAAGATTTTAAATTTAAGAATTAACATATCTTGCCACATTGAACTCTTGGCTGTCTTTAATGAAATTGAAATTTATTGATATGCTAAGAACTAATACAAAAAAATACAAACTACCAGGATCCTCCACCTATCTGGCCCAGGTCATTTTAGGGTATGTCCGCTCACAATTACAAAAAAATATAAATACAATAATTGTTTTTATTCTATCACCTTTATCCAAATTCTAATATAATTGAACAATTACTATATTTCCACCTTGATTGCATCATTCCCCAGTGCCTGGTTCATCAGCAGCAGCCTACTGCAATTCCAGGGGACTAGGCTCGGACCCAATCCAAGGTCCTAAATAAAAATTTTCCATGATTCTATGAATAACATTATTTTGTTAGCTAGCTAAAGTCTCTACAAACTAATAATGACTTTATTTCTCATACGCATACTAAATACTACATTTCAAATTTAATAAAAATATAACCCACTACCAGCCATAATCACCTTTAACTACATCCTAATATAATTAATCAAATGCATCCCTTTAAGTTATTTAATTTACTTCCCTTCTTAGTACCGAATTCTATTAATCTTTAACTTTTCTCAGGAACTCCCCTACATTACTGCTCTCTTTATTCAAGATTTTCATTAAGGTTACCTAATTTAAACCATTTCTCATTTATAACCTCCAGAGTCCCATCCCTTTACACTTAAACACTATATGTTCCTTATCTTCCTTTCCCCTGCATATTGAACACTGATTCTGAGGAAACCTTTTCCGTATTCGTTTTAATCTCCACACACCTGCTCTTAACCGTGCAATGTCCTCTCTTTGTTCTTTGTTTGATTTATCAATATACTTCTCTCTTTCCCATTTATTTTTTATGGGTATATAAAATACTAAAGATCTTTTACTTACTATATTACTAAGCAGTTTTTGTATTTCTATATCTTCAAATCTCTTACTACTTTCCAAGAACCCTTTACATTGTTCTTCCTCCTCCTCCAAATGCCCCCCATCCCGTTGTTCTCCAGAATTATCCTAAGACTATTACTCCACCCATTGTTCCTTAGACTCTTACCTTGAAATTCTAAGCATTTCCTTAATAAATTTCTTTCATCTAAGTTTAGGATTCAGAACCATTATTTGAGAGCTCTTTCCATAATCACTCCTTTCTTTGCCATTGTTCCCATTTCAATTTGTGCAACTTCCTTTGCTGCTCTACTTGGTACACTTAAATTTCTGTACAAAACATCCTATGCACAACATTCACAATTTCCTATCCTCCTTCCAGTCCCCATATTTCAATACCATACTATATTAAATTTAAAATAATTTACGTATGTGAATTAATACAGTCAAGCAGTTATTAATTAGCCAATGAGTCAATTTAATACTCTTGTGCTCCAATTACCATTTAGTTATAGAGAACATGTTTCACAGGCACCAACCGCTGTATGTGGACTGTTGGTTGAATGGACTTGGTGTAGCTTTTATGGACATTTTAAAAACTTTTGGATTAATTTGTCTTCTGTTGTGATCTCAAAGTTCAAAACCTTATCTTCTTCATATTTTTATATAAAAATATTTTCCACTGTGCTGGAAAGTGGCCAAACTAATTATAAAAAAACATTTTGATAAAGACCCTAAACAAATAAAATCTTACAAACCTATTTGTATACTTAATACAACCGGCAATGTGTTTGACCAATTAATAGCAAAAAGATTGACAGATTTTAGAACAATGACAGGTATAAATAAACAACAGTATGAATTCAGAAAAGGAAGATCAACAGAGCATGCAACTAATGAAATAATTAAAACAGTTATATCATTAAATTCTAACTATATTGTGGCCATACTAATTGATATTTTGGGGGGCTTTGATAATATATGCAGGCCCTTTTTGTTTGAAATGTTATGAGAAAAGAAATTTCCAAAATGCCTGTATGTCCTGTTAAAACATCACTGTTTAAATATGGGCCCCGTATCGTACATTTATGGCACGAAAAAGAACCTCAAGCCTGAAAGAGAGACCTCAGCAAAATTTGTCCGCAGTTTCACGCCCTGAATTGAATGGGACGCTGATGACCTGAGATGTTAAAGCGTCCATAAATAAATAAATAAAAAAATCTGTTTAAATAGGAGAGTATATATAAAAGGTGTAGGAGAGATGATAATAAACATAAGAAAAGGGTGTCCCAAGGTATTCCGTCCTTGGGCCGATCTTTCTGGACATTGTCTTGGAAACCCTTTTTGATACTTTAAATAACGACATTTATGTACTGAACATCATTGCCTATGTGGACGAGGTTATAATTCTAATTGAAGGAAACAACTGGAAGAATAGATAAATAATCTAATTTCAATTTTAAAAACATGGTGTATAAATTCCAAACTACAGATTGCTCCTACTAAATCCTATTAAATGCTCCTGAAAGAAAATTTAAAAACAGATCCTTCCATAAAATACAATAATTAAGTAATTACAAAAACAAAATAGAATTGAATATTTAGGATTTTATTTGGATGAAAAATTTAAGTTAAAAAACATACTGATTGCGTCATATTAAAATCTGAGAAATCAATGATGCAATTGGCGGGAATTATACGGTCAAATTTCAAAGCATCGTTAAATACAACAAAAATTTACCACAACTGCGTATTTGTAGTCATAATCACATATGAGGCAGGGGTGTGGGCAACCAGGATGCATAATGTAAGTTTAAAAATCAATTAAGAAGCACACAGAGTAAAATACATAGAAGCGGTTAGCACCACACCTATATCGGCCCTCCTTATAGCCACCATAATTTAGCCGATATACTTATTAATACGTTTAAGGGGAGCGATATATTGGTTTAAGAAAAGTGATTATGAAAAGTTACTGGAGGAGATTGTATTTCTATATCTGATATAAAATATAAGCTTCAATTAACCTGGCAACAAGAGTGGGATGAAATCAATGTAGGGAGAAGAATGCACAATCTGTTCAGTAATATCTCAGAGGGGTTTAAACAAAGGCGCATAAAACCAATAAAAGGTCTGATTCACCATCTAACCTGGCATGGTCCATGTGAAACTTATTGGTGCAAAATTAAAATTTAAATTACGACAGCTATAAATATTGTCATACGCAAGATACACCCGAATATGCACTATTTGAATGTAAGAGATGCCATGATAGAAGAGAGAGAGAGAGAACGACGTTAAGCGCATATCAGATAAAATATTACGTAAGAACAGAAGAATTATACAACCATCTTGAAATCTTAGCTCACAAATTAAGCAAAATTGCCTGGGACGAGACAGTTCAACTAAAGAAGATACAAGTATCGTACTAGAAGAACAAATAGTGAGAACATCAGAAAGATTACGCACCATTAATTTTTAACAAACATAGCAACAATCAACTTGCCTACATATGACAATCAAGATACAGATTAAATTACACAAGTAGAAGTAGGAAATGTGGAAGGAGAATAAGATCAAGATGAGGATTAAGCGGAATGTTCAACAATACAACCTGGAGGCCGGAGGAGAACAGATGGGGACGAGTAGAAGAAGAGGGAGATTAAAACGAGGCCGACAACACAGAGGAGGAACAAACCACAGCCACCAAGGGCGGAGTTAGAGGAGAAGAAAGGAGAGAGAAGCCAGAGTAGGAGAATTCAAGGAAAAGAATGAGGACGATAACACAGGAACAGGAACCAATTTGATTGATTTTTTATGGACGCTCTTTAATAGCTCAGGTCATTAGTGCAGAGGAACCAAGAGAGGAGTTTGAGAAGAATAGGTAGTGAGGCAAAGAGAGAGGGGAGCCGGAACGGAAAATAATATATATAAATGACCAAGGAAGTATTTTGTTAGAGCTACAAAGTTTCAAAATGTAACATAAAAACTCTAGTGAAATGCTGAGAGAAAAAATACCATATCAAGTTAAGGTTAAAGTTAAGTGAGCAATATTATATTTCATAAAATCTATAAAATGTTTATTATTAAAAAGTAACTAGCAAAAAATAAGATATTATTATTATTATTATTATTATTATTATTATTATTATTATTATTATTATTATTATTAAACTTAAGGGAAGCTAAATGAAAGAATAAGTTAGCTATTGGGGTAGATATTGTATAGTATACAGATAAATTTGTTTTATACATAATTAACAAGAACTGGATTAAAATTACGTAACTTATTTGCAATATAGAAGAAAGAAATTTAAGTTAAATTATAATTATACAGGATACCAGTACAAATTTTCCCGGAAACCGGTGGAACAGCTGTTCTAATTTAGTAAGTAAATGATAGTGTTGTTTCGTAATTTGTATTTTTATTATAGCAGCTGGGTTCCAGTTGTAGGTCGGCGCTGGCTTTCAGCATGTATGGGGATTTATAATTTAGTTTAGTTTATATATGTGTTATTGTATATGTTAAATTGAATATTCTTATAGTACTTTTTCTTTTGTTCTCTTTCTACCTATTTTTATTATAATTATTATTTTAATCACTTTTCATTTTAGCTCATTTTTGGATTTAACTAATCTGAACAATAATAATGTAACAGCTGTAATCGTGTAATTTTTAAAATAAAAAACAAAAGTTCTGTAATATAATTCCGGTGTAGGAAACAAGGTACCGGGATGCAGTATTACAGATTTTATTTTATTTTTTTTGTATTTATATGTTGTTATCTCTTATTTAACATAATGGTCTAGTACATAAATAGTGGGCACATAATCACAATTTTGTCTGTCTATATATTTCTCTTCTTTAGATTTAACGTCAAATGTTATTCTTAAACTACCCTTTTGTAAGATGTATAATCTATTCACTTGTGTCTTTTGAAGTACTTTTCTCATTTGTGTATCATAGTAACAAGTAACATTTTAACAAGTTAGCGAACAGTTTCTCTACCTGTAAACCATTCCCAGGGAATATACATATTTCGAGTCGTCTTACTACTTTTCTGTAAGAATCCCTTATCCATGTATATAAAAATCGTTCTTCAAGACACGAATAATGAAGAACAATTAGTACACAATTTACTCACCATGAAACGCGAATCGCTAAAAATCTTCCTAAAGTTGGCTATTGGCTGCTGAACATAATTTATACGACCGTGATTAATTAAGGCCCCGGATTATCCGATTGGATTAACAATAACGGTGCCACCAAATGACGCTAGTGTCGTTTTTAATCCTTACCCCTCCAAGTGGAGTGTAATTATGGAGAGGTGGGGGTAGCTGTCATCTGACGTTAGGATTAGCCCGCATTATTCGGAACATGTTGGTTTATTTATTTATTGCATATATTTACAAAATGTACATTACAAAAAGTAATTATAAGTAAAAATGGCGGCCGGTTAAGATTGTGTGCTGCCAAACTGAAAATTATAGAAAATGGTGGTCGGAAGCGTTTGGTAGCAAAACTATGAACTGAACGTAGAACACATATATGAATATTTGTACAGTTATTAAGAATACTAATTACAAAATGGTGGAGAAAATAAATAATGCTGATGGCGAATATAATAATAATATTAGTAGTAATAATAAAAATAACATGGTATATCTTAAACGAGGAGACGCGGAGGGGCTTCGAGCGCGGTACCTATCAGGTACTGAGGAAAATGAACGTGTGTAACCAATAAAGAGTAGTAGAAAAAGTCACGTGACTAGTGCTAACAATATACGGAAAGCAAGTTTGTACATGCAGGTGTAATCCTCAAGGTCATATGACGCTACCAGGGTAAAGAGAAACCTGTTGGAACCTGCACGTTAGAATAAACCAAAATCAAGGGCATATGAAATCCAACCTGAAGTGAAAATTTTGTAAATAAGTTGCATTGCATAAATATGTGGTGGTAGAAATAGAAAGTGAAGATGGGAATATACACAATTGCGAAGTACTGAATACCATCCGAATAACATCTTGATAAATAAAGTTTACAAAATCAAATTGAAAATTAATGGTATACAATGTTTAACGTAGCAGAAAAGCAGTTATGTTATGTAAAATAAATGTTATATTGTAACTAACAATTATTTTCACTGCATAATTTGCTATCATAAACAAAAACAAATATTGGGGAAAAATATTTACAGTGGGTAACTTAGCAATAAAGGTGCTATATTCCAAATTAAATACTTTTCCTCCATTATGCACTATTATAAACAAAAATAAATATTATAAACCCAAAATGTTTTACAATGTTTAACTTTGCTAAAAGAAACTATATTGGGCAAAAAGACATTATGTTCCAATAAAAATGTTGATTAGTTTTATAAATAAAATATAATGTTAGAAATAAAAATATTTGCAAAATTTAATGTTATGATGCAATGAAACATTTTTCACTCCATGATTTACTATAATAAACGAAAACGAACAGTGTAATCTTTACAGTCATTAACTGCGCAAAAAGAAGTTATTTTGTGCAAAAAAGTTATTTTTACTTCATGGTTTACTTTCATAAACATAAATTAATTTAGAAACAAATACCATTTATAATGTTATGTTGCGAAACTAATTTATGTTGCGCAAAAGAGATGCTATATTGCAATCAAAATACTTTCACTCCATGATTAATTACTATGAACTATTATAAACAAAAATTTTAACATTATTTAACTTGGTAAAAACAAGCGCAAAATTGTTATGTTGCAGTCAAAAATATGTTTACAAAATAATTTGGTATTAAAAACAAATATTTATTAGAAACAAAGCTATTTACATTGTTTAACTTTGCAAAAGAGAAGATATTTGCGCAGAAAGGATGTTATGTGACAATCAAAAATGCTTTAACTCCATTATTTACTATTATAAATAAAACAGAATATTAGAAATAAAACTATTTTCTTGTTTAACTTTGCAAAAAAAGAAGTTATGTAATCAAAAAAGGATGTTATGATACATTTATTCACCTATTATTTACTATTATAAATAAAAAACGAATATTAGAAACAAAAAACTATTCACACTATTTAACTTTGCAAAACAGAAGATATGTTGGGCAAAAATGATGTTATGTAGCAATCAAAATATTTTCACAGCATGATTTACTTTTATAAATTAAAAACAAAATACTATTTACACAGTTTAACTTTGCAAAAAGCTGTGTTGCGCAAAAAATATGTTATGTAGCAATGAAAAATATTTTCGCATCATGATTCATTTTATAAATCTAATGTTCATGTTCCAAAATAAAAGATATCTGTTTGAGAATCGTAGACAAACAAATTTTATTAAATATTGAAAAACAAAAAGCAACTTACCATTGGAGATTCTTGATAATATACCCCCAACTCGCGTAAAGTCCGTCTTACTCGTATGGTATACCATGCACTAATGGTCTTTACAATGGCCATCCTTCACTCCGTTATAGTATGTATCGGAATCTGGTTTTCCCCCAACCGCATTCTCATTGCGCCTAAAGTATGTGTTACGCATCGGAATGTCCCCTTCACTCGTTAATGACCATTTGGAATTTACTCCACATCGCTTTGTGTAATGTATATTTATGCAACTATATGTATATATTCAATAGATAAATAAAGTGACCCCAGATTATTCGGCTGAAGGAACGAAAATCCTACCATTAAACGGCAGCCTCCCGCCACCTCTCCACATGGTCCCAAACCACTTGGAGGGAGAAGGATTATCGTTAATGCAACTATTGCCGTGACTAATGGCTTCTCCTAAACGTAGTCGCGCTCTGCAGGACGGTAACTCAATCTCACAGTTTAAGGATTTAATGCTTACAATAAAAGAAAAGATAATGGAATTGTTTACCGGGGAGTCCATTCCCATTTCTATAGATAATGTTTAAATTGTAACATTCAAAAGACAGCCAATACTTCTGCCCAAAATATCATAATAGAATTCATAACCATTTTATACTTTGGTGTGTTAAGAATCAAGCTCAAATGCTATAAATTATGTACAACTTACCAAGTTTATTGAAATTATCTTGTAAGCAAGAAATAATATTCAGACGTATGATAGCTTTTCATTGCCGATTAATGGCAACATGGATCATCAGCGCCCCATTCCATTCAGGACGTTAAAGGGCAGATACATTTTGCTCAAAGGCCTCTTCTTTCAGGCTTGAGGTACTTTTCATGCCGTAAATTTATGATATGAGACCCACGGCTGTACTTCCTTCCTGAAAGAAGGGCGAAGATGCTTAATAGATATAAATATATGCACATAAATGAATTAGAATAATAACTTTCACCCTATTGCCTCAGTTCAGAGCTTACTAAAACTCCTTTGTATTCTTTGCTAAATATTTTTCGTACTTCATTTATATTCCATATGAATTATTTACGGACGCTCTTTAACAGCTCAGGTCATCAGAGTATTTATCTTCTATATTCGTTGTTTTTAGTAGAGGTAAATCTGTTTTAACATTAGCATTATATTCCGTACTAGCAATCTCCAGGTTTATTACAGTTATAATATAGCTCTCTCTCTCTCTCTCTCTCTCTCTAGTCACGACGGTCAACTGGTAACCATACTTTTCTCGTAGACCAAGATCGTAGATTTAATCCCGATCAGGAGTGGATGGATTTTTTAGGCGTAAAAGTCCTAAGTTTGGCTTCCTTCTGAAGGGAAGTAAAACTGTGGTTCCCATATCGTAGATTAAAGGCATGCAAAAGAAGTTCTAGCCTGATAAAAGAGTCTTCTGAACAAAATTTATAGGCCGTTTCACCCCCTGAATTGAATGGGACACTGATACCTGAGATGTTAAAGAACATTTATAAATAAAACAAATCTCTCTTTTTCTCTCTCCTTTGTTTTCAGATGCAATTAGTGAAGCTCAGAAAGGTCACACAAGCATGATCATACATAGCTTACATAATACTGGTGACAGGTCATAAGTCATGGCAACAATTTTTTTCTCGAGAACAACACGAAAAATCGAACATATCCGATTGAAAGTGTATGAAATGTACTTTCAAATAAAGCCACCAGATGGTGCATCTGAACATAACTGTATATATCAGCACGCCCCGAAGTTCAGTAGGTGTGGTCGGGAATGGAGGCCACGAAGAGTGAACAACTTGCATAGTGAAAATGACATATCTACGCGGCAGGAATAAATCAGAATGCCACACAGAGCTAGGGGAAGCACTGAGTGGGCATGTCCTGTCCTACCGAATTATAGCGAGGTGGACAGAGGTCTTCAAACGGGGCAGAATATCAACCGCCGATCTACCGCTTAGTGGGCGGACATGTACGGGTGATGGTAGTAGCTGGACACTTGTGGAATTAGAAGAGCAAACAGGAATGCCAGCAAAAAATTTAGAGAACATATTTCACCATTCTTCGTGCCCTCAATTTCTGACCTCTTGTCGCCCACCAACTGAACTTCAGGGCGTGCTGAAACACGCAGCTCTGACCATATGTACACCATCTGGTGACTTTCAATTAAACACATTAATTTTTCGTGTTGTCCCTTGTTGCCATGGCTTATAACTTAAATTTTGCCCTCCTTACAACAGAGGTTAGTACGTGTATATTATTATTATTATTATTATTATTATTATTATTAGTAGTAGTAGTAGTAGTAGTAGTAGTAGTAGTAGTAGTAATGGTGGTGGTAGTAGTAGTAGTAGTAGTAGTAGTAGTAGTAGTATTGGTAGTGGTGGTAGTAGTAGTAGTGGTGGTATTAGTGGTGGTAGTAGTGGTGGTGGTAGTAGTAGTGGTGGTGGTAGTGGTAGTAGTGGTGGTGGTAGTAGGGTAGTGGTGGTAGTGGTGGTAGTGGTAGTAGTGGTGGTACTGGTAGTAGTGGTGGTAGTGGTAGTAGTAGTGGTGGTAGTGATAGTAGTGATAGTGGTGGTAGTAGTAGTAGTGGTGGTGGTAGTGGTAGTGATGGTAGTAGTAGTGGTGGTATTGGCAGTGATGGTAGTGGTAGTGGTGGTGGTAGTTGTAGTGGTTGTAGTTGAAGTGGTGGTGGTGGTAGTAGTAGTTCAAAATACACCTTTTTCTTTTGTAATTACACCCAGGATGCAGGAATCTTCCTCCTACTTGTAATTCTGATTGATCTTTTCTACAAATTCTTATTCTGTGGTAGAGCATCGGCTTGTCAACTGGTGGGCCTGGGTTCTATCGGTTGGATCTAATTGCCAGAGTATGATTTTTATGCGAAATTTGCCCAAAGAAGGTAAATTGAAGGTAATATTAGACTATAAGGACCCCGAACTCATTTGCGTCATTATTTCATTCCTTCCACTTCTTTGATAACAATTAGCATCTTAGCTGAAAAGAGAGAAGATATGTGGAAAATGGGCACATAGTTTGAAAATTTTTACAGCTAAGAAGTGATTTAAATGTTAATTGTTTCTTTCTCGAAAGGGTGTGATTTCTGCATTTCAATTGTGAAACTTCAGAATACTATTTTGATTCATATCAGACAACGTGTAGAAATGACTCTAATTGGAAAACTATGTCAACATTTTCCGAATGTGAATATTTCTATTTTTATTTTATTCGCAGCAGACAACAAGGAAATGTGTTCATTTTCCTATTTTCTTCTCAAGAAAGCGAGAACAATATTGTATTACTGAAACTTCGTCCGAAACTTTCTCAGCGGCAGATTTGTTATGTCTATAAGAAACTGATTTTTTTTATATTATTTAATGTTATGACATTTATAATACATGCATTTTTGCGCATATTAAAAAAATTTTAGTTCTTGTAAAAACAATTTTCACTTCGTTTATTTTCTGGATCTGATATATTAATTTTAAAGCACCACATGCTATAGTATATACCACATTATCGATAATGACAAGAGAAATTCAGTTTTGTATTACCTAAGAAGCTACGAGTCCTCCTCCACCGATCGAAATATTCAGTGATAACGCTTGGGATTCGCGTTAGGGAAGAGGCAGGTTCAAATCCCTGGAGACTGGCGTTCTTACGTTGGTGTTTTTGTAATTTTCGCTGCTTACCTAGACGAATTCAGGGATGAATATTATCACAAATTTTCGGCTTCCTATTTTATATAATTCTATGGTTCTCATTGCAGGCTCGAAAGTCAAACGGGATGATGTTGTGCGGCGTGGCGAAGGATTTTATTTCGTAATGGAGAAAACTCCTGTCCTGGCATATGGGAGCGCCATGAATCTATCAGACTTGCGACATCTGGGATCTGAGGAAAACGTTAGGAACCCCGTCTACGTCCGTCTAAATCGCCGTCCCTGACTCCTGGCCACTTGTTTTCTACATCTCACCATTTCTTCCCGTATGTATCCTTTTAGGGTTAGTATAAAGGCCTCATCAGTATGGCTTGGAGCATTCCTATATCCTTGTGACACTGATTTGCACATTTCATTTCCGTTACATGGGGCATTTTTATATTTAGCTATTCTAGAATATAAATAAGTTCATTATCATAGGCCACAACGTAAAATCTAACTTTAAATTATTTCTTTTAAATGTAAATGGTGTCTAAAAGATGCTGCATGATTTATTTGGGTAATTGCCATGTGTACCCCTTCATATTTTCCAACATTACCTTTTAGATGAAATACAAAGAACTTTTTATATCAAACAAGTGTCCTATAGGCTTATTATTTCAAAAAAAAAAAAAACATGCAGTTTGTATTATAAGAATATGACTGTTAAATGATACTAATATTTTTTATTTTCTACGTAAAACTAAATTTTACAATATTCAATCTTAAGAGAGATATCTTATTCATATTAATTGCTCATTTTACTAATTTTCAAATTTGATTTTATTTGTTTCTTTCTTATGAAGATAGAAATTCAAAGCACTTTGAAAGGGTACAGTTTAATCTTTGCCTCTTTTACAACTCTAACACAAGGGTATTTCTTCCCAGCCTGGAACTATCCATGAATTTTAAAATAATTTATTTACATACTTCCAGTTTACAATATTTGCTACCTTTTCAAAGTGGAAATCAAATCACGCGTTGGTTTTATTAGCAAGCAACAATAAACAACAACAATCCTACTGTTTACATTATAAACGCCGATTGTAGCATTTTGTTATAACATGGCATATTTTGTTTTACATGTGCCGTCAAAGGCATTCACAAATGTGCATGATACATCACATTATATCGTTTGGATTGGATTGTAATGTTAGGGATGGAGAACTGTTTTCGTTTACTTGAGCCTTGCTTAAAAACTGACCATTTTTTAAGTCGCTAATGGGGCACTTCCCAGTGATAGGGCAGCCATAGACGGGGTCCTTAGTATCTCCACATAGAACGCTCTAACGCCAGCAGTGCCTGCCCTCCAAGGAGTTTGGGCCCTTCAGAACGCCGAGGTAGGGACCTTTCAAATGTACAAGTGACCTTCCCCCGCAGGGGAACTGTAACAGAACGAAAAAAAATGGGAGAGCGGAAAATTCGTGAAAAGTTAATATTCATCCCACATTCACCTAAATGACATGGAGAAATCAGGAAAAAAGGACACCAACCCGGGTTCTCCCAAGCGTTACTCTTGAAATGGGGTATTCCAGGCTCGGTGTCAGACATTTGCACTTTTATTGTTAGGCTTGGAACGTTTCCTTGCTCACAAAAAATGATTTCCAACCATCGGTGCCCTGTGTAGTCACGACGGATGTTAAACACTACCAGAAAAAAGCATTAACTAGTTATCATTTTGGTGAAAATCTTGGCATTTATCATCTGTAACGGGTATTCTTCAACCATCTCATTAGCAGAGCTCGTAGTTCTAACTTCCATCTTGTGACCTTCGGAATGTTATAGTCTCTTAAAGTGGAGTTAGTATCAGAGATTCTCTAATAGACATTATATTAGAGCTCTCTTTTCTCTCATCTAGTTTCCAAAGTGATCCCTGATGTTTCTACGGACAATATCATATGGGGCTTGAGTCACTGTTATGGTGTTGAACTGTGGAAGAAGTCATGCGTTTCTTAGAAGTTTTCTGGAGTTATTATCGGAGAGTCTCTGTATTCTGCAGGGTTTTTCTATAGTAAATCCCTTTGAAACAAGCAAAGACTTTGTACTTTTTCCTTCTGCAAATCATTTTGCTTATTTTTGCTCTTTTGTCATATTACTTAGTTCTTTGCAAATTATACAAAATGTTCACATCAAATGAATATTTACTACTGAACTGCAGCATTTTGTGAGTAATGGTTTGCTTGAAGCCCGCACTAGCCTGTTTCGGGATAGCGATTGCTCTACGGAGTCTACATATTTTAGATACTAATATAAATAGGCCAAGCTCGCAAGCAGCTGCCGAAGCCTAATGTGAGATACTTATTTACGTAGTATGCATAGTATGATGTCAATAAGTCTGGGCTGCTTGAAAAAGCACGACTACTAACTTTTCTTCTCCAATGCCGAAGTTCATGAAATGTCTTCTATCTATATATGAACTTGTGAAACATTGCGATGTCCTATCAAGGATCTACTTATCTAAAGACCAAACTTTAACTCATTAGTATATTTTTTTTCACTTGTATCTTAGGCTCCGTACAGACCTGAATATTGAGTTGAAAACAAACAGAACAAATAACCGAATACCAAACAGAACGGGGTTGCGGTGTTCCCACAGTTTCTTGAACTAAACTTTAGAAGCTGCAGCGGCCTTAGTCGCGAAGAGAAACGAATAAAATCAAGAAACATATTTATATACACAAAGAAATGCAGATAATGTTGGCAGTTTAGTAAGTGGATTAAAGTTTCAAGCTGTAAGTGGACATTACAAAACTTTCAAAAGATGACACTTTCACCAAAATACAAATGAATACAATTTGTAAATTACATTATACATTTATTGGTACTTTCGCTATTAACACTATCAATGAAATTTGAAGCATCTGCAATATTTGGGGAAAAGTGTAGTAAGAACCAATAGGGGAATACTGAGGAGATGGTGTAGTGCGAGGTCTGACCAGTAGTTGCAGGAGTATATTGGTGTTTGGTGGTTTGAAGAATTTGAATGTAATGGCGTGGTTATGGCTGATGATAACTTTTATAAGTTTCTGGATGTGAATTAGAAAAGATTTGGGAAGGATACTGTACAGGAGGGAGTTGTTGATTGTTTAAATGTATCTTCATTATCTCTCCCTGTGCCTTACTGCTCACTTCAGGACAATAGTCTGGTAATTTCTTAGCTAATAACTTGCCAAATATGTGTGCGAATTCTTCATTTCACGATGGCGATGATAACTGATATTTGTAACATTCTGAAAGGCTTATCCAACCTTTCATCATTCATCCTTTCAGTGCTTTTCCGAGGTGGAAGTTTTGGAGGCGGTGGCATTCGGTCCAAATTTTCTACAGGTGAGTCAGAATTATCATTCCCCAATAACTAAAAGTAAATCATACCTATTATTGAACATAATTCCTGCATAGGATCATCTAATACAGAGGAAATAGTATGCTATTGATTAAATTTATATAGTAATAAGACTATTTTATTTCAACAGTTCAGGCGTAATAGTGTATATTTATTGATTACAGATACCTAAAACCGCAATGGAATGGTCTGAAATGTCCAGGCAATATGAAAGAAACTGGAATTTCCCGCATAGTCTAGGAGGCCTAGACAGGAAACACGTTATAATTCAGAAATCAATGTTGAGTGATTCTGAATTTATGAACTATAAATCCATATTCAGTACGTATAGTATATTCAGTACTTCTTGCCTTAGTGGATGCTGCAATACTTCTTTTTAAAATATTTATTTCTTTTTGTGACCCCTTTACACTATGTGAAAATGCGATAACAGATTTTGGGATTGAATTAATATTATTATGTATTTGGGAATAAATTACCGTTTTTCATTTTCATGGTATTTTCTTAAACAAACGTTGCAGAGAGTTTACAGTTTCGTAACTTTCGAACTCATAGAGCAATGAAGAACTTATTCGAAATTGTGTCAGCTGTTTTTCAAGTTTTGAGAAAACTATTGCTGCTTAAGCCCGAAAAAGTGCAGCTGATTGTATTAATGGTAGTGTACATACACAATATTTTGCCCAGAGATAGAACTTCTCGACAATTTATCAAGAGACGGAATAAGGAACGGCAATAGAAGGGAACTTGAGGACAGTGGTTGACGAAAATGCACCCTCAGTCCTTTCTCTCCGAAACACTCCATATACCAACTGATATAGTTCAAGAAATTCGGCTGGAATTGGCAGAATGTTTTATAACAGAAGAGTATTGAGTTCTGTGGCAAAATGAATACGTATGAAATCGTGATTACAAGTACATAATAATTACTAAAGAAAAGATTAATGATTTGGATTCATCTTTGTCCTACAGGAATATCATTGCTTTGAATGCAAACCAAGAACTGCCATATTTATCATCTCTTCCTGTAACACAAATTCTGGTGTGAGTAAGAATCAAATAAATTGGTTTACCCTGTATAATAAAAAAAAAATTAATCATAATAAGTAATCCTAACCCAGTGAGATCAGTTGCAGGATTCGAAACATAAATATTCCAAAAAAGATTCTACTCTAAGTTCCATAGACTTGAAAATAGATATATTTTATACTTAACGTGTTCGCATATAACCCTTATCTTTAGACAAGTAGTTGACCTCGCGCCATTTGATAACACAACTTACAACTCGCGTCGAAACAGCTTTCTTGTAGTTTTTTGTGTGGTGTCTCCGGCAACAGAACGGTAAGACTTTGATGTAACTATAGTCATTAACTCTATATACATGTTATTGACGAAATATAGCGTAGTTCTCTCACAAGATCAGCGCGGATTCTAATGTTTATGAAGATCTTTCTCCAGAGCTTGACTTCTGTTATACAGATGGTATGACGCGAATTCTGTTGATGAATCTTTACTCTGCTTCTCAAACTTTCGGTTTTCATTTGCACACATTCGAGAGCGCAGAACATACACTACCGTTGGTTTATCTGTTAGTAAATTTCTTGAAGATACCCAGATTTAGTCTTGTTGACATATTCTTAGCAGCGGATGCTCCCCTCTAGTTTGTGGCATGGTCATGAAACTTGAGGGTGTTCGGATGATACCCAGCCTAATGGCAATGGCTCCTAACTTGGAGATTTCGATTCTATATTTATCTGCAGAAATGAAAGGATTTGTTTGAACAGAAATTAACTTTTCTCCTCCTTCCAATTGTACAGGAAGATTATACGTGTAACCCTAGATATCAGAATAGAATGTATGTGCTTAATATTGAGGCAAAGAATAAGCTTAGGAATTGAATATCCAAAACGCATGTAAAGTACTTTCACAGAAAATGCTTTAGTTCAATCTACAGGCTGCTGTTGATAGAAATATTCAGGTAGTTTACTTAACTGTAAAATTGAATGTATTTATTTAAAAACTTATTGGATGCAACGTTATTTAAAAAATGTTGGGTGTTAATTATACGTAAAAATAGAGGGGAGATTATTAAAGTATTTTGATTAATTGGATCCTCAGGGGTTGATATTGATTTTCTTTTTCTCCTCTCCGATAATATTTCGCTGACTGAGATTCTTCTGGCTGGAATTCTAGTTATCTGGATAAAACAGGGAAAGGTAAATAATAAGGATATTGACCCTATAATCAACTATTTATTGTTTTTCACTACCAACATTTCTTTATTGTTCACAGTCCATAATATTAGGCGGAGAACCGGAACTCCGTGAAGGATTTAAGGCGCGTTGTATGTCACTTTCGCATGATCGCCTCTCTTTTTCTAGAAATATGTTCCTTAACCACTATCACAGAAGTCAGCACTTAAATTGTTCGTCCGATGCGATAGCTAGCTGTGTCCGTCAAAACTAACACCAATTAATTATTCTCAATTGCCAAGAGCGCCTGGAGAATGGACGTTACACTGTAAAGCCACGCATAAACTTAAAATTAACACATATTCGTTACTTAATAAAACTGAAGTTACACTATCTCGCTCGTAGACACATAAACACATAAACACATAAACACTGGTAGTTCCCTTGTACGCTGTTCAAAAGCTTGCTCGACTCTCCTGCGTTTGCATCACCCTGGTTTCTGTCACTTTTCCCTCACCGAACATAACAAAGACAGAGTTTCAATGCGGAAGAACTCTTTGTCCTTGACACAGTTCCTATTCCTTCATGGAGCATCCGGGGCTGTGTTGTTTATAAAGCACATAGCAATTTCTCTCACGTCAACGACCTCTCGGGTCCGATCGCATGTCTTCCACCCAACAATCCACATATCTTCCTAGAGCCAATATGAAATTCCATTACAAAGAACAAACGTAAACTTGCAATTACAATACATGGAATAATAATGAACTTGTAACTATGGTACATTTGGTACATTTAACCTACAGTTATGATCTATTTATACATATTATTTAGTAACTAATTCATTTATTCCTTATGGAGCACCCTCCATAATTATTTAAATATTCCGGTTTTACGGACTTTTATAATACAGCTTTAAAGTTTTATACTTCGTAGTTGTAAATTCAGCGCTTTAAAGTCTTCAGTGTATCATGAAAAACTTTTAGATAAATATTATAGCTGTTCAGTAAAGAAAGATGATCATAATTCTCGCGCTATAATTTAACTTTACAATATTTTGTTAGCTCTGCTTACGGCAACATGAGATGAACATGCGACGATCAATATATGACTTTGAGATTGTGCTTTCGTCTCAAAAAATCTTAGCTGAGCACTATGCAATGTTGCAGGATACCTATGAAGAGTTTATTCTTATTTATAGCACAGCTCGAAGATGATTTAAAGTGTTGTAAGAGGCAAGATGGACGTGGCACGCCAGTTTATGCTCTAACGGAAGAAAACATTAACACCACTGCTGTTACTGTGAGAGAGGATCGTCAAATAACATTAAGAATACTTTCAGAAATTTTGAAAATTTCACTAGCTGCGATGGCAACTAAAAATTTTACATTAGACGTGTTTGTGCACGGTGGGTTCCACAGCTGATTTGCAGATTTGCATACAGTTGAAGATGAGTTACAGGAAGATGCAGGGTTTCTTTCAGAGGTAATCAAATTTATCAAATTCATCCTGAGAGCAAACAGCAAAGCACTGTGTGAAAAATCTCCTTCATAACCTACACACACACAAACAAAATAAATAAGGGTTAATTTTGAGAAAGTTATAGTCATCTCATTTATCTATATTCAAGGAATGCTTTACCAGCATGTTATACGTGTACACACAACTGTAACTGGGCAATACTACAGAGATGTCCGGAAAACTCTGCAACTCACAACATATAACATTCTCTCATCCTTCCCACAGTTTTTCCTTTTCACAAAATTGAAGATACACCGTAGTAGGAGGAATTTTCCATAATCAAAAGCAATGATGAAGGATGATTCTGAAGGACCTGCCAAAAAATGTTTTCCAGCACGACTGGTGCATTGTATCCAGTGGGGACTACTTTGAGGAAGATCATCAAAATTGTAAGCATGTATAAAGAAAAAAAAAGCATAGTTATTCTTTATTGAACAGCCCTCGTATGTTTACTTCACTTTTTGCCTATTGGGGTTGTACTTTTATCCCATCGTAGTTATCGCCATAAATCACAAAATACTTTCCGATTCCGGAAGATTAGTGAATGCAAAGTTCTACCACTTTCTTGGCGAATTTTTGTCTCAAAAATAAATCCCAGACAGAATTCATGTATGAAAGCTAAAATATGCTTCTTAAGGCCAGTTTGATAATATTGCTATTAATATAGTATTGGAAAGAAACTAAACTCGGGCTTCTATTCCTAAATAGATTTTGCCTTTATAGTACTGTAAAGCCATATTTACTATAACAATCTTAATTTTGAAGTTCAACGGTCTAATGCAAAAACGACAACTGTTTTAATGTAACTGCTATAGTTAGATGGTTTCAAATTTGCCAACAGTGAATGTGATGTCAAGGCGAATATAAATAATCCAATTATTTCATAACTGTTGAATAAAAATTCCATCAGATACACACTTCAACTAACACTGTTTAAAAAGTATAATTAAAATCCCTTGGAGTAACAATGCAGCAGAATTTGTACAGTTAGTGCTTTGTTGCTTTTTTTTTTTCTTTCCTCATCTTTGAGGCAGTTTTATTGGGGGGGGGGGGGAGATGAAAGAAGGGTTGACAATGGCTGATGGTGTTTATTAATTATGATTGAATTGCGAAATCCAAAGAAGATCTTCTCTCCCCGCCGCTTCTCGATGCGTCGGTGCCACCGACTAGCTACTTGTATTTGTGTACAGCTGGATGTTTCGTTACCTGTTCAGGTTAACGGGTGGAAATAGTCGGAAATAGGGAGTATGAAGGCAAAGTTCAAGACTAAAGATGACGCTATTTATTTCCTCTTGTCACTAGTTCAATGTAAAAGATCGCCTTTCTAAGTTCTGTTGGACGATATTTATTATTACTTCCCCCTAATCGAACTAATGGTCTATCGCAACATTTTCCTTCTTTTAATTTTGGTTAGTTCAAAAGTCTTTATTCTTTATATTAAAATTCACTCTCCCGGATCACAATTATCTACGCTTCAATATCACTCGACTGTTTCCTCTACTCAGGGACTGACCATTACTGCCCGATTCCTTCTTTCCTCCTTGACGGCTCTACACTTACTGCCCTGTAGCTTCGGACCTGCCCTTGGCCTTCCTATTCCTGATTTCCTTTTCTCCCTTATGGTTCATACAAGTGTAGAAATCTGTCTTTTTGCACTTTCTATTCTGCAAAGGTCTCCTAATGTTCCCTTCTTTAGGCTAACTAAAAATGAAAGTTAACAGAAACTCTAGAGAGGCGACCCTTTCTTATACAAAAGAAGTCTTATAACAAAACACACCAAATACAAAGATGACTCCCGGTCATCTGTTCTTTGTCTATTATACAAAACATATCCACCCTCTCTGTGTTGTCTGGCATCTATTCTAAAAGGTCTGTCGCCAGACTTTCTCTTCTGTTACCCAAAAAATACACAAAAATATACAATGCATAAATAACTTAACAACTAGCACGAATATACATAAATTGTACACACTAACCGTAATACTAATTATCATATTTGGAATTGATCATGTTAACATTTAATATTATTTTAATTAGGGACGGCGTCTCATTAATACTGTTTCATCTTCATGTTAAGTTGACTAGCAATTATAAAACGCTTTAATTCAGATGTTGCAAACTTGAATTGAATCTTTAAAATCAGAAGGGCCTCACTTGGTAGGAAATAGTTAGCGGTGTTAATTAGTGCAGGAAGTTTAAATATCGTAACGTTAAAATTAAAATTTTGGCGTTCAGACAAACAGACAAAAGTGAATCAGACACCCTGTTGACGGTTCTTTGTGTAAGCTTACGTAGTGAACAATGAGAGGTTAGAAAGGATCCGTATCGAAAGCGCACAAGGTCGATCTCTTTAGTTTTAGAAGGCTTCGAAAAATTGAACGTTACAATTAGTACAAATTCTGGATCTGGAGATCCCGAGCTACTCCCGAACGATAGCGGAGAAAGCCGAGAGTAATGTTTCCACTATAGCTAGAAAATATCGCATTTCAACGCAATTTGATAGCTTAAATGGTTAGCGTCATGCTGTAGGTGTAAAGATAATGCGGTCGTATCCCCATGTAATTTTTTTTTTTTTTTTTTTTTTTTTTTTTTTTTTTTTTTTTTTTGGTAAAGGAGTTTGGTCACCCTAACAAAAATTTACTCGCTAACATAGTACCACGCACACATTCCGCTATAAATTTACATTTGCTTCTTTTTTTTTTTTTCCCCTGCGGGAATCAAATGATATTTGCCACCATTACAGTGATTTACCCGCCTACTTAGTAACATAAAATCCATTTTATATTTATGAAAAGGAGCCGAGCGTAGGCCGGCAGGGGTCCACCGGTTTCTAGGATTTGCCCGAGGTTAACTTTAAGGTTAGTATGTGTGATATGAATTAAGTGTGAATTCCAATAAGACAACGTGTAGTAAAAAGTGAATAAATCAGTTTTGTAATAAAGAACATATTGCACTCAGAAAGGTAAGGGGGACAATGCATGGCTTATGTTTAACAAAATGTAGCATTTTCATTCTTACAAGCATTCCGTTCATCTTTTCTTCGGGTCTGCGGAGCTCGGCCTCTCTCTGTTATTGCTCGGGGCTCCAGAATTTGTACTACCTCTAGCGGAAAGTTTCGAAAACGTACAAAACCTAGAGTTATATGAAAACATTCTCTGGTGGTATGGTAGATAATCGCTCTTTGCATACAGCTATCATCGTGTGTTTACAATGAGTTCATTAATAGGGAGTGTCATTAATAAAGAAGTTGTATGCGTTGTTTGCAATAATTACAAGTACAGAAAGTTCCGCGTTAAGTGGTGATGTGCTTCGCGGAATTGTTGTGTTTTGCTGCACACTAACTCAAACGTAAGTACTGTCTTATCAGAAAGTAATTTACACAGCCATGTCAACAAGGTGAATAATGATATTGTTCTTAGCGTATGTAAAAGAAAAGGGTATAAAGACTTGGGCCGCAGTTATCTTAAGATAATTACAACGGCGTAAACGAGGACAATTCAGATATGACACATGGTCAAGCTATTTTCTGTGACCGCAAAAAGAGTTTACCAAAAATCTGGGTTCATTTAAAGAAGTTTTGAATGGATTAAAAAATGAATATTGTTACTAGTCGGGAAGAGCGGTTTTATTTTTCTTTTTACGGCATGAAACAAATCAGCAGTTTTTAGTTAAATATAGCAAAATTGTTGTAATAGATGACACATTCTATACGAGTGTACAATAATTCAAGCAATTCTATACCATGCATATTTGCTACTGTTAGACACATTAATTAACCTCAAAAGCAACTGCTTGATATGAAAATATGTAGAAATCTATTTGCTGGTTGTTTAATTAACAATTGAATCCTGAATATATTCCATTAGATTTTGAGATAGCTGTACTAATAGCAACCAAAACAATATGTCCAAACGTTGTCAGGTTTGAAATCGTTATTATTGCTTTATTTGAGGTCAGATGAAATCAAAGAAATGTCGCGCCAGAAATGGACTAAATTAGAAATCACATCCATAAAAATTATTTAGCCATAGACGTCTCCATTAAAGTTCAAGCAAAATCATACTTTAAAATTCTGTAAAAGCAATAACCAGGAAAAAATATTAACACACCGCAGTTTTAAGGTCAGTTTGCTTAACTTGATTACATTTATGCTAATAATGAATGAATTAATTTTAACTAACCGCATCACAAGAGCGTTTACAAAAGTTTAACTGCACGTACTGCTAACTTAATTCTTCGTATGTGCGTACATAGGTAGCAATAGTCAGTCCTACTTACGAGAAACATGTCAATACCCTCATATCGAAACATGCCTCAACAATTTTCCTGCGTCATCTATGTGCTATAAGAGGTCCATGTTCCAAAAAATGAAGTGCTGTTTTTAACTGGAAGTACACTTAAATTAGTTGACAAACTAATGGAATATATAGCGAACATAACATGGTGCTATAGAGAAGGAACTGGACAACTCTGAGGGGCGGCAGTCTTTCTTCCACATGTGTTGAACAGGTTTATCTGCTGTTAATCCTACACTGTTATTTCTGAAGCTAAAATATTATTGGTGCGGTCTGTCAGAGAAACTCTCTCGTTAAACAATTGATCTCAAAGACTGAGGAAAACGTGGCGAGTATCGGCTATCATTCAACATCACTCCACGTAGAGTTTGATAGAAATGGGAAAATTTGTATGAGTGATTCATATAAGCATGGCTTTAGGTTTTTAAGCTTTTAATTGACAGAAAGAGGTGTAATGTGCGATTTTGATTATTATTGGATTAAAAATATGTTAATATCTTCTCTTTAAAAAAATTAAAATTAGTTATGCGTCTTGAAGATTTTCGGGACCATATTTTGGCTTTCGATATTACAATGCAAAAATATAGTAATTTAGAAATTCCAGTGCCATCCGTTAAAGCAAAAAATTATAAAATGAACAAGACAATAACATTTCAATTAGATATGGTATACAAAAAGTTGTATGTAAGAAGATTTGGGCTCTGTTTTGCCGGTGGTGTCTCTTGCTTTATGATTGAGCAATTCTTGAAGAAATACGATGAATTATATGATTACAATAATCTTAAAAAAAAAAAAAAAGAGCCACAAGCATACACATTATTTACGTTGTTCGAAAGGAAATTGCAAATACCTGCTGGTATTAAAGAGAGTAATCAATCACCTTTCAAAGTCAAGTTCAACAACCATAAAAGCTCGTACAACAATGGATTATTAAGCTATGAACGGATGGACTGATATGTAATAGAATTAAGTTTCGGAACCACGATTAAAGTAGGTAGTAGAGCAACTATATCGTTTGAAAAGAGTCTACACGATAAAAATATTTGGAACTATTGTGCATATTTATTGTTACAATGTCCTCAAAACCCAACGCAAATCTTTTTTTAAAGTTCTGCAAAGAGAAAATCAGCTTATTTTTTATTTATTTATTTATTTTTGTACAAAAGTTGATGGGTCTTTGCAAAAACAATTCAATTTTGTGCTGCGATTATTTCCTATTCCACTTACAGAAAAAAAATTAATACTGTGCAAATAAAAAAAATAAAAATAAAAAGAAACATATTTATGTAGATACTGTTGCAATAAGAAAGAAGAATATATAGCATTTGCATTTGCATTTCTAAAAGAAACGTCTTATGTTATTTCAAGAATGGGAAGAATTTTGTATTAATGAAATTGCTCCCAAAACATAACGAATTTCTACAGTAAATGCAAATAGCTAGGTGAACTATACTATAATTTCTCAAATGTTATCAAAATAAGGTTAACGTAAATTCCAAATACTTTCTCAGTAGAGCGTACAGTCACAGTACTTTATAGGAATATTTATTTAATGATTCTGTCAGGGACTGTTATTTAGTTGAAGTTAGTGAAGCGCAAGTTTTTCATTGTTAATTAAATTGCTTGATAGTTTTGTATTAATTTTCTTTGGATTTATTTTGCATGTTCCCGCGTTCCGCTCGTTCAAGTCTTATTTTTTGAGTTTGAAATACTGAAGGCAAGAGGGGCGTGAAAGAATACTTGTGAAGCTCTTATTTTCACCTTTAAAAATAGTTGTTTGTGTACATTTTGATATTACTGTTTTGTGTTTTTTTAAACTAAATATTATTGTGGCTATTTCAATCATGTGACGTCATATTAAAATCGACCAATGAAACGAAATAACATTTTGATTTTTGACCAATTACAGCCGGATTACGGAGGGAATTTGTCTAAAAAAAAGTATCATATTCGTTGTATCACGCGATGTGCATTTGTCTTGTGGTCAGTGTAGTCAACTCTATACCTCCACTATGCACAAGGGGTGATCAGAAACTATGGTTACAAAGCCTGCAGTGGAACGTGTATATTTTATTTCATTCAACCAATACAGCCATCTCACTGTACATACATTAGGTTATTTTTCGACATTGTCTCCATTTCGGTTTAGGAACTTGTCGCTTTGTGGGATGAGATTGAATATTCACTCCTGGTAAAACTCTTGTCCTTACGTGTTCAACCACGTTGTCGCGAAGTGTATCACCTCCTCGTCTGAAGGGAATCGACGGCCTCCTAAGTACTCCTTCAATTGAGGAAAAAGATGAAATTGCTTGGAGCGAGGTCCGGGCTGTAGGGAGGGTGCTCGATGATGTCCCAACGAAACTGCTTCATCAGCGTGATGATCTTCTGGACTGTATGAGGTCGCGCGTTGTCTTGATGGAAGATGATGTCCTGGCTGAGAAGTCCTGGCAGTTTCCTCATGATTGCTTCGCGCATTCTCGTCAAGGTCTCGCAGTATCGGTGTCCTTTTTCCATAAAATCCACGAGTATAACACTTGCGCTGTCCCAAAACACTGGCCATCACCTTTCCGGCAGTTGGCATCATCTTAAACTTATTTGTCTTTGGAGAGGAGGGGTGATTCCACTCCATTGACGACCGCTGGAGGTGTAGTGGTGGATCCATGTTTTTTCACCCATGACAATTTGGTAAAGAAAACGGTTCCTTCAGTGGAGAACCGTTGCAAAAGTTGCCCCCGTGCGCTTCTCCTTGGGTTGATTGGACAGATTTCATGTAACCCATCGGGAACAAACTTTCCGGTACTGCAGAATACCGTGAACAATGTGAAGAACGCTACAAACATTTCCTATTCTGCCGTCATATCCTGTAACGTGATACTTCTGTTGTCCTGAATAAGCTTCTCCACGCGAGCTGTGTTCAAATCTGTTGATGCCGTGCTGAGTCGGCCACTGCGATCCTCGTCGGTGACGTTTTCTATACCGCAAACTTTCGACACCATTTTGCGAGATGCTGACGAGACATTACAGTCTCTCCGTAAACCTCTACCATCTGCCGGTGAATTTCAGCCGGGGTTACATGTTTTGCCCACAGAAATCGAATAACAGGGCGGGTTTATTCGCGAGGCCAGTTTTCCAAACGAGTCGCCATTTGTGTTTACTTACAACTAGCGCTGTAGTTTGCGGGTGGCTGAAACTCTACACATTTGCCAACAGCATATATTAGAGTTACCGCACGCTACTAATTTCTCTATAATGGACGAAATTCCCAGAATATTGACCTTGTAACCTTAGTTTCTGATCACTCCTCGTAATTCCTGAACACGCATCACTGATCACTTTAGCTAGCGACGGTGGGGAGCTATCGATAGCAACAAAAGTATGGACAATCGACAATCATAATGCAAAATGGAGAGTTCTTCAAAGCGTTATGGTGATGCGTCAAATGTGTCGATTTATCTTATCATTAGGAATTCTAAATCACAGAATACAAAGAAAAATTTAAACACTGCATGTTATTTTTTTTTCTCAGTTGGTATTAGAAAATCGAACCATAGCGATTGTAATAATCAACTTTTGTTTATTTCAGTCTCACGGTTTCTGAACAGAATAGATCATAAGTATAACATTTTAAACAAGTGTTAATATTCTGTGCGTAAATTTCAAAGACATCTTTTATTCTTACTCTGTTCATGAAATAGTCCTTTTTGATTTTTTGATTTGATGCATTTATGGATGCAATTTAACATCTCAGATCATCAGCATCCCGTTCAATTCAGGGCGCGAAACGGCAACAAATTTTGCTCAGAGGCCTCTTCTTTCGGGTTTGAGGTTTTTTATCATGCTGTTATTCTACGATACGGACCCACGGCTTTACTTTCCTTCCGAAGGAAGCCATACTTTGGATTTTTACACCCGAAAAAATGCATTTTTACTGGCTGGGATCGAACCCGCGATTTTAGGTTAGGAGGCAAGTATGGTTACCGCTACACCACCAGGATCGAGTGAAAAAGTCCTAAACCCGTATTTTGCTCTTCTCTTTTGGAATTATTGAGATCGGCATTCTTAATACAAGATGCCTTAAAAAGGTTAAGTACAAATAAACAATTATTACAATTTTGTAAGCCAGGTTTAGAGGAATTGTTTTTAAATGCTTATTTTATTCGGAAAATATTTATTATAATTATCATTTGAGGGTCTGAGCTCTCCTAATAAATTCACTCACTACGTTCGTGAATTTATCGGTAATCTCAGACCCTTTTGTGATATTTCTTGTGACTATTTCATGTGATGTCATGAAACGAATCAAAACTTTAATTTTGACCAATCACAGCCGAATTACGGAGTAAAATTATCAAATCCGTTTTATCACGTGGCGTGCATTTGTCTTTTGGTGTGTGTAGCCAACATTATATCTTCCTGAGTACGCATCACTGACTTTCATAATATAACATTTTATACAAATGTTTATATATATATATATATAAATCACTTTAATGCTTATTCTGTTCATGAAATAGTGCTAAACCCGTACTTTGCTGTTCTCTATTGGAATTATTGACGATAGGCAATTCTTAGTCGTAAAATGGTTTGAAAAAGTTAAGTTCAAATATACTTTGTAAGCCAAGTTTAGAGGAATTATATTTAAATTCTTATTTTATTTGGAAACACTCCTAATAAATATCACTCACTACGTTCGTGAATTTATCGAAAATCTCAGACCCTCTCGTGGTATAGCCTGTGATAACTTTTATATTTTATTTACAATGAAGAATGTACCCTCTAAAAATATAGTTTCACAGAAAAATTATTCATTTATAAGGGCAGAAGAAATAAGTAAGTTCAGAAATTATCCTTTTTATTTTATTATCATATTTTATTAACTCTCTTTCTTGTTTGTTCAGGTGGAATATTATAATTAATTTTTCATGCACTTCTAAGTGGGATAGAGACTATAACATTTGCACCTAGGTCAGAAATGGATGATAATACAATATAATACGGTAATTATCATGGTTCAATGGTTCCACAGTTCAAAAATATGGTTCCGCAGTTTTGAAAGTAAAGCAGCGCAATATCAAACACGAAGGTTTTAAAAAATTTAAGATTGAATAGTAAGAACACATTTCTGTAGTTTCGTTAATAACGCATTAAAATATAAAATTTATAATAATCTTTATTTAAAAATAAGAACGGTTGCTATGATGACTGTATTATATTTATCAATACAATAAATAAATTAAAGTGTAACTTGGTTTATATTTAATTTCAACGTTTTATTTGAATCTAAAATGATTAGAAATCTTTTTGTTATATTTTGATAACAATGCAGTCATGGCAACTATTCAAATAAACAGTGCGATGTCGAACGCGCAAATTCCAAGAAACGCATGGCTCAAACGCGATCAACTGAGACGATGGAAAAACGTTCTTCTCGACTCGCTAATGACACGCAACGACATTTAACTAAATATTTTGATAACGATACAGTCACCATGGCAACTTTTCAAATAAAACACCAAATTTAAACCCTCCAATTAAATCCTTACAAATTACATTTAACAAATCTGATTTCTATTACATAAATTCAATTGTGTTAGTGTTAACGTGTGACATGTGTATTAATAATGTATTAATAATGTCAACTGTGTAAATTATTAGTGAATGAGTATTATATTTAATATAATATAATGAGCTACATATATTATCAAAGATTTTGACTTCTATATTGAGGATCTGGCACAAATGTATTTAATACTGGGGGGGGGGGGGAAATCAAAATTAACTTAGTGTTTCTGCATTTTGTTTTTAATTAAAAAAACAATAATTAATCAACTGTTTCGATTCATCAATGTGGTAGATAAAACAATTTTCTATTTTAGATTTGATCAAGAGAAAACAAAATGAACTAAATCTAAAAGTTGCTCAATTTTTGTCATTATTTAATCGAGATGTCTAATACTGATTGCAAAATTATGTGTATACAAGACTAACAAGTAGGAAATAATTTAAATAAAAAAATTAAAAACCACGTTTTTATTTTCTTAATTATAAATGAACTGAAAAGTATAAAATAATTCATCCTAGCTAAATGCAAATTCATAATCCTATAAACTTTTTAGAACAATTCTTCCAAACAAAATCATGGGGTGCATGCAATAGATTAAATTAATAACTGTTAAAGGTATTTATAGTTTAAATTAATCACACGAAAGGTTCGGACAAATTATTGCATGCGCCTCACGTTTTTCGTTTGGAATAATTGTTCAAAAAAATTTATGAAATTATGAATTTGCATGGGGTTATAAATCTGCATTTGCCTAGGATGAATTATTATATACTTTTTAGTTCATTTATAATCAAGAAAATAAAAACGTGTTTTTTAATTTTTTTTTATTTAAATGATTCCCAATAAAAGAGCCTCTACACGCTACTAAATTTTGTTTTAAAATCTGAGATGTTGGATACTTATGATTCAACTTATTTCAATAATTCTGTTCTATAGAACATTTATGTATCTCAATTAAAAGTTATATTTAACGCTAATAGAATTGACAGAATAGTGCGAATTATTCCTGTTGGAATTTTCTCAGTAAACATATATTTTTGTGCAATGAAAGGGATACTGTCACACCCACGAGTAATTAAATTATCTTTATTACTATTGAAAAGCACTTTTGAAATGCTGAATTGCTATAAATGTGCTTTGTTCTTTTGTTGCAAAGAAACGTTACCAATAAGGAACTCACACATATGAGCAGAAGAGACAATAACCTCAAAATAGGATAAAAAATACGTGAATCCCAAATTATTCAGTATAACAGTTAGAATATTATCATTACTGTTCGTCAATTAAGAAACGCAGTGCTTCCAGGATTTATTAGCTATTAACCGGATACTTTGTTGTTACTGGTTTTCAAAGTGCATTTGATTCGATTAATCACGCTTGTACTTCATTAATTTTATGAATTACTTACATACGGACAGCGATATTGTGGTACAGGTAAACGATTTCCTGAATTCTACTATTGCTGTTGACAAGGCTGCCCATCAATTGTTTTTGCTCTTGCGTTTAATCTTTTACTGCATCTGTTACACCGTACAGTTACTGGCCTCGTAGATTGAGAATGCGAGACTGACAGTGACATCAATGCCGAAAATGTATGTTACTCTGTCTAGTTTATTTCTCAATATTCAGAAATCTAAAACATTGCCCGTAGGTGTATGGTATAGGTATGATCTGATTGACCATATTAAGCCCTTGGAAATATGTTATTATAGACTTCAAAATAATAATGAGTTGGAGCAAGATCATGCATTGCATAAACGGTCTCTCGCAGATTTACAAATGGAGGAAATTTTGCTTAAAGAATTTTGTTTGTGCATACAATTCAGAATTTGGTATTACAAATTGAATTAGTCAGACGGTTTCCAATGTTATGCTCTAGCATTTCCACTGAATAACAAGCTTCCACTGTACAATTTTACAATCACTCCTGTCATATAAGAAAATACAACCATAGTCACTCTAGTAAATCTTCCAGGGTTGCTGTGCAGCCAAATGGCCCGAATAGCTTCAACATTGCGGTTACTCCACTATCAGACAACTTACATCTAAAAGTTAACTCAATCAAAATCCAGCTAAAATTAGTTTCTACCCGCTTTGGTTCCTTATTTTCTTCAACCATTTTCTTTCAACCTCACCTAAGTAATTCCCAAAAAGCAAGATTTTCTATCTTGTTTTCATATTCACCAGCTTGTTTCCCCTTATTGGTAAGTTATCCCACTTCTCAATCCTAAGTTTTGCTCTCATTTCTTTAGTTTCTCTACATTCCACAATTGCATGTCAGTAACTATCTTGCACTCCACACATCGGACATTCCTCTATATTTAAACCTGCTCTTATTCCTTTCAGGTTCACTTCCCTTGTCCAGGCGCACGTGATTTTCTCCTTCGTCCAACTATTAGCTTCATCCACACAATTATTTCCTTTGGTCCCCTGCAAAAGTTTCTGGCTTTATATACGTATAGAATTTTCATTTGGAAATTCTTTCCCCCCTGAGATCATGAATGCAGCGCTGACAACAATAGCTCCATCTTTGAAGTTCTATGCATCTTCTGTACGAAACTGAAGTATTAACTAAGTTGTCTTCACGAATTTTTCGCTGAATTGGACTGTCTTTCTAAGCTGCATTTGTATATGCACTTTCAACATTCCAAACGATCAGCATGCGCATCAACCGTGTGGCACCAATAAGTACCAACTTTGTGCAAATATGGAATCAATTTTCTCATAAAATATTTTCGGTGTAGGTGAAATCTTCTTGATATCGTGTTGTTCACGGTCTCGTTCCTACACAATGTTCATATCCACATGCTTAATTAATCTCATTGTTTTATTTGAGGTATAACAGAGACATTCTCACATGATCTGGGTGGGAATTGACTCTTATTCCCATACCCCTCAAGTACTGTTGAGCCCGAATTTTCCTTTTGCTTCCAACATTAGACATGCAGCTTTCCTTTGGATCCTCGGGAATGCAGTTGACTACCTTCTGATCTCGGAAGAGGATTACTTCTTCATAGAATATTTCATTATAAGCGACTTGCAAAATATCGACTTATAAAAAAACCGTCTATTGCGCTCCGTGTTGAACATCTTGTCCTTGTATAAAATATATATACCGAGGGTGCCAGACCTACGCAATTTCACAATAGATATCTATTTAATATATTTCAAAGTTGGAACGAAAAACAACATTAATGTGTAGTATGATGTTCTGTAAACAGATGTGACTCATATACATTATGGTAATGTTGCTACATGACAGGTAAATCAACAATGAACAAATGAATCCCAGATTATCGTATGATGTTCTGTAAACAGGTGTGACTCACATTACGTTATTGTAGCGTTGCTACATCAAAATGTAGCCAAGATTATCGTTTGAACAGCGGAAAACAATTTTGAAGTGATATTGGAAAACCGAGAATGTTGTAGAAGTTCAAAGGCAAAGGAGAAGTGTGTACAGAACAGAACCGCCAACGCGAGTAACAATTGCACGAATTCGAGACAAATTTGAGACTCATGGTACCGTATGCGATGTTCACAAGGGCAGATCTGGGAGAGCTCGCACGGCAACAAGCCCCGCGTCCTCGGCTACGGCTTTGGAACATTTTGAGCACTCACCTCAGAAATCTACAAAGCAATTGCACGTGAGACTGGGATTAGCAGAACCAGCGTACGTCGTATTATTAAAACAGTCAAGTTGAAAGTTTTCATTTCAGTACTTCTGCGTGCATTCAATGAAGATGTCCCTGATCGGAGAATGCAGTAATGTGAGTGGTTTTGGAACATGGTGCAAGTGCATGAGGCCTTCGTAGGGAAAGTTGTTTGGTCCGATGAGGCACAATTTAAGTTGAACTATTAACAGGCATAGCTGTGTCTACTGGTGTGAAAACAATCCACACATTATTTTGAAAAAGTATTACCTGGAATAAATGTTTGGAGTGGGTTGTCATCTAGGGTCTAATTGGGCCATTCTTTTTTGAAGGAATAGCAGCTGGCCCAGTGTACCTAAATATGATACGAACATCCGACATTCATACACTGTGTGGAAATGAGGAATTTTACTTCCAACGTGATGGTGCACCACCACATTATCACTGAGATGTACGCGTGTACTTTGATGACAATCGTCCAAGGCCCTAAATAGGACGAAGAGGTCCGATTGAGTTTCCACCGCGTTCTCCGGATCTAACTCCGTAGGACTTCTACCTATGGGGAACTCTTCAGGAGGTTGTATGTCGTATAAAACCAGCTACACTAACAGCACTTCGGGAAGAAATTCAAAAGTTATCGCTGAGGACACTTTCGCAAACGTTGCTCAATCAGTAGTTCAACGTACTTAGTAGTGTATCGACGCCGATGGGGACATTTTGAGCAACTGTTGTAACTGTAAAAGTTTAAGATGATAGTGCTCATCATTTTCTGTTTGTGTGAAAGCACAGTTTTTTCTTTGCTTGAAGTGTGTATATATTTTTGGCACCTCTCTCTCTCTCTCTCTCTCTCTCTCTCTCTATATATATATATATATATATATATATATACGTGTGGGTGTTTTGTGTTATATTCTGAATAGTATTTCTGCAATTAAAAACTCGGAGGGAAAGAGAAAGGCATGACCTGGAGACAATATGGAGCAGGATACACAAACACAACACCTGATTTATAGGAATACTTTTCTTAATTTTCAGGGAGCAATGGATTGTTTCGGTAAACTGCTAAAAGTTAAGTGGCATGATAGAAATCAAATCATAACTAAACATAATATGTATAAGCAAAAAATAATAATAAATAATTATTAATCATATTTTTAATTGTTCATGTATTGAAATTCATACTAAATACATTTTAATTTCATTCAGTTATACTTAGGAAGGTTTCAATGTTTCTACACATTTGAATTTTGCAAAATCCGCTCCCAAGCATCAACTGTGGAATTTCCCAAAAGAAATTTGGAAATAAAAAGCAAGAATCTTTTTTGTTATTATTATAACTAATATTAGCGACTTTAATAGTTCAATCGTTACGTTGAAATTGTTTAATGTTTTATTTCCAAAGCACTAATGAACATCACGATTTTATAGTACTGTGCAGAATGTATTAAATAAGCATGAAAGTGCAGCGGAATGCTCATTGAAAAGTACAACCTTCAATGTTTTAATGCATACTAAGAGCGCTGTTCTTTCTAGTCAAAACCAGTTATGAATTTCTTTTTGAAAAGGCACCTTTAAGCTATGATAAAATTAATGCTTCTTATAACCCCGGGTCTAGTTCTGCAGTTTCAACGACTCATCAAATGTCTGAGCCATCTGATGCAGGCCTAAAGTATTACTTTAATAATGACTAACGTTGTAGTTGATCAAAAACGGTTGGACGTGAAGTGTAACTAAGTTTGTTAGTATTTTAGGTTGATTGATTCGTCAGCGTATTTTGAAAAATCACTATAGTCTCAGTTTTCAATACGAGGAACCGATGGGTAGCTTTATTTGTGAAGTTGATTTATGGTGTGCATACAAAACGATTTGGTTCCGTTTTGTAAAACAATATATAGCTCGATAAGACGTGTTAATACAACATTCGCAAGTAAGTTATTTATAAGCAACAGTCAAGAAGGGTTTCTTTCAATGCGGTAAACTCTAAAAACAATTCCTTTTCCGTTGGAATAACTAATATATCGAAATAGTGCATGACAACATAGCATTAAATTGGATTTTTCCACCAAGGCATTAATTATTACCTGTTAACAGTTTTGTCCCATGGTTCATTTCTTTTTACTAATGAATTTTAAAATTTAACTAAAAAGTTTACTAATGGCAAACACTGCTAACTGAACGTTTCACCATTTTTATGCTTCGTTTTCGTAAAAATACGCATGCATCATCTCATTTAACCTTACTAAGAAAGTAGAGAGTAAGGCACCTTTTACCTGAGCCGCGCCTGAGCTGGGTCAAGGTCGCGCCAGTTACCAGCTCCGTGCTGGTCAAGCTCACCTCACAGTTTTGCTTTCATAACCTTGATCAATAATAACATGCACACAATATTAGCTTCATTTCATAATTAGTACTACCCTGTGTTACAGCAGTCGTTGGAAATGGTGTCCATCTGCAATCACACATTTCTGACATCTTTTAATGAGTTGCATTCACTCCCAACAGCTCTGCTTTCGTCATTCTTTTAATTTCTACCCCAACGTTTTATTTTAAGTGTTATTATAAAATGGGAGGTATTTCTTTAAGCATTCTCTCTCTCTGTTGAAGTGATAACATTTTAATACAATACACTATAGTAAAATTTACTTCATAAACACTGTCCATTTGCAGACATGTGCGAAACTTGTCTGTTATTATGATAGGTGATTGGCGTGACCTTGGCTAGCTTGTGCTCGATGATGGAAATATTATACAGAAATGCGTAACTGTGGTCATGTCTTGTTGAAATGAGCTCATGCCTGCTCATTAATTATTATTAAGCTGAGGCATTAAGAAGTTTATTAATTGGAAATTTTGGATTTTAATTGTAGGCATCACGTTGGGAAGTCAAATTTATAACTGTTTATTAAGATGTGCCAAGTTTGCGGTTGATTGATAAAGGATGGTGATGTTTACTGTTGACCTAGTATTTCACTGCCGAGAAAGAAGTCTACGTTGAACCCTCCTGCTGCCGCGATCGTCTAAGGAATGTTGAAATCACTGTAAGGCTTACCGCCACGGGTGGCCGAGGTCGTTAAGGCACGGACTCGTGAGCGGGAGGTCTGCGGTTCGAATCCCGCCAGGACCGTCCTCCCTGGCTGGGGTTTTTTCCAGGTTTTCCTCAGTCTTCATAACTGGCAAATGCCGGGGAGGTACCTAAACTTAGGCCTGGAACGCTTCCTTCCTTAAAAAAAAAATATCCTTTCCCAATATATCATTTCATCTCATGTATCATCAGTGTCCACCGCCTGTGGTGCCTCAGTAGTAAAAACGGGCGTTAAACACTACTCAAAAAAAAAAAAAAAAAACTGTAAGGCTTTTCTGGAATTTTACCAGGGGTGGAAGGGATAGGAAGATTACTGAGGAGACACTGTGGAAATTTCACCATTGATTAAACTGTTCACCTTATTTCTCCTTTCCTTAGACGACACTTTCTTACCATTAACAAAGGTATGGAGAGTTTTAAATATTTACTGACCCTGTGCATACAAATTCTACAGTCGTTCGCATCGAATACTCAAAATTACATTATCAATATGTTCTAAACAAATAGATTTTTACCGTTCCATATCGCGAGTTATATTTCTCTGTATCTAGTTTGAACAGCTATTCTATATTCTCGTCTCTCGAAGCGAAATGCCTACTCTCGTCTCTAAAGTCGAACTGCTCACTTTCGTCTCTCAAGTCGAACTGCACGAAAAAGACCTTCAAAATGCTTTTACTAGACTTTCTAAGCGTCTTCCACTGGAATTCAAATTTTCTAAACATAGTAGCCACGTCACCAAATTTCTTTCCTATTGGCTTAGTCTAATGCCGCTTGAAGTTTCTCGAAAAGACATTTTGAAATCCGAAAACTCATTGGCTAGTCTTGATTCATTGTACGTTAGTTAGAAACGTTTTTAAGTAAGCAAGAATTGCTCTTTTTAAGAGACGTTTGTCCAAGGTGAAAACTATTCACCAGTCTTTTACAAAGACAATTTTTTCTTTGATGAAAAGAAAGGTCCTCCAGTTATTGAGCTTATGACCTTGCTTATGGCACCAGAAAGTCACGTTTGTTACGTGAAAGTTTTCATCTTTCCAGCCTAGATTTCCGATTCTCAATCAATCTACATCATTTTACATAATTGTATCATGAGATATTAACATATGTAAATTAATTAATTAAACCGGATTATATCTTTATCTTGGTTAATTAATTGTACAGGATCAAATCTGGATGTCCCGTTGCAGGCATAAAAGGAGGAGGTCGTCAATAATTTACAATTTCCACGAGTTGGTACTTGCATTAAGTTTGGGAAACACCGGTTTACAGAAACTTTCTTAACTGTAAAGCGTTATTCAATAAAAAAAGGCAAACAAATAAGAATAGACATGGAGAATGTTTAATAAACAACAACATTTAGGAGAATCTGTTGTTCTCCGTTTTCCAATTGTTGCATTCACTAAGATAAAAATGTTACTTCTGGTAGGTACAAACAAATTAAGTAATTTTTTGCTTTAAAACAATGTTTGTAATATTTCGTTTTCAATTTTCTGCTTTGCACAAAGATGCCCTTATTTCCAGGCGTGCTATTACTTCATATGTTAATATATCACAAAAACAAAACAAAACCACACATGTTAGCTTCATACGTAAAGGGGTAAAGTAGCTGCAGCGTTTAAAAATATTATTATTGATGTTTGTTCCTCGTCTTAGTTATTTAATGAAAATAACAAGATCCTGCTCTAACTCCTTTGTTTTAGTGTAGCTGAAGATGTTTTTTCGAATGGTTTTGTTCTCAGATGTTGCTGATGGTGATATGGCTGGTGCTAATTGCGACAGCATATCCTGGCAAAGCGGCACGGATCCTTGCACTTGCGCATTATCATGGACGCAGCAACTTCGTTATTTTTGATGCCGTACTCCAAGGGCTTTCAGCCAGGGGCCACCAGATAACTCTAGTGTCGCACTTCCCGCCCAGCCACAACGTTTCTATCCACATTTCCATCGCTGGAACTTTGCAGTCTTTGGTGGACACTGCTGATGTGGACACTTTTGATTATTCTACGCTGCAGATCCCAGGAACTCTCAAATTCTTTGGCCCCTGGAGCATGGAGTGGTGTCAGAAGGTGTGTATGATATGAAAAAATTTAAGAATATTCCTTTTATAGGAACTTTGTAATTTTATTCTTAGTTTTTTAGCTTCATGTGATGTAAATTAATTATATTTGGTAATTTGTCACGATAATGCGAGGATTATTTTTTTCAACCTCCGATCGCTCTGCTACGTGACCAGACAAGCATAAGGAGGCGAATCTGCGCAGTGTGCTATTGTGCTATTATCTCACATAACGTCCGCCAAGATCAAGCTCTGTTTTTCAGTTGGAACTGAGCCACAGGCACTTCAACTTGGCCGGCATGATTGATTCTCCCTTCAAGTGCGAGTTGCAAAGCGTCATTCGTTTTTTACAGGCAGAAGGGAACAGTGCAGCACAAATGTAAGGCAAAATGAGCCGTGTTTATGATGCAAACTGCATGAGTGAGGTTGTTGTGAGTGAATGGTGTAGGAAATTAAAAGAAAGTCGAATTGATGTTCATGATGAAGGTGGACCAGGACACAGATCTGCCACTAGTGAAGACTTTGTTCAGTGAGTTGATCAAGTGGCTGAGAGAGACAAAGGGCTACCATCAGTGAGTTGTCTGTGGAATTTCCGGACATTTTAAGGTCAGTTCTGTACACGAAAGTAGTATATATCCCTTTTCCGGTGATTTAATTGATTGATAATGATATCAAAAGTGGGGTGAGGTATCAAAAGTGAGGTGAGGTGGGCGTGGTTGGGTGGGGGTGGAAGTGATGAGGTGCAATTTTATATCAAAGATTTTTCAATTTAAATCACCGGAAAAGGGGTATTCTTTTTATTATACATAAAATTAACATATATGTGATACAAAAAGAATTGGTTTAAATACAATTAAAAATTAAAAAATGATGGTACTGAATATATTTATTATACAAAATAAAAATGGAGGTTTTACCCCTTTACAAAATGGTGGTTTTACCCTTTACAAAACTGGCGGTGCACTGGTGGCGGCGGTTTTACAAAAATGGAAAGAATTGGTTTAAATACAATTAAAAATGCGTACTGAGTATTTTTATTATACAAAATAAAAATTAGCAATAAAAATGGAGGTTTTTACCCTTTACAAAATGGAGGTTTTACCCTTTACAAAAATGGCGGTGCAGTTCACACATGGCGGTTTTACAAAAAATGGCGGTTTAGTTCACACATGGTGGTTTTACAAAAAATGGCGGTACAGTTCACACATCACTGGTGGGTTTACAAACATTGTGAGAGTTTTGGCAGTTACAAAAAAAATGGCTGTGCAGTTCACACATCACTGGTGGGCGCAGTCGGCTTTACAAAAAATTATTTTAAAGTATGTGGTATTTGTCTTTTTGACAAACGACACTTCATTGTCTTCGTCGCTGCTGCTTTCCTCCTCCTCGCGTGGTGTGGTGACGCAGGTAAGTGACATGTGGGAAAAGTTGATGTTGAGATGTTCCTGGGCCGACGGAATGGCGATGGGGACGACGAAATCGCTGATGGATGCGGTTGTGAAACATCCTGCCGACGTGACCTTGTACTCTAGGGCTGGCGTTTTGTCGATGGTTCCGAGGTAGATGGTGCAGCGTGCGTTTATGCCGTAGTGGAGTGCTTTAGACGGGAGGCACCTGACTTCCACGACATCGGAGTTGTTGGTTGCTAATTTAACGGTGACAGTTTTGTCTTCGCCAAAGAAGGAGATTTCTGTTGAGATGAGTCTGATGTTTGCTGGGTACTCACCGCTTGTTGTGACGTGATTTTGGTTGTCAAAAACTAGTTTGACATACATTGTTGCCTACCCCCACCGGATCTGTTTGACAGGGCATGTTGTTTATTTCGGTGTAAACTTCAATACGTGTCTCCGGTAGCCGTTTCTGAGTACCCCTTCACCCTGGTACACGATGTAAAAGTCGAACGAGTTGAGCTGGTTGATGAGTTCTACAGAAAGATTGTTAAATCTTGTAGGTAGAAACACTTCTTTCCCGTTTTCGAGGCGAACAAGCGTCCTGGGTCCGTGCTTTGTGGATATGTTCCGGACCCCTACCACGACGTATGCTACGTTCGGCTGTAACGTGGACACTGATACATACTCCGAGTTGCTCGCTGCTGTAGCTAGTTGGCGTAACGCGTCGTTGATCATGTTGACTTCTCTGTAGAACTTTTGCTACTGACCAACATTGGGCATTGTTTGGTGAGAGGGGGAGGACCGTCAATATGGGTAGTGGTGGTGGGGAGGTTGTAGTGCTGGTTGCAGCGGCAATCCCGTTTCCGATGATTTAATTGATTGCTAATGATATTAAAAGTGGGGTGAGGTATCAAAAGTGGGGTGAGGTGGGCGTGGTTGGGTGTGGGGTGGAAGTGATGAGGTACAATTTGATATCAAAGCATTTTCAATTTAAATCACCGGAAAAGGGGTATTCTTATTATTATACATAAAATTAACATTTATGTGATACAAAAAGAATTTGTTTAAATACAATTAAAAATGCAAAAATGATGGTACTGAATATTTTTATTATACAAAATAAAAATGGAGGTTTTACCCCTTTACAAAATGGTGGTTTTACCCTTTACAAGAATGGCGGTGCACTTTTGGCGGCGGTTTTACAAAAATGGAAAGAACTGGTTTAAAAACAATTAAAAATGCGTACTGAGTATTTTTATTATACAAAATAAAAATTAACAATAAAAATGGAGGTTTTTAACCTTTACAAACTGGAGGTTTTACCCTTTAAAATAATGGCGGTGCAGTTCACACATGGCGGTTTTACAAAAAATGGCGGAACAGTTCACACATCACTGGTGGGTTTACAAACATTGTGAGAGTTTTGGCGGTTACAAGAAAATGGCTGTGCAGTTCACACATCATTGGTGGGCGCAGTCGGCTTTACAAAAATTATTTTAAAATATGTGGTATATGTCTTTTTGACAAACGACATTTCACTGTCTTCGTCGCTGCTGCTTTCCTCCTCCTCGCGTGGTGTGGTTTTTTTTTTTTTTGAGTAGTGTTTAACGCCCGTTTTTACTACTGAGGCACCACAGGCGATTAACGCGTGGTGTGGTGACGCAGGTAAGTGACATGTGGGAAAAGTTGATGTTGAGGTGTTCCTGGGCCGACGGAATGGCGATGGGGACGACGAAATCGCTGATGGATGTACTACAAACATAGTTAAGAAAAGAACCGGGCCAGCACTGAAAAATTCTTTTAAAAGCATACGTGACCGGGGGTTTGTTCAAAGTATACAAATGTATTTATAAGGAAACTTGATTCCTTATAGTGACAATGCTCACTTTTAGAAATGCAGGTGGAGGGATTTTCAAAAGAACATCTTTTATGTTTTTAGTTACAAAGGGGGAGTACTGCTTAGCATAGTTAAGAAAAGAACTAGACCAGCACTGAAAATTCCTTTAAAAGCATACGTGACCGGGGGTTTGTTCAAAGAAATATAGCTGCTTACTTTTAGAAATACAGGTGTCGGGGTTGTCGCTACGAAAGGAATATATACAGGTGTATAACCTTTTTCTTCTCTTATAACAATGACTTTTCTGAACCAGAATTCTTTTAAAGTCGTACGTGAAAGGACAAACAATGTCCGAAGGTTTGTTAAAAGAAATGAATTTATAAAGGAACCTTGCTCCGTTTAGTGACAATTCTCTCGCTTAGAAATAGCTGGCCACTTTTAGAAATGCAGGTGGTGGGATTTTCAAAAGAACACCTTTTATGTTTTTAGTTACAAAGGGGCTTAGCATAGTTAAGAAAAGAACTTGACCAGCACTGAAAATTCTTTTAAAAGCATACGTGACCGGAGGTTTATTCAAAGAAATATAGCTGCTTACTTTTAGAAATGCAGGTGTCGGGGTTTTCGCTACGTAAGGAATATATACAGGTGTATAACCTTTTTCTTCTCTCATAACAATAGCTTTTCTGGACCAGAATTCTTTTAAAGCCATACGTGAAAGGACAAGCGATGTCCGAAGGTTTGTTAACATATACAAATGAATTTATAAGCAATAAAATCTTTGCTCCTTTTACTGACAATGCTCATGCAGGTGTCGGGGTTTTCGCTACGTAAGAGAAAGAACAATACAGTATAAGAGTGAGGTCCGAGGGGCCGGTAGAACGCTCTTCGCGCGGGAGGTTAACAAAGGAGAGGGTGGGGGCTATTGTGAAACACTCAGGTGCGAGCGTGTCAGTGGGGAACTGGAAAGCCAGTGGCGGAAGGGCTCTGTCTTAATTACGATATCATTTTTGCGTATCCACGCAATACATTAATTGTATATGCTAATTGATGTCATACACCCCCCTTTTCGGTGATTTAAATTGAATGCTAGATCAACCATTTAAATTGAATTTTTTGATATCAATCTCCCCCCACCCCCACCCCATTAACCCCCCATCCAGCATTATCCCCACCATCACTCCCCACCACCATCGCTCCACACCACCATCGCTCCCCACCACAACGCCCACCCCCGACTTTTTGATATCATTTGCATAATCAATTTAATCGTTTCCAATTAATTAAATCACCGGAAACGGGATATATACTACTCACGAATGTTACAGCTCACCTAGGCTATCGAAAACTTTGCGTACGCTGGGTTCCCAAAAAAAGAGCTATCTCCATACGCTGGCGGCAACTTTCTAAGAAGAGCATAATGGAAAACTCGTCTATCAATATAACAAATGTCTTAACCTTCACGGTGACTATGTGGAAAAGTAACTGTGACTGTCTTGACTCCTGGCAATAAAACCATTTTGTAATTCACATTTATCTTTTTGTTATACCCCATCGGAGGTTGAAAAAAAAGCCCTCGTACTTCACCTTAATTCTTAGTTGCTCAGAATATCCAATCATTTCTATCTTAAGCTTAAGATAGGAAGAGCTAATAGGGCATGCCAAATAAAATAACTATATCTCATAGTATTACAGCGCTTCATTTTGCATTTCTTGCATTTTGGGGAAGATAGTTTTGCGAATAAATATATTGATTTTCTCTTTATTTATGTTTCTACATAGCGATCCAGTAAACTACGAACCAGTTTGCGGTGTTTTTCTACTGAGCGTATGTAAGGTCACGATAACTTATGGATTTAATGTGAATATGATGGTGATTGAGATCAGTTCATTTTTTACTATTCCTGTGTTTTGTTCAGTTAAGTGAATTATGACTCATTGTATGTTTTCTTCCGCATAACATGTATTTACTTATGATTCATGTTAATACTGGGTGTACAATTTTCAGGCAGTGCAACAATCCATCATCTTTGCAAAAGTAACGTTGAAGTGAACAAAATTATTTTGGAATATCGCCCAATCACCATCAGAGAGGTTGTTGATGATTTCGGTATATCATTTAGTTCATGCAAAGAAAATTTTAGGATGTTTTGGGCTTGAAACGTATGGCAGCAAATTTTGTTCCGAGATTGCTGAATTTCGGGCAAAAATGGCATCCAAGACGTCGCTCAGAAATTGCTGAATGAAGTCAACAACGATCCAGAACTTCTTGAAAAGGTCAAAACCGGTGACGAAACATGGATAAATGGGTATGACGTCGAAACCGAGGCCCAACTGTCCCAGTGGAAGCTGCCTGAAAAGCCAAGATCGAAAAAATTCTACAAGTTCGATCAAATGTTCTCCTCAATGTTTTCTTCGATTTCAATGACATAGTGCATCATGAGTTCCTGCCATATGATCGTACGGTCAATAAGGAATACTACCTAGAAGTAATGCTCCGTTTGCGTGATGCAATCCAGATTTGTGGCTAAACCACTCGTGGAAATTGCATCACGATAGTGCTCGTGCTCTCACCTCATGCCTGTTTGTGATTTTTTTGGTAAAAAACAAAACTGTTATATTGCCTCAGCCACCATATTCTCCGGACATGGCCCCCTGCGACTTCTTTCTATTCCCGAGGCTGAAGAAAACCATGAAAGGAACGGCGTTTTGCCACCATTGATGAGGTAAAAACAATCGCTGAAGGATATACCGAAAAAGGAGTTCAAGAAGTGCTTCCAAGATTGGAAAAAGCGTTAGCACAACTGTATTATATCCGGAGGGAATTACTTTGAAGGGGACACAATTGATGTTGATGAATAAATAAAGATTCTTTAAGAAAAACGAATATTGCAGTTAGTCTTGCATCACATCTTGTACACTTAGGCCTGGAATACTTGCTTCCCCCAAAAATACTTCCCACTTAATTATTTTTTCTCATGCATTATCAGTGTCCAATGCCTGTGGTTTATCAGTGAAAAGGCATTAATTACTATTAAAACAGATAAAACCGTGAACGATTTCATAATAATCTGACAGACTTCAGTGAATCCGGCTCATCGGAGAGGTTACTGATTAGGAATGACGTCCACTTTGAGAGTCAGAAATTGATTAGAGCTAGAATTATCTATGTTTTATATTCCATTAGTTCTTAATTTAACCACTGTCTTAATGATTTTAATTTAAATAGTTCCAGTTCATGATTCGTGATTAATGCTATCATGTGGTACGCAAATACGCAGACGGAAAGAAATAAAATGCCCTCTATAATACAAGATTTACACTATTTAGTTTTAACATGAACATTTTACTTTGTCTTTACTATGATGATAATAGGAAAACATAATTGCCACTGGAATTCAGCATCGGAGGAAATAATATATATTAATTAAATACTATGACGGAAATAAAAAGGGCAACAATTACTAATTTAATTCACCCCGAACCCTTACAGAACACGAATGATAATCATTTTTTGTGGTTCACAACGAGAGCTTGCGGTTGCTGCGCTAAATCAGCATTGCAGAATCATTTACCATCATGTCTTACTCGTCGAACAAAACCAAATAACATATTGTGGGATTTTAGGAATGCAATCGTTCTATTCCCGACATCGTCATTACAATCGGTAAATTAGAAGACTGGGATCGACTTTGGATTACCTGATTTCAAAAGCAAGGAGAGGAGATTTTGTAGAAAAAAAAATCATGTCCGATAAATACAGGAAGGCTTAAAATTGAGGCCTCGATATTTGCAAGTCTCTTGTCGTATCACATCCAAAAAGACTAAAATGGTCTTAGATTACGATGATTGGTGCACCTCGTGTTGGCTAAGTTTTTATTATTTCTGCTATGTTTAATTTTCTGATGAGAGATAATATGCCTTTATCTACTGAGTGCATATTGCTCCAGAACTGCTCCTACCTTTTATAAATAAAAATATCTAAAAAGATTATAATAAAGTTGTAGTCTGAGCCCCCCACCGCTTAGTTTAGCTCGCCACAGCAGAACAAAACAAGAGAGGAATATCTATAGTTTAACGCACGTCACAACGGCGCTAGCATGTAAATACAGTTAACGGTACTTGTAGCATGTAAATATAGTAGTAAACAAACATACCCCCCACAGCAGCGCTAGAATGGAAATATGTTAAAGCTCAATAAAGCAGATGTCACTACAGATACCATGCACTAATGACCAGGTTCCGACAGTCGCAGGTATAAAAGCCGGCCGCGATTGTGAATACAATGGGTGGTTACTAATGGTCATTTGTGATATAACTGAATGTATACATTATGGAAGTTTTTGATAATTAATATCCATATTTTGTGATAAAAATCGAAATAAATAGGCACACTTTCATACCAATATTTGAACCTTGAAACTTCTTTGCTAAAGCTCACCACGCGTACAGTTCAACACTAGTTAAAACGATTAGAGGCACGTAGCAACCGTTCGCCCGAAATTTATACAACACCGTGGGCAGTAAAACGCAGGGATTGTATAACTTGTAGGATGGAAAGATTTACTCGATATACATATATTTTAAGCTAAAATGAAAGTTTGTTTAGGAATGTATAATAACTTGTTCAGTATATATAGTGAACTTTTTTACCTTTACAAAGAATGTAATTATAATAACAATAGTATTAACCAATAAAACTAATTAAGAGGAACAAAAAATTCTTAGTTTTACTATTTAACATATGGATTGTGAATTTATTTTAAGGGTTTAATTAGGGCAGGCATTTTCATTTTTATTAAATTATCCACTGTTATATTTTTCAATTAAAATATGGTTTAATCATATACCTACAGCCGAAATAGTTACAAATGTATATGCTCTTCACTTTTTTTATTTATATATAATTACAAAATTAAATATTTTTCATATAATCGGTCTTTTTCTGATAATGCAAATACTTAAGTACTTGAATTCTACTTTTATCTACAGAATTAGGTGTTTCTGGTCTCTGAATTGAATTTAATCTAAACGTCTTAATAGGAACTATATAAATTTGTAGTTTGTGTTTTTCGACAGGTATTGGAGCACGAAAAAGTACAGAAGCTAATTCACTCTCAAGATCTCAAATTCGACTTGGTCATAACGCAAATACAAGGCACAGACTGTCTGCTGGGCTTCGCCCACAAATTCTCAACCCCAGTGGTGTCAGTAATGGCAAATGTGCTTTACCCTTGGGCGGGAGCTCGGATCGGAAACCCAGAGTATCCTTCCTTTGTAGCTAACCCATTTTTCCCTGCCATGGCTCCAATGTCCACATGGGAACGGGCTCTCAATATGGGCGTTACCTTTCTTCTCCAAAGTTGGCACGACTTGGTAAGTTACTTTGCCATGGATCCGCTGGCTAGGAAGCATTTTGGGGACTTCCTGCCGTCCATGAGACAGCTTGCGAGGGACAGAACGGCTCTACTCCTAGTGAACAGCCATTGGAGCATGAACCAGCCCAGACCGAGTGTGCCTGCTTTTGTCGAGATAGGTGGGATTCACATAAAGAAACCCCAACCTCTCCCTAAGGTGAGTACAGATCTTTATGATAACATTTATATCATTAACCCAAAGAAAAAGCAGACCTCTGCTTGTGATGATGATAGTAATACCAACCCGGGTGTGCCTGAGGAAGTTGAAACCGAGGCTTACGATTCGGGCTTATCGTGTACCAATTACAAAGGGATAAATTTGGGATTGATATTTCATTAAACTTTCCGTGACAAAGAGGAAAAACTAGCTCTTTATAGCGGAAAAGGGTTCAATTAGTATAACTATTGTTTTAGATCCTAGTTTTATTATGTATTTTTTGTTGAATTTAATTTATAGTCACTTTAACAATTAAAGATTGTCGCGATTTTACATCATTTTCGACGTTACATTATTAATTTTATATATACGAGGTTCGTCTCAAAAGTAAGTTGTTTTTAAAAATAACAAAATCATCAAACTTATTTTAAAAGGTTATATTTTGAAAGCTACATCCAATAATTAATTTTATACATAATTTTCGTGATTTTCAATACATTTCTACCGTGATAACAGTTTTTTTAATCCAGTGTCAAACCACTATCCCGCCAAACTGGCTAGCCATCTTTCCACTTCTTGGTTTCCGAGATGTTGCTTCAACTACTGAAAAAGGTGGTATTCGGTGCAAGATGCAAGGTCAGAAGAGTAAGGTGGATGACCGAAAACATTCTTCGAAACTTCTCAAACAAGGCTTTAGATTCACGAGAAACCTGTGGGTGAGCGTTATTATGGAACAAAAAAACAAATTTTCTCAACTTTCCTCTCCTTTTGTTTTGAATCCCCTTCTGAGATTTCTCTACATCTCACAATAGGAGCAGCTGTGATCGTGGTCCCACGGGGCAGATAATCGATCAACTTGAAATCCAAGAAAATCGTTGCCATGACCTTGCCAGCCAATTCCACAACTTTCATCTTTTTTGGCGTTGGCTCATCTTTTCCTTTCCACACCATACTCTGTCTTTTGAATTCGACCGTCCAATGACCAATCTATGTCTCGTCCCCGGTCATCATTCGATCGAATAAACCGTCTCCCACATCATTAAAAACTGCAAATTTGAAATGCAGTGTCAACTCTCTGCTCTTTGTGCTGTTCTGAAAGCACAGGAGGAACCCATTTTGCACACACTTTTGATAGACTTAGATGCTCACAAATGATCCTGTGAAGTGTTGCACGGCTTACTTTATCATTTGGAAGAAGTTGAAACAGAATTTCATCAAGCGTAAGGCGCCGGTCGGTGGCCATGACCCTTCGGACCTCGTCGACAATATTAGCAGCGCGGGAAGTGGAGGGTCGGCCGCTTTTGTTCATCGTGTAACGTTGTTCTCCCTTCAATGAATGATTGATTGATCCCAACGAGAAACCATTGGTCTTGACATAACGTTTTTATCTTACACTCTGCACAACTCGCGATGAATTTCAGTCGCACTTGTTTTATGCCGTCAAAAAACGGATAACAGCACGAACTTTGCAATCGGCGGTAGGAGCATGTGGAATCTCCATTGTTACTGGCGCCTTAATGTCCAAGCGATAAAGGTAGACGCATAGGAATTATATAGTGCTGTCACTAAATCCAGACAAAAGTTCCCTATGACTCCCAGGCTTTTCCCACCTACCGCGCGGATTTAAAACAAGATAGTCATTCGCATTTACTTACTTTTGAGACGTCCCTCGTAGTATATATATTACTTTACATTGTGATCTGTAGTATGGACCTATCCATTGTGATGAAGTTCATAATGTATCCCAGATGCCAGTATCTTTTAAACACGAAAACACTTTGTGTTGAAGCTGGATATTGTTGAGTATTGATGATACCCAGAATAAGAAACCTACGTCTGAGATGTCATCCGGAATTCCATGGTGTTTTCTTTTGTCGGTAAATTCATTGAGGTTGGGACTGTTGTGTAACAATTATGACAAATTGCTGTTGACGAAGAGGGTTCGGGGCGACCAACTCGAAGACGGGTAAGAGCTATTTATTCTCTTTGGGTCAATGACTTCGTGGGGTGCAGATTGGTAGAAACTTTACATACTATGTGAAATTTCTTGGTAATAGTTTATTCCATTGTTGTTTCTTCATTTCTCATTGATTGGTTTGGAGAGATGATGTTAACATGTATAGGATGAAACGTTGATCCTTTCAAGAAAACTGTGATATCTTTTCAGATCAGATTTTTCTTTATCCAGAATGCCTTGAAGAGATGAATACATATACAAATTCTATGTCTGGGGGCATCTGAGATAGTTTCTGGGTATCCTGTATAAGTCTCCAATGTCGGAGACTATGAAGTATTCTTAACTCTTTCACTGATGAAATTGATCTGTTTGAGCTAAAAGTAAATGCGAAAGCTATTCATGAAGTTACTTTCGGTTTCTTATAACAGGGATAGTAATCACCATAGCAATGTCATGTTTACATTGTAGTATAGCTATATTCAGTACGCTTTGAGCAGTGATAGGGTGGAAATCACTTTAAATACGCTCTGTGATGCAAATTCTTGTGACCATGAAGTGTAAAGCTGCTGAAATCTGTCGTTCACTTCGAGAAGTTAAAGAACCAAACATCACGAACAACATACGAGCAGGGTAGTAATTTTATATGCATGAAAATGCAGCAGCTGAGTGGATTTGAGCCCACTTGCTGGACTAATCGTGTTCAAGATTTTCGAGAAGAAGTTTCGAATCGTATCTTATCACATGAAGTTTCCAGTATTTTCGTCTCAGCTTCTTGTCCATGAAAGTGTCTTGGGTTTGAACTTTGTTCACCAATCTGAAAATTGTATTTCCCAATGAAGATTTTACTCCTGGAAATTTAGCAGAAATTCCCTGCTACAGTAGTTATACGATTACATAGCAATATTCTACAGAAATGCAACTGAAATAGGTGTCGTGATAAACATGACTGACTATGAGTAAGTTCAAGCAACTGAGTCAGCGGATCTTTTAACTCATTTTTACCGGGGTTCGCGCCTCTACTAAAGATCAACCGTTTCCTCTAGTCTATATAGGCTTCGATTGCTTGGTGGAATGAAGTTTACTTGTGAATATTGTGCTCCATATGAATAACAAAGCATTTAATTCCCAGATCAAAGATTTCTAAAGTTTAAAGGTAGTTGACATATCTGTTTTGCATTCAACTTTGGGAGTATATATTTTGAAAGTCGTGCGGATGCAGCGTGAGGTTTTAAGCGATTTCTTCTGGAGGTCTGTGAATTTCTTATACATAATCGATAGCTTTTGTTTTAATTCACTGTATCCCATATGAGCATATGGATTGAATATAAAAACACCATTTACTATAGCAGGAAACGAACAGTCGCGCATCGGTGACCCAAAAACAACGGCAAACAGCTACCATATTGTCATTCCGAGGGCGTCGTTTACTTTCTCCGGGTATAAACATGTTTTTTTATTTCATTAGAGATCCATATGCTCTGCATAATGTTACCAACCTTAAGAGAGTGGCCTTTTCTTTGCTTTCTCTCTTAAGTGAGTACAAAATAATACATGATCTAGTAGCAATCCGATTTGTGTTATTTATAACGTTGCAAAGTACAGAGAAAATGTTAAGCTGAGACAGATAAATGCGGTACCAATATTTGAAGTTATTTTTTTCTATCTTGTATGGTGAGACAACAAAGTAGCAGATGTGATTGATATGTTTCTCAATTGTGTATATAATAAGTAGTACGAGCACTCAGGTTCTAAAAGATTTGCAAATCGTTTGTTTACATTCAACAACGTGAATTATAATAATACGATACTATAATGTCTTATATGCTTTACCCAATGTGAACCCTCGTTTTTATCATACTTTATATAACTTTAATAACAGCAGGGAAAGAACTTTTCATAAATGAACATAGAAATCAAAATACTTAGGACACTAGTCACAAAACACAGATAACGAATTTTTGGACCATCACAATAACATTAATTATCACTTTTCCATGCGGTTTCTTTACATTTTATTCATCACAAGACAAAGTATTAAAATCAAAATCGAAGAAATACAACTGACGTTTGCGGCAGTTTTTGCACCCCGTTCCCCAACAGGACACAGATAGTGATTTTATATAAACATTTAGTAGTTACAAAACCTGTATGCTATGTATATAATTTGTAAAACAGTTTTATATGCAAAAAGAAGAAATGTTTATAAGGAACGCTACTAGCACATCTGCCTTGCCTGGAGCGATCTATCTGCCCTCCCCCCACAAAAGGAACAATGAAATGGTGCCGGCTACTCACGACAAAAGGTCTAAAGGTTTGGTCCATTACATGCCAAAGTGAACTTTACGGTCAGCTAAACATAGATCTTTCAAATAGCCAATAACACGAGTTTAAGCTCGAAAGTTTAAGAGTAGCGCCGAAAAGTGAGCTTAAGCTTGCCAATAAGAAATGAGTATTTTGAAAACTCAGCTGCCATGGGTTTGGGTAAGAATTCTCATGTGAACTTAGAAAGCAAAGCCACCATGTTTAAATTTAATGTAAAAGGGAGACCTTCCGCAGATTCTCATTCTCTTTTTGTCTCACAGTGGGGCAGTTCTCTTGCTCGCCTGCACATACGCGACGATGCAGGCCTACGCGGTCACATCTACATTGGTGGCTCGACTATTCTCAGAGCGGTTCGACATTCAGATTCAGGTGAATTCGCAATCACTCATCACTCGCCAAACACTTAGTAAAATCTTCGCTTAAATGAGGTGTGATGATTCAACACGCGGGCAACTCAGCATTCGGCATCCGTTCTAAGTGAACTAATCAGTTTTCAACGATCAGCTTTGCTCCCGTCTCCAATGCAGTTGGAGTACTAGCCACGTGAGCTTCAGTCAAAGCAGGCACACGTCGAGGAGCATGGCAGAGTGCCTCAATCAAATGAAATCATTAAGAAGTCTGCAAACCCTCTCTGATTAATTCAGAACCACTTCTCTCCAATCCTTATCCGGTCCAAGAACAGGCGCAATACGGAAGAATTGAGCCCTCATCTTCCATCGCGACAATACCACGGAAACACACTATTTCACGTTTCTAAAATACATAATTTATTGTTATACTGGGCATATATAGATTTTAAGAATGTAAATACAAATTACTTCATAGTCAACGTTTAATTTTGCTGGTTTGTGGGCTGTATGACTTCTATGCTCTTACGCCTTGTGCCCGTGTCTTTTGTAGTCGATGCTTCTCTGCAGTAAGAAATTCAAATTTAACTTTGAATATACATATAGGAATGATTGAATTGAACCGTTAGGGAAGGAGGAGGATATTTCGGTACTCCGACCAAGCTCAGAGGCTGCGGTTTGTGCCTACACCCCCAGTGGAGGCACCTCCGGAACCAAGAAATGAAATAGATGAGGCACCGGGAGGCCAAGGTCCACGGACGTAAATACTATCGCTCACGTTGTTTCCAGATAGAACCCCCAAGCCGGAGGTCCCCTTCCAAGGAGTTCGAGGCTCTCAGAAGATTTGCATCCAATAGAAACCTTTCCAAGCCTAAGCCAACATCATATCCTACCTCGACCTGGAACAACGACTCACTAACAACGGAATGGAACGAGAGATAGAAAAATTAAATAATTAAATTGAAAGAAAAGATTCGCCTGAGTGACCCGTTTTGCCCAAGAGCCCAAGGTCAGAATGGCCGGTCCAAGGGATTCTAACCCGATATCTCCCAAATGCGAGTACCAAGAATTACAGCCTGAGCCCACTCAGTACATGAGAGATGTTATATTTAATTTAGCCATAAAAACCTTCCTATGTAATTCCTTTGACATAATAAATTTGGCTGTATTGGTTCTTAAAACCTGCAACTTTTTTATATCTTGCTTCCCATAAATACGGAGAGTTTCAGTCACGCTTGATCCGAGATAGCGTGCGGGAGAAAGCCGATAGAGGGCGAAGTAAACAGCGGCATTCTAGATGCGTAATTTGCCTTCAGTGCTGTGCAACTCCTTACGTTTCCGGTGTTAGTGCTTAATACAGATTGAGGTGTTGACAATAGAACACGTGTTTGCGTGAGTTCTTTGTAACCGGTCATTAGAACGGGGTTTCTTGTATATTTCTTCCAAATTACGCTTAAAGTGCATGTGCTGTGTGTGCCTTAATTTAGTTATTTAGATGATTGAAATGACAGTTAAAATTTTTGCTTTATAAAAAAGAATATTTGTATGCGATATTTACATCAAAACATATTCATCCCGACAAGTGTGTAGGCAATTTACAGACATATTTCCTGGCATTTGACCTCCAAATAGAGCTAGAAAACTTGTCAATAGATTTCAAGAATCGGGTTCCTGAACTCTAAAATTCGTAGGCCAAAAAGCATAGTTCTGATAGGAGAAATCTGAATGATATTGGTGCATCACCTAAATCGCACAAGAAATAGGTATTTAAATTATTCAGTCCATACGGCTACTAAACTTTTAAAATTGAAATCTTACAGAGTTACTGTAGAAAAGGAGCTTGAAGGGGCAGGCTTTGAACTGGTTCAGGCTCACTCCGGCGGAATACCTGCATTATGAAATATTATTTCAAACAGCTTTTCCTTGTTCGCAACTGGGAGTTCTCTCTCCAGAACGCAATGAGACTAGAGCTCTCAAATGGGAAGTACTATGGGGAAGAGAACCTCAGCGTGGTCGATGTTTTTCTAATAATAGGGAGGAAAAGCTCAGTTTTTATACCCACCAGTGGCGAGTTGCGAGTTAATTTTGCTAGTGGCCAATCCCTTTCCAGATCATATCAAGAAACGCCTGAAAGTGGCAAAACTGGCGAGCTTCGCCGAATTAATAGACCTTCTGACAGTTTTTCATCGCCAGCGTCCAGCAGGAAATCGTTATTGAGAGGTGGAATCACGTCGGAACTACTCGGAGCTTGAGAGATCAGTTCACGGCTATCAAGGTTCTTTCTTTCGGCAGGACCCTCTCACCGAAGAGAAGCACCCAGGGACCGCTTACTATGGTAAGCTATCTAAATACTGACTTTTCACGCTCACGAGGGCGGGATCAGTACCGTTAGAGACCGACCCGATGGTTGAGGAGCCGTTCTAACGAACCTGGGCCATGGGGAAATCTACCCCAGCCGCGGAGAAACTCAGGGCACCTCAGTTACCACCACGAAGGTCAGAGGCACTGAAAGATTCCCACGCAGAAATGAAGACCAGAGAGAGTATCATAACTTGGTACCACAGTTTAATAGAACGAATAATTAATTATTCAATTAGTCCAGTCACGAGAATAGGCCCAGTACGGCTTATGCTTAACCGACAGCCAGAACCACTGATAGCAAAGTTAAGGACTCCCATTCCTGCGAAGGGTGAACAGCAGACCCAACTGGAGTTATGCAAACAGGCATACGAAGGAATACAGAGAAGGGCCGAGCAGCCGAAAGACCGGACAAACCGTTGATGGTATAAATGGAAACCGAAGTTGGGTGATCTGATTCTCTTTAAAGACAGAAAAGTTTCCATTATTTTGAGAGAGCGTTATAGTAGGATGGAATTGATATTTAAAGGGCCGTGCTGTATAGTGAACAAGTTCAGGTCCGGTACCTACGAACTGAAAGATCAAAATATTAATAAAACCTTCGGTCGCTATCACAAGCAGTTAATAAGGCCTTTTCAAACTGAGCTTTCAATTCAATTAGAAGTACCAGTAGAATCCCTTCTCTGAGTCAAGTTCCTTGTATAATATTTATTGATCGTGTAGTTGTTCCAGTATTATTTTCAAGCCTAGAAAGCGAAGTGAGCAGACGTGATCAGTTCGATGTTCACAAGGAGGCTCTATGACATAAATGAAGTATGCAAGGTCTGTAACTAATGTAAACAGAAAAGGACACAATTAAGTTATGTCGATGGGGATGTCAAATAAAGAACTGTATACATGAATAGATAATTACTACAAAAATGAACCACGTGGAAAGAAAAATGTAACAAATTAGAAAATTGATTGTTGTGTAAATGTTTTGTCGAGAAAAGAAGTAAATTGATAATATTGGTACAGGAAAATTAAATATGTAGCCAGATATTATTCCGATATTAAAACAATCAAAGAAGATGGAGAATCGGATTTTAAGGTTATAAAGGTAATAAAATCAAAAGAATTAAATCAACACTAGTGTTAAAAGAGCAAGTAGATGTGGTAACAGATATTGTTGTAATGATGAAAAAACGGAAGTTATTGAAGTAGAATTTAACATTGAAAATAATGAAACATATCATAATGAGTGTAAAAAGTAAATGTGCGTGTGTGTGTGTGTGTGTGTGTGTGTGTGTGTGTGTGTGTGTGTGTGTGTGTGTGTGTGTGTGTAACACGTGCAACCAGTTTGAAGTCAACATATTAGCGAATAGCGAAGCGTGTAGCTTCACCAAAATTTAGCAAATATAAATAGAACTCCATGACATAACCATCAACCTATGAGCATGGTTAGCACATACTGGCGCGAAAAACTCGCGTAACTTTTCATGTGATAGCATGCATGATACTGAGCATATAAGGAATATATTTTGTCTCAAAAATGGGCAGTCTCAGAATTTTCAGGGCCTGGATACATGCGGCTGCTACGTCACAAGATTGGCCTAAGTCCGAGGTACTAGATCTGGCATCAACGAAACTCGACAATCAATTACCACACGAGCTATTTATATAGCACTATTGTGCACCATTAGACAAAATTCGGTGAACGCAACCAAATTTACCTATTTGCCAAGCTTATCCTGACAGTGATCTAGCGTGACGAGAATTCTCCTGATTATTCATGTATGGGAGAATAAACAACATCAGTAAATAAATCATGAGCGTTATTTATCGTCGTCTCCCACATCTAATACCAATTTACTCAGTCCTGGCAAGCTTGCAGCTGCCAAAATTCAGCGGAAAGCCCTGGAGAGAATCTCATAGAGGAAGGGTTAGTGGCCTGCAGCAGCTGCAATGGGATTTGCAATGGCTGTCATAAATTAATTAACCACCCCATACAACCTGATAACAGTTCCGTCTCCCACCAACAATCTAATTTCAAGCGTTAATATCGGTGGTTATTCTTAATACCTCTATATAATATTAATAGTAATTTTATTTTTATATGTTATTTTTCCTTACTTTCCAACATAATTTTAATTCTCCTGTTAATTTTCGAATAAAATTACTTTAAAGTTCAATCAAAAATATATACCTCAAAAACTGCAGTAGTAAAAACTTGAAATACTAAATGTCAATAAAAGTGTAAGACATTTTTAAAACTGTTGTCGATTCTATGGACTAAAGAGAATATACCGGCAATTTTAGAGCCATCATACGCTCACCTAATCACTAGCGCATTTCCGCTCAACTAGCAGCCTAACTACCTCGAGCAAGGGCCTCTCCTTTCGACTTCTGCTACAACCAGCCAAAATATTGCAGAACTTTAAGCAGATTCAAGAAGCTATGCACACACCTGCCAGTGCTACTATAAGAATAGATCATCCATCGCGCATGCTCTGTCAAAATAGATGACAGCAGAGAATGGCACCTTGGAAGGATAATTTCCCTTGTGAATATAGATTGTCTTTTACTTGTACTTAACCGCATTTCTGACTGCCCCCTATGCGGCAAACAAAGCTTTGCTTTAATGCTACCACCGAACTAGAATATTTTTTCCGATCCTGGCTACTGGCCAGTAAGCATCTATCACTCGAATGAATCACGGCATTGCTTAATGTGTAATCCTCAAACCTCCCCGTTTAATTCTCTAAGTACTCTGTAACAAAAATTGCAAAACTAGCTTGCGGTATCGGAATTATGTGTCCTCTACAGTCTGCAAAATTGGTCATGTGCTGAATGGGGAGCCGCATGCTGGCGACTTTGAATTTAACTGTTTTCGCTTATTCAATGGGTTCGATAAAACTAATAGGTGCGGAGCAATTTTTTTTTATAATTAACTTATAGAGAGTTACTACATTTATTAAATATTTATAATAGTTCATTTGTTGTTGCATTATTCATAGTGTAATATTTAGTTAAGTGCAATATTTACAGTGGATTGTGTAAATACATTTCAGATTTTAATTATGTGCATTAATATTTCAAATCAATTGGTTCGATAAAACTAATAGGTGTGGAGCAATTTTTTTTTATAATTAACTTATAGAGAGTTACTACATTTATTAAATATTTATAATAGTTCATTTGTTGTTGCATTATTCATAGTGTAATATTTAGTTAAGTGCAATATTTACAGTGGATTGTGTAAATACATTTCAGATTTTAATTATGTGCATTAATATTTCAAAAATAGATGTGGATGTATTTTACTAAATGGAACTTTCAGTTCAACAGAACATGGCGCAGATTGTGTTCTGCAAAGTGGTGGTATACGTATAATATATATATATATATATATAAAAATTAACAGTAATTATAAAAGCAGAAAAGGATAGAACACTAAGATAAAGTCACACTTGTAATCGCTATATTTCGAACTACTAGAGCTGTTCTATGGCAAGAAGACAAGTGAAGGGGATAAAAGTAAATATTCAGTATCGAGTATCGAAGGTAGCGTTATGCATGGAAACAGATTAAACTAGTAATAAGCGTGTGTGTGTGGGGGGGGGGGGGCGGAAATTAATACCTAAGATTTAAACCAGGTGGTATACGCGCTTTATGTAAAAATATAAGTTTCATTTCTCTATCTCTGAGTAAATTTTCAGTGCTATGTATAGGTAACGCATCAATAAGCGTTAAATTCAAAGCATAGTCGAAATCCTTACAGTGAGATAAGGCAACCGGCAAGGGTGACTTGGTTTTAACAGAACATCTATGATTGTTCATACGTAGCGAAACAACAGCAGAAGTTAAACCAATATAAAATGCTTTGCAAAGCTTACAAGATAACATAAATACAACGTTCTTGGCAGAACAGGTAGCAAATGAAGAAATGTTAAATTCTCTGGACAAATTAGGGCTGTGGAATGAATGGCATGGCGTAATTAGCGCACAGGTTTTACATTTAGGGCGTTGGCAAGGATATGAGTCAGCAACGGGACGAGGTAAACTCGGACGAGATAGGTTTCGGTTAAATATACTTTTAAGATTAGGGGATGTTCTAAAAGTAATGCGGGGTATAAATTTACAAAAATCATTTAAAGATGGGTCCATTAATAAAGTATGGTGACATTCATTCAAAATAAGTCTGATGCTTTCAATTCCGGGCACGTAAGCACACACACACACACGCACGCGCGTGCGTGCGTGTGTGTGTGTGTGTGCACCATACACTATTCTAAGGATCAATAGGTCACCTATGGATACAATCTTGAAGAACAACTTATATTTACAATGTAGTTTTTCAATCAATCTACTCCTGAAATATTCTGTGTAATGTGTACACATATAAATCTGGAAATCTACCATCTATAAACATCGGTACTTTTTTTTTTTTTTTTTTTTTTTTTTTTTTGCTGGTTTAAGAGTTGAATCATTTTGACTTATTTCTATAGAGAATATGAAAATGAAATCAAACAAACAATGAATAAATAATGCAATGAATAACCCTAGTCAATTTCTCACAATCTTTTATTTCAAGAAATTTGGTCTAAATGCTCTACGGAATAGTAAAGCAAGTAAAAAGCAACTTGCTGCCGAAATAAGCAGACTATTTTATGAAAATTTTAAATAAAGTTGGAAATAGATATGTACGTTCTATAAAAAAAATGATCGCTGATTCCATCTCGGTATATTCCTTTTTTTTTTTTTAATTTATAAATATAAAGTTTACAACAAAGAAATAAAACTTGAAGCATGTAGTTAAATTGATTACTTCTAAATAGCAAAATATAGTAAAATGGAATTTTACTTTATTATCAACTACTAAAATGCTTTATTGTTTAACAAAGAGTGAAAGGCGCTAATATGGTTACGGTTTTTCCTAGTGTCCATCTAGTAATTAATATTTTTACTCTTCTTTGATCTTAGTCAGTTTCTTTGGGAACTGCGGGACGATATGATCTTGAAAACCATAATCCATTATCCCTCCTGCTTGCTTTGCTCTCAGCTCAACACAAACATTCACTCCTTGCAATGGATGGATGGGTAGGATTATAATGAAGGATAGTATAGTTCATAAATAATGCGAGTGATATATGTGTGCATGAGCTTTTGAAACAAATTGCATGTTTTCGCAAAAACTGGTGTTCGAGTATGGGAGTTAATGTTTCCGTTTTTTTCCATAGCTAATCTGCTAAGTGATATACAGAATGAAAATACAATCATTATGTTATATATACCTGGTACTAGGGCTTAATAAGGAGAAAACCTTACAAAACAGTTTTTGAGAAAAAATATTTATTTTGAAACATACCTCAACGTCGCTTCTGGGAAAACAAGTTCGTAACTAGCATCCCTCACTTCTTTAATATTTGTAATATCGACGCTATGAATAAATATTAAATGTAAATTATGCATAACTGATCGACTCATATTAAAATTTTCAGGAGAATTAATATCAAAAGATTATAAACGGAATGTTTATAATTCGGACGCATTAACGTGTTACAGTACATGAAAGACAAAAAATGTTCAGCTAAACCACAATGCAACGGTCAAAAGTCGGTCCTGTTGGTGTAGCGGTAAACATACTTGCTTCCTAACCCAAAATCGCGGATTCAAACCCGGACAGGATCGATGGATTTTTTCGGGGGTAAAAATCCTAAATATGGCTTTCTTCGGAAGTCATGAGTCCCATGGGTACATTTACGGCACGCTCTGAATTGAATATCCCGCTGATGACCTGGTATGTTAAAAAAGCGCCCATAAATAAACCAAATCAACAATCAACGGTCAAAACTACTTTAGGAAATATTATTACATTTATTGCATGGAATAAAATTATTCGCAGAATAATTGTTATTTGTGTAGAGGGTTTGTCATTCTCTTTAACAATTCCATAAATTTACCTTGCATCTTCAGTTGCAAGTTGATTTATTGTATACAATTACAATTATTGAAAATGTCAACTGAACTGCATAAATAAAGCTGAAGTCCTGAGAAGCATACTATGGTAGCTTAGTGAATTTAGTAACGAAATTAATTTTCATGCCAATAACAGCAATCATCCGGAAAGAATGCAACCCCTAAAACACGAACATTGAGATTTTAAGATTTGCCGACGTTGGGGTCTTATTCGTCAAAACACCATAAATACCAAACTACACTGGAACAATTATGTGAGCATAGCAAAAATGTAGGGCTGTCACTAAACAAACTGAAGACGCAGTTAATTTCAAACGGACCTGAAACCCCAATAAAAACTGATAGAACACTTCTCGCATATGTGAGCAAATATACACACCTAAGACAACATATTGCCTTCCATGATAAAATGGAAAAATAAGTACAAAGAAGGATGTCATTAACCTGGGTAGCATTTTGGGCCCTTAAGTTTTTCTTGTTTGACCAAACACTAACTAAGAAAATCAGATTCCAGACGCTCGTAGCCTGTGTATACCCTGTATTACTATCTGGGTGTCAGATATGGTCACTAACAGAAAAACAAAAGAACAAAATTCTAATATGCCAAAGAAAAATGCAACGCAAGATCCTGGGAATAACTTTGAAAGACAAAATACCTATCATATTAATAAGCCAGTTATCCAAAACAAGAGGCATCGCACAAATAGCTACCAGAAGCAAATGGCAATGGAGCGGTCACTTCGCAAGAATGCAGGGCAATAGATGAACCTGCAAGATCTCTATGTGGGACTCCGGATAGAAAACAGGACACAAGGCATACCCATAAGAAATGGGCAGACCTCTTCAAGAAACATGCAGGTCCAGATTGGTCAAGAGTAGCAAGAGGAAGAGAAAAATGGAACTGTTGCAATGAGAAATGGAGTAACCAAAGAACAAATCAGTCAGTGTCTTAAACAGCATCAATCAACTAGGGAGGAATAGCTCACCATGTTAGGAAAAAATGAGCTTTCCCTACTTGTTAGCAGGTCTTTGCCCTTAAGGGACATAATAGACTATCTTTATTTTACTCCCACACATTTGTTCACACCTTAGAATTTCTGGTATTTTAAATAATCCTGATATGTACAAGAAACCAGAGCAGGTAATTTCCAAGAAGTGAAGAACTTTGCCTCTATTAGGAAGGGGTGTATTTCGCTGCAACATATATAGAGGTAAAATGGTTTGGCATTATTTACATTAGAAAACCTCATTGCTCACTTCAAATTAATTCATTGTCATACGCCAGGTATATATGCTCACCCAATAGGGTATTGCTTTCTTCCAATTCGAAGTCCAACGCATTGGCATTGCTCGCCAGTACGAATGTTCATATCCCTGCCAATACCCTAAATGTAAAACCTGTGCGCAAATAATGCCATGTCATTCGTTTCACAGCCCCAATTTATCCAGAGAATTTAAGAGTACTTCATTTGCTTCTTGTTCTTGTAATAATGTCGTATATATGTTACCTTATACTCTAAACTAGATCGTCTTTGCCTGTTGACCAACATGCCCTATCTCACTGTAAGGATTTCGACGATGCTTTTAATTTAACACTTATTGATGTGTTACTGACTCATAGCTCTAAACATTTATTTAGAGTCAGAGAGTTGGCAACTAATAGTTTTGCATAAAGCGTTTACATCACCAGGTGTATATACAGAGTGAGGCATTTATAGCGTCGCGGTCATTTTCCTCAGAAACGAAGGGGAAAATCAAAATAACTGCTTCAGACAAAATTTGTAGTGATCTCAGGGGGACATAAGATAATAGCCTTAACTCGTCCTTGAAATGCCATTCCCACCAACTGGAATATCTCAAAGGAGAGAGATTAAGCGTCACAAATATCATCCACATCGCATTAACCTACATCAAGCCCTTCATGATGATTTTTTTCAGAAACGTGTTGGATTGTGCCAACGGCTTTACTACAAATTCAGAACAGTAACTTTTCCAATATAACGTAAATTGATGCCAGTAAAGTGAAAGGGGGTGAACAACATTTGCTGTCTTTTATGTTCAATATCACATTACCCATCACAGCTAGCTGATAGAGCAACTGGGACTTTTATACTGAAAATGTAATGCTCTTTCCACTGTTACCACTACACCACCAGGACCGACAAGGGACAATACCTATGCATAACACGTTTATGTCACTATGGAGTCTTAACATTATCTTGTTGTCTGAGGCCTTATCCTGTATTTGATGATTATGACGGTATATGCTTTACATATATAATTGTAAATAAACTCATTGTTTCGTGAAAGTTGTCTTGAGTTATTTATTTAGGACAAAAGAATAACAAAGTCTAGATATCGAAGTCTAAATATCTCCGAACTCTTTCTTTTCTACATAAAAACATTCGATACCTACTTTTATGTGATAATTCGTACCTTATACTCTTAAGTTATAAGATTACACAGTTATGACGTCAGCCACGTCATTGTGATTGTGCAAATGTCACCTAAGGTTAAGCTTGTTCAGCAGAACTACAGCTATTAGTATTACAACAATATAAACGAGATAATACCCTATAACATACATTTGCAGAATCATAATAGTTTGTAGAAAGTATGGATCATTTTTAACGTGTGGCCTCGAATAAAACTTTCCATAAAAAGTCTATGAATAAAATGTGGTTATCTATAATATTTCTAATAAACATTGTTACAGGATTTGAAAGATTTCTTCTCAGGGTCTGAGCATGGAATTGTATACTTTTCTCTGGGATCCATGGTACGTCTTAACAGCTTCCAGAAAGAAAAGTTGGAGGCCTTGCTACAGGCCTTCGCAGAACTTCCCCAGCGGGTTCTCATTAAAGGGAAAATTCAGTCTGTACCAATTCCCAAGAACGTCCTCGTCAGATCTTGGCTACCCCAAATGGACATTCTAGGTATAAACCTGTGCACTTCAAACTCCAATCTTCCATCTTCCTTTAATATAATTTCTAATTTTTTTGCAATTTATTTTTAAATAATCAGGATTATTAATGCGTAGCATATACAAGGAGTTTTTGTGACCAATCATTTTTAAATAATATTATCGAAGAACTTTTCTTTTTAAATTTCGTTAGTATTTTAGCATCATCCTTTGAAAGTTAATACCATCACCTTTGTTAATATTCCTCTAATACTTGATAAAATAAAATTAGTCCAAATTGCATTTTAAATACAATCTCAGCTGTACGCATAAGGAAGATCTTCACATTATTTCTCAAAGTTAAGATATTATTAAAAGTCACCAACAGTTTTGCAATAGTTCAACAAGTCAGAGCAGTTATTTAATGTACAGAGGGTGCCAAAAATATATACACACTTCAAGCAAAGAAAAAACGTGTTAACATGACAGAACCGAATTCATACAAACAGAAAATGATGAGCAATAATCATATTAGACTTTTACAATTTTAAGAGTAGCTCAAAATGTCCACCATGGACATCAATACACTTCTGAGTACGTTAAACTACTGATTGAGCAACGCTTGCGAAAGTGTCCTCAGCGATTGCAGCACATATCTTCCCGAAGTGCTGCAAGTGTAGCTGGTTTTCTACGGTATACAACATTCTTAAGAGTTCCTCATAGGTAGAAGTCCAGCGGAGTTAGATCCGGAGAACGCGGTGGAAACTCAATCGGATCTCTTCGTCCTTTCCGTGCCTTGGAAGATTGTCATTAAGATACGCACATACCTCTCGGTGATAATGTGGAGATTCACGTTCCAAAACTATAGCCCAGGACGCGGGACTTGTTGCTGTGCCAGATCTCCCAGATCTGCCCTTGTGAACATCGCATACGGTACCAAGAGTCTCAAATTTGTCTCGCATGCATGCAATTGTTACTCGCGTTAGCAGTTCTGTTCTGTACACACGTCTCCATTGTTTTGAACTTTAACAACATTCTCGCTTTTCCAATATCACTTCTAAATTGCTTTCCGCTGTTCAAACGACAATCTTGACTCCATTTTGTTGTAGCAACGCTAGCATAACATAATGTGAATCACATTTGTTTACAGAGTATCATACGTAACTTTGGCTTCATTTGTTCATTGTTGATTTACCTGTCACGTAGCAACGCTATCATAATGTATGTGAGACACATTTGTTTACAGAACATCATACTACACACTACTGTTGTTTTTCGTTTCAACTTTGAAATATATTAAATAGATGTCTACTGTGAAAGTGTGTATACATTTTTTGCCACCCTCTGTATATGGGCTGGTTCATGTGTAATCGCACAGCAAATTTTACTCTATATTCAGGGTTCGATTTAACGGGAGGGGGATTTCCCCGGCTCGTCAAATATTTTTTTTCCTTGACAGGAAAATATCACCCTCCCCCATGTTATAAACGTCAGTGTGTAAACGCAAGTTTTAAAATTCCAATGCAATAAATGCTGGAAACAATCATTTGCCATTCTTAATAATGAAGTTCTGCTAATGAATATCCTGTACAATGCGTTGCAGCAGTATAAATCACCTAACAAGCGTTAGACATGGAACATAATTGTGACAATGTTCTTACTATTTTATTTTCTGTAAGGTCCATTAGTAACGTATACTTTGTTTCTTTTAAGCTGACAATAATACAATATAAATGTGTACTATGACAATGGTTGCAGTAGTGATTGGTTGATATATATATATATATATATATATAGATTTATGATAAAAAGGCATAAAGTAACAAAATCAAATTATGTAGGCTTACCAGAGTCTCAAGCGTTAAGTGTTAGACTTATGTCTTCTGCCCTGTCGGCCCTGATAATCTAATGGTAACCTTCAGCTAAACCGAAGATCGCGGGTTCAATCCCGGCCAGGGTCGATTGATTTTTTTGGGAGTAAAAATCGTAAGGGAAGTAAAGTCGTAGGTCCCGTATCGTACATTTACTGCACGAAAAATAACCTCAAGCCTGAAAGAAGAGGCCTTTGAGCAAAATTTATTTATAAAAAAAGGCTTATTGAATCGAATCCAATTCAGATTTATGCCACAAAGAAATGCGACAGGTGTTGCAATGACAGTAAAGCAAAGAGAATTTGTGTGCCTATGTTCGTCCATGTATGTGTGCGCGTGTGTTTATTTTCATTGTTGTTGATTGGCTTCTTTATGGATGCTCTTTAACATCTAGGTCATCAGCGTCTCATTCAATTCAGGGTGTGAAATAGCCTATACATTTTGCTCCAAGGCCTCTACTTTTAGGCTTGAGGTTCTTTTATGTTCGCTAAATCTACGACATGGGATCCACGGCATTCCTTTCCTACCGCAGGAAGCCATACTTGCATTTTTACGTCCTAAAATCCATCTACCCTGGCCGGGATTGAACGCACGACCTTGGGTCTAAGAGGCAAGCCTGGTTATCACTAGATCACCAGGCCCAACTCCTTGTTTCTTCTGGACTAATTGAAAGCATTGTCGCGCATAGTCAACAAACATTACTCATTAGGTCTTTCACTTTAGAGCTTTCTGTGAGTGAACACTAAACAGATAAATATAGAGCAAACTAAATTTTTCCTACTCGCATGTTTTTTTTTTTTTAATTATATTGACAAATCATACAGACGACAATGAACAACGACTGCAATCTCGTTCATTATACATGGTGTTTTTAAAATGTGAACAAGAAGGATGCACTGAGCCTTTTCTTTAACTGAAAATGTCGTTAGGTCTCCATTTTCTTTAGCTATTTTCTCTGAAATAAGCATCATTTGTTACAATATGAATAGATCATCTTAAAATACCAGTAAAAATAATCAACTTCCGAAAGTCCAATTATGATTGGTATAAGTATAGAGAAAAGTATAATAAAGACGTCAGTCGTTAGACTCAAACCCAAAATCTTAACAAAAGAAATCATAAGACGTTCTGGGGAGGTAGAGTTGGTACGGGCAGGTGGGGACGGTACTAGAAGAAATAGATTTGGGGAATATATGGAGAGCAAGTGAAAGTAGTGTTAATGACTTTTGGAAGATAGTGAGGCAGAGGATAGAAGATATTGAAAAACAAGAGATTTGGGCTAGTCTAGATGATAAAAGTTCCCCTTGGTTGCATGAAAAAGAATCAAACAGAATTAGGGATGAGAAAAATATATTGAAATTTGTAATCAAATGGGTAGGATGGGTTGGGCGTGGGTGCGTACAGGAGTAATACTCCTGAAAGGATATAGAGTAGATGATAATGATAGATGTAGTATGTGTGGGGGACTATACAGTGTGTCCCATTATTTATTGGAATGCGAGAATGTCAAATGGTAGCGGGAAAAAGTTTGAGACAATTTACAGAAGGATTTTGTGTTAAATAAAATGTTAAGTAACAAGAATGCAAAAAACGTTCAGAAAATGGGAGAGTTTTTAGGTAAAGTTAAAGAGAAGTTGGAACGAAATAGGAAGAAAGTAAAGGAGGTTTCTTACAGTCAGAAACCACGTGGTTAACGAGATAGGAAACTGTATTTTGGAGGATGCTGCTTGGATCTAGAGTAAAAAAGTAGGTTAATAATTTATATAAAGATATAGTTGTTATTGTAAATTGAGGATATATTGTTTTAACAAATTGTAAAGTTAATTGTGGAATAAATTCATTCATCAAAAGCAATCCAAAGATAAACAATCATAACCAAATATATATCTCAAATTAAACGACCTAAAAAAAATCAATACAATAGAGTTCGTTCAGAGGTCACTTTGCAAAAAAAAAAAAAAATAAATAAATAAAAATAAAAAATAAAATAAAAATAAAAGATAGAATAAAAATAAATAAATAAAATACTACGAGCACCTTTTTTCCTTATGCTCTTCTTGGTGTCCAGTAGAGCGAGAAGTCAGTTGTTTTACTATGTGAGTTAACTATTGCAGACACTGGTTTTAGATTTTTCTAATCGTTTGACCTTGCAGCTCAAATCTGACAACGAATTTTTTTTCCTTAATAGTTGCTACTTGTCCTTTTTTCCTATCCTTTGTTTATAATATTCAACGCGACACCTTTCCGCTGATGCTTGAACAAGAGAATGCTAGAGAGAAAATCCCAGGATACGGCCAGGTGAATCCAACGTTCAAATACGGAAGAGGAAAAAAAGAAATTATTGTAATTTATTCCACAATGAACAAAACTGGTTAACATGCAAGTGGCTGAAAGCCGTGCTGTCAACAAAATGACTTAAATTTGAAAATTTAACTCTGTTTCAGTTGAAATAGCCATTAAATTTTAAAACAACGAAAACTTTATAAAAACTGAATTCAACAATTTTGACAGAGAGTTAGTGCTGATCTTCTTTGACAACAACTTAAAAATAATATGCACAAAAGTTCGTATTGCCGTAAAATCAACTCATTATCAATAACATTATCGTTTTACAATACCATAAAAAGGCTTACAAATCTGCATATTACCATGGTCACTGGGTCGAGATAATGGAGAGAGTTACAGACCTACAGGTTTAGAATAATGACAAACAGCGTGTTACCCCAATGAAGCCCGAGCCCTCTGCGTCAACAGAGAATAACAGAATAAATGCCCAGGCTAGAAGATGCTTTATGTATTCCAGCCAATAAAAACACAAGACAGAAAACAAGGCTTCCAATGTAAACAGAAGGATGAAGATGGGAAAGGAAGTATTAGGTAGTAGGTATAGAGGTGCGAGCAAGAAGGGCATATAGTTCACAAATTAGCTATATTTTTATTTGTTATAGCCTTTGGGGGAAATTGTTCAAATATACAAACAGATTCTTGTAAATGAATTCATAAATTTTACAAATCACTTATTTCGAAAGATATGAGCTATTGAGGAATTCTGTACAAAAATATAAAATATGGTAATTTTGGCAATTTTTTACGTAGTAGTTTAAAATGAAATAAGGGTCAATTTTTGTAATTTTCCATCCGATTTTACATGGAATCGCTTGTATGGGAAATGTACGATTATGGTTTTTGTTCTTGTATGATACTTGTTGCATACAGATCGTAAATAGCTTGCATAGACAATACCAAATCACCGAGAGTGATAAACATTATAATAAAACAGCAAGAACATCATGTATTTGCAATAAAATATGCATCGCCAAACAATGAATGAATTTTAGTGGTTTTGCTGAAAGTTGTTGATTTGATTTATTTACGGACGCTCTTTAACATCTCAGATCATCAGCGTCTCATTCAAATCAGGTCGTGAAACGGCCGACAAATTTTACTCAGAGGCTTCTTCTTTCAGGCTTGAGGTTCTTTTTCTTGCCGTAAATGTACGACACGGGACCCACGGCTTTACTTCCCTTCCGGAGGAAGCCCTAGCATTTTTATCCCCGAAAAAATCCATTGATCCTGGCCTGGTTTGAACCCGCGATCTTGGGTTTAGAAGGCAAGCATGGTTACCACTACACCGCCGTGACTGACTTTGCTGAAAGTTTTTTTTTTTTGAGTAGTGTTTAACGCCCGTTTTCACTACTGAGGCACCACAGGCGGTGGACACTGATGATACATGAGATGAAATGATAAATTGGGAAAGGATTTTTTTTTTTAAGGAAGGAAGCGTTCCAGGCCTAAGTTTAGGTACCTCCCCGGCATTTGCCAGTTATGAAGACTGAGGAAAACCTGGAAAAAACCCCAGTCAGGGAGGACGGTCCTGGCGGGATTCGAACCGCAGACCTCCCGCTCACGAGTCCGTGCCTTAACGACCTCGGCCACCCGTGGCGGTTTGCTGAAAGTGTCAATATAATATTTACAATAACTTTTCTTTTAGAAATACTAACTGTAAGCTATTTTGGCCTTAGGGATGCCATAAACGGTTCATCACAGTAGTAAAGAATAGTAAACTATAGAACTATTGTGAAAATACCAGATTTCGTTTGGTGTTGTAGCTCATCCTGCTGTACGGGTGTTCGTGTGTCATGGAGGTCTATTAGGCATGCAGGAAGCAGTGCACTTTGGAGTTCCTGTGGTGGTTATGCCTTTCTACGCAGATCAGAGACAATCTGGTTCAATGGCTGTACAGAAAGGTTTTGGAGTACAGTTGAATTTTCAAACTCTGACCAAGAGTAGCATAATGAACGCTATTAACACTGTCGTACACAACCCTAGGTAAGTAGAGTAATCCTTTTAATTCACTTCCCAAGGAAAACAATGCTCCTTTGTCAATTTCCTCTACACCCGCACTTTCTCTTATCCAGTCTGTAGTTTGGTGATTTATTTCCCATTACATTTATACGAATATTGTTTCGGTCTTTAGAGCAGTGGCAGAGTTCTGATCATGATGATGTATTATACTTATTGACCAGAATTTTTTCTGCAAGATACCAGTAATCTGTTGTTTTATATTAGTATTATTTTAAAGAAAGTTAACGAAAACCT